>OY979708.1:21936155-22269234 GCA_963855925.1 Inga laurina | reverse complement strand
GAATTTATTTAACTAAAGCCAGGAATGAGTATGAGCTTTGTAAGAATCATGTTTTAAACGCCCCTGACTATGCAGATATAGATATGAAAATTATTATGAGGATAGTTTTTCCAAGAGTAAACTTATATAGCACTCAGTCCCAAAAAAAAAAGGCTTTTGATATAGCACACACGTATACACATGCAAGACTAAATTTTATTTATATAGTTCTTTTTTTTTTTTTTTGGCTTGAGAATTTAATCTACACGCTTGAAATTAACATTACACAGGAGAGGCTAATGTGTTGTGTTAACTATAGACATGTTTCTTGTACATTGTATAATACTATCTGTTATCCTTAATATAAGATCTTATCCGTATATAAGATATTGTTCATAGTGTAAATGAGCTCTTATATTAAACACTGGAACTAGCTAGTATTTAAGAAATGAACCATATTCTATCAAATGAATAGTATTTAAGTAGTAGAGATTCTCATTACTTAAACAAATGGTCGGGGGGTTTGATTTCCAACCCTTGTATCAACCTAGTTGAAAAGAGTTTGACGCATATCCTCTATCGGCCTCATGTACTCAAAGGAGAATATTATTTAAGATTAATATGATGTTCAATCTCTCAAGTTTGTCCTTATTTTTGTTTTGGTCCCTCAAGATTTAAAGCATCGGTTTTGATTTTTCAAATTTTATCCAGTTTAAAATATTGGTCCATATAATTTAATAAAAACTTAAACCACTTTGCCCTTTAAGAGACTAAAACTAAATGATGATATAAATTTGAGGGATCAAAGATTATATTAACCATATTTATTATTATTAGCCGAGTTATAACCCTTATGTCTAAAAGAAGGGGAAAATCACACCAAGATCTCAGTTAAGGAAAATAATATCGGTGAAGTCTCATAAGTTGACAAGGGTGGCTCGCTTTCACTCATTATTGACAAGCTATGAGACTTTTCTAATATTATTTTTTTGTTGACACCTTGGTGTGATTATCAAAAAAGAAAAAGCATGAATTGTATTCATTATATGTAATTTGTAAATAGTATAAACTATAAAGCTAGCTAGTTCGTTATCAATTTTATTATATACATTGATGATTTTTTAATATGAAAGGAAATAAATCACCTCATAACCCAAGTCAATGGCAATTTCAATAATGCTTTTCCGGGTGATTCCAGGGAGAATATTTCCTCCTGCTGTTGTTGGAGTTGAGATAGCGTTACCCTTCACCAAAAAAAAAAAAAAAAAAAGGTTTGTTTATGGGATTAATTGAAGATCCCATGTATGGTTATCCAATTAAAAAGTAAATTAACATTTTTGAAATACTAACAGATGAATCTACTATTATATAAAGCCATATTATATTGATTTTAATTTCCTGATCCATCCATGCGGGTGTCTTTAATTTTCTCTTTCATTTTTTAAACATTTTCCCTTATCATACAGTGCAATATATATACCTTGACAAGGAAGATATTGCATGAAGTAAGCTCCTCAATAAATTTTCCTGTTGCTGCATCCAAATACAATATATCCGAGAATCCTTCAGCCCTAGCTTCCTTCAGTGCCTTATAAGCCTGCTCAACAATATGGATTCCATTGTTCAATACTTGGATTTCTTATCAACAATGATATATATAACAGCAACTACGTACACATTATAATAATCTCTATTCACATGCAAAACAAAATATGTTAATATTATAATTAGGGTTAATACAATGTTTGGTCCATAAAGTTTGCCTTCATTTTGGTTTTGGCCCTTCAAGTTTCAAATTTAAAGTTTTGATCCCTTAAGTTTCATTCTATTTGAAATATTGGTTCCTATTATTTAATAAAAATTTGGACCAATTTGCCCCTAGAGGGACCAAAACCTCTCGTTTGAAACTTGAGGGACCAAAATCAAAATAAAGGCAAATTTGAGGGGCTAATGATGGTATTAACCCTTATAATTATTATTTTTGTGTTGCTTGCTTACCGGAGAATAGTTAACCACACTCTTGACCCCTCCGGTTCCTCCACTCCCAGATATGGCCCTGTACAGCTTATCCTTGATCACCAAGTTCAATGGACCCTGCAATGATATTTTTTGTATATATATATATATGAAAGAATAAATATTTGATGAATGAGTGGTGAAATCAATATTTCAAGTGTTAAGTGAAACTCACATTGTGATAGGTTTTGACAGGAGTAACATATATAAGCAATGTGCATTCAGGTGCTGGAGCTAAGCCCAGCACACTTCCTGTTCCCATAAGCAGTGGCCTGATATACAGTGACCCTTTCCCCACAGGAGGCACCTGTTCCAGAATATAACTTCTTTTTTTATATAAAATGAATGAGAGAGAGAGAGAGATTCAAGGCATATATGATACTTCAATCCCTTTGGTCCTAAGGTACCATGTAGAAGGAATAGATGGTCCGTATTATAAGTCATCAAGTGAGGTATAAGATTGTCTTATTGATTGCAACTTACCACTTGGATATAATTCATGACATTAAATATGGGCAAATTTGGAATTTCATTTCATTTCTAGACCAAGTTAAGGACATAACCCTGCTTCTTAGTTTTTGATGAGGCGGTCAGAATTGACTTATAATAAGAACCGGAGGGAGTGTATACATACGTACCCAACGTTTATTGGCAAGCACAGTTTGCTTCACACCATTAACAAATTGTTCAACAGAAGGTGATGGCATGCACATTCTCTCTGCCCCAATCATCAGGCGCTTACCATTCTCTTCTGGTCTAAACAAAAGTATACGCCCATCTTTTGTTCTGTATGCCTTTAGCCCTTCAATCACTCCCTACACAAATCCATTTATTTGTAGAAAAACTTGATTATACACACATTTCATTCTGCAGAACTTGTACATGTATTGTTAATTAAGGACGAGAAGCAACTGTGACCCTTTGACTGGGACATATATCAGTCTAGGTGTCTATTTTTGATAAACTTCTTTAATTTCAAACAAGATCCAAAGAAGAAAAGCGCGCACATATATATCCGATGAAGTACCATTTTGTGACCTTTTGTAAAATACTATAGTACTAAGGTTTTTAATAAGGTTTTTAATATAAGAATTAGTTGGGGATTGAATTTGGTCATAAATATAAGACATCAATTTATTTTGACTCCTAAATTTATAATTTTTTTTTTAAAAGTATTTCTGTTGATTGCACACATTAAGGAGTTTCTATCTAAGGATAGTCATAATAAATTATAGTATTTTAGGAAAACCTATCTATATTTCAGTACCAAAAAAAAAAAAAAAAAGGATAAGTGACAAAATTGGGTGATTTTGTCCTCAAATAGATTGTTACTGATTAATTAGCGACGGAATTCCATTGTTAATTAAGTCAATTTAGCGGCGGAATTCCATCGCTAATTAACTGCTTTTTTTGTAGTGTTTGTTACAAATAACTAATATTACTAATTAATTTCTTTAATCTATCCAACTAATCAACTAACTAACTACGGGGAGGTAGTATGTGACTTGTACAGTGATATCTAAGATATGATGAGAACATGATTTAGAGAAGGAATCATGCGTGCTTAGTGAAGAACCTGTCCATAATTTAAGATTCCGGCAGAAGGGACGAGGTGTAGATTCCCATAGGGGACGAGGGTTCCTTCTGAGAAAGTGTCTGCTTCTTCTGTGGAGCATTTCATCAAATACATGGAGTCCGTTGGAATTATGCCAAACCCAATTTCATCCCAGTTGATTTCCTCGCTGCTGTTTCAGATATCATGGAGAGGAAATCAAAACATAGAAACAGATTAAAGAGTACTCAATCAAGCAAGCAAGCACGTAACAGAACAAGTTAAAGCACTAACGGTAATTACCTATTAATAGAAGGTGAAGCCATACAGTTGTGTTTGCCTTTTCTGCAGCTACTTTGACAAATGTTGAGGCTGAAGAGTGTGTGTAAATAAATGATGCTGGTATTTGTACATAGTTAGAACGAACAGGGAAAAAGTCGAAAAGGACGTGCCAGTCTGCCAGTGGCAGAGATTGTCAACGTATACGTAAGCAACTTCATGTGTTTTGACGAACTCTATTAGGTGGTTCATTGAATCGTGTTATCTGCTTCTTTCACCCACCCCCAAAGTTGGTGGTCGAACAAAGATTAATATATATGTGTACGGAATATGGATATGGCCGGCGCTGCCTTCAATGAAAGAGTCCATATGAATTAGTATAATTTTTAGAATTAAATATAAAAATACCCATAAATTTTTTTAAATGTTCACATATCACTATAAATTTTTTTTAGGTGCAAGTATCTATGAATTTTTTAAAATTGGACAAAAACACCACCTCCCTCCCTTGACTCAGACAAACTTCCGTTAATTTTTGTTTTGTGGGGCCCACACAATTTTTTTAAAAAAAAGATTATATTTAAAAAAAATAGAGTCTTCACCCAATATTTCAAAAACCAGATCGGATGTTGAACCGGAAATATCAATGGATCATGGTTCAAACGATTTGAACGGTTGGACCGTTTGATAAGATCGGTGACATAATAATTAAATTCAAAATACAATTATATGCATACATACATATAATGATATGAAATTAGGGAGAATCACTTCTAGGTCATAAGGAAGGAAAATATTATCAGAAAGGTCCCTGGTTACAACCTCAAAGCGTGTATTCACAACCTGTTGAATGTGTTTTACAACCTCGAGAGACCTTTCTGATAATATCTTCCTTCTTTGGGACTTAGAAGTGATTTTCCCATAAAATTATTACATGACTTAAAAATAACAAAAATATTATGACTTTTTGGGAATTATAATTTTTTGAAGGAGACAATGAGAAAATAAAAACATATTCAAAATACATGAACATTTTGCATGTATAATATCCTCTCAAATTTTATCGTTATTTTTTTAAAAAATATAAATAAACATCCATTACCATTCGCAGTTCAAACTCATCCTTCATCTGAAGGTTTAAAAATAAGCACCTCTTTTATCCATTGAAAAGAAAATACCTCTTTTATCCACCATATAATATAATGATTTCACCTTTGGACAATTGAGAAAAGTAATATGGGAAATAGAGCCGGGAATGATGGGCTCGGCCCGTTTAGGCCCGAGCCTGTCAAGGGCCGGGCCTATGATTTAGAGGCTGAAAATGGAAGCGGGCCTAAAAGAGCCAGCCCTGAAGCCCTGCGGGCCGGCCGTTTTAAGCCCGTTTAATATTTTTTTAAAATAAATTAATAAATATAATATCATTATATCAAATTATCAATATGAGAGACACCTAAGTTCCTAATAGAGTATTAATAACAGGCAAACACTTATTAATTGGTTTGATTTATTTTATTTTCTACAATGTTTTATTCATTTAAACTTAAAAAAAAAGGCTAATTTGGACATTAGATGATTATTTTAACTAAAAATTTATGAGTTTTAAAAATAATGTATACCAATTTAAAGCAAAATAATAAATAAATTGTAAAACTTTTTTAAAAAATTTTTTTTGAATTAAAATGAGTTTAAGCCCGTTTAGGCCCGAGCCCGTGAAGGGCCAGCCCTGTAGGGCCGCGGGCTTAAAAAATATGGTACTTTTTAGGAAACGGGCCTAAACAAGCCGGCCCGTTTAGGCCCGAGCCTGTGAAGGGCCGGCCCGTTTTCCCAGCTCTAATGGGAAAGGACCACACATCTTCGTGTTTCTCTCTCTTTCTCCATCTAGATCTAAGTTTTTGTTTCAGTTCCAGCAAGCCCATGTTTGAACAGAAACAAGATCTGCATTTTAGCTTTTTAACATCTCATATTCACTGTAAATGACACGAAAAGCACCAACTAAGCAAATTAGTGGGTAAGATGATTTTCTTATCAGTCCGATTATCTTTTTCATCTTCAATCTTCTTCATCTCCTTTGCTTGTTGGCTTGCTCTCTTGCCTGAAACGTTGGTTGTGAGCCGTCCGGTTTTCCAAAATCTGTTCCGGTTCCCGGCTGAAAAGCGCATTCAGTTTCCATAACAGCTTTTTTCCGGCTCAATCCAGCTTAACCATTAAAACATCTTTCTCTGTCAACTTGAGCCACAGCCTCCTCCGGCCGATGGTCCGGCCGTCCGGTTCACCCCCTTCCTTCACCCTTCCACGTCAGATCCTCTCCCCCACTCTAAATTAGAGATCATTTTCCCCTGTCCCGACATTCCCAACGGTGATGCCCTCTCTCCGGCCACCCCACTGGTGCATCGCATTAGAGAACAACCCACCACCAGCAGGAAGAAGAAACTGCTAATGAGGAGGCCAGAAATATCACAAAGACAGCCAAGATGATAAAGGGAGGAGATAGCTCATGAGTGTGAATTAAATATGGAATGAAAAGGGAATTCAATGAGTACTTCAGGTTTCAGCAGTTCTACGGATTCTTTATTGGTTTGATTGTACAGGGTGCCCTATTGCATTCATATTCCAAAACAACAAAAAGTGAATATATATAGACATTACATATAATTTTATTCTTTTTAACATTATCTATAACCGTAAACACACACACAAAATTCAAAACTCAAGATGCCAACACAAATTAGAACATAGATGGAAGTGATGAGAACAGAGCAAGTGTGAGCGAGGGGATACGCATAAAGAAAGGGTGAGAAACAAGCAAACATTTTGAGCATGGAATCGGGCAAAATACCCACTACAAAAAAAAGACTTTTAGCGGCGACAAAATTCGCCTCTGAAAGTCTAAAAGTCGCTGCTAAAAGTCTTTCAGCGACGACAAAAAGTCGCTGCCTATGCGACTGTCGCGAATAGTATTCGCGGCGACAATTTTTGTCGCCGCTGAAAGTATACTTTGAGCGGCGACTTGTGTCGCCGCTGAAGGTGACTTTCAGGGGCGACCGAAGGTGACTTTCAGCGGCGACAAAAATCGCCGCTGAAAGTAATAATTTTTTTTTAACGCGCGAGTCTCTGCCAGTTGCGCCGAAATGAACCTATGTCATAGTATTACATATTATTATATATATAATATTATCATATATATAAACATACATACATATAATTAATTAATTATATACATATAATTAATTATTAATTAAATATAATATCATTAAAAATAATGAAAAATTAAATAAAAACGAAAAAAATATTTATATATTTAAATTAAAAATTTTTTTAATTAAAATTACTTAATAAATAATAATTTAATATCATAAATATCATTTTTAATATAAAATTATAAATATAGAATAAATAAGTAATAATATAATTTTAATAATTAAGGTTAAATAGAATTATTTAATAATTAATATTTTAATTTTATAAATATTATTTTTGAAAAATATTAATAAAAAAAAATATGAAATTGACTTTCAGTGGCGATTCTAATTGTCGCCGCTAAAAGTGAGTTTCAGCGGCGACTTTTGATAGTCGCCGCTGAAAGTGTTTTAAGAAAAAATAAAATTTTGAAAAATTTCAAATAAGACTTTCAGCGGCCGTTGAAAGTGAGTTTCAGCGGCGACTTGTAATAGTCGCCGCTGAAAGTGTTTTTAAATTTTTTTTTTTAAATTTCAAATAAGACTTTTAGTGGCGACACTAAAATCGCCACTGAAACACACTTTTGGCGGCGACAACACAATGTCGCCGCTGAAAAGTGAGACTTTTGGCGGTGACAAAAATGTCGCCGCTAAAAGTGACACCTTCAGCGGCGACATTAAAAGTCGCCTCTGAAAGTATCACTTTCAGCGGCGACATTGTGTTGTCACCGCTGAAGGTGTCACTTTTAGCGGCGACACTTTTGTCGCAGCCAAAAGTCTCACTTTCAGCGGCGACTTTCAGTGAGACTTTTGGCAGCAACATTAAAAGTCGCCACCAAATGTCGCCGCTAAAAGTGGTTTTTTTTTTTTTTTTGTAGTGACCCCTTGCAATTACAGCACAACAAACACTCCCTACTGTAATGTAGTCCTTTTGGTTGCAAAATTGTTTAAAGGGAGGGAATGGAATGAGAGGGTCTCATTTTCCATCCCCTTCAAAACCCCCCAATTTGGAGGAAACAAAAATGAGGGGATGGGAGGGATTGGAAGCCCCTCCTTTGGAGCCCCTCTCTCCAAATTTTCAAATCAAATAAGGGGATGGGCTCATTTTTCATCCCCTCCCATCCAACCAAACAGACCCTAAGAGTGTGTTTGGAACAGCGATTGGAAAAATGGAGTTTCTCAATTTAGCTTTTGGTAATTTTATTTTTAGTAAAAGCCCGATGGTGTAATGTGATTTATGTTTGGAACAGCGATTGTATAAATGGCTTTTGCAAAAGTAAAACTTGTTTGGATTGACTTAAGCACAAGTGACTTTTGTGATAATAGTAAGAGAGAGTGGGTTCAAAAATATTTTAAAGGGTTAAAAACACCAAAAAATAGTTTAAAATAATTTTTGAAACTAAAAAAGTACATTAAAGATAAAATTGTAATCAGTCTGATAACACACTGGGCACAGCTGAAAAAATATTTTAAGGGTTAAAAGCACCAAATAATAGTTGAAATTAATTTTTGTAGCCAAAAAAGTACATTAAGGGTAAAATTGCAATCAGTCTAATAGTATATTGGACACAACCGGAAAAATATTTTAATCATTCTCACTCTCCCCAAAAACTAAATCAGTAAAAGCTGAGAAATGAAGCTTATGATAAAAGCTAAATCAGTAAGATGAAATAAAGCTCAATTGCTCACTTTGAAAACCAAAAACTCAAATTTTTTTTTTTTTTCAAATTGCCCATTGAGCTTCTTAACCCAATAAAGCTCAACTGCTCTTCATCATGGTTTATATGATTCTCCATTGGCCATCACTCGAGAAGTGAAGCAAATTACATCCTTCTCAGCCTTTGTTTTTAATGACTTATCTTTGGTCAAGGAGGATAGTTGTCCTCCTTCTCTATATACTTTCTTGATCTCTCCCAATACCGAAGGTTGGGATGTAGTTCCTTTTTTTTTTTTTTTTTTGGGTGAACAGTTGGGATGTAATTCTTTACAAGTACAAAATGTTGAAAATGCATTATTGTCATGGCGTCGTCTGTCATAGGGGTATTCCACTCAGAATTTTTATGGAAAAATCAATCAATAGTAGGACTTGCTTTCTTCTCAAGATTTTTGAGAGCCTCATTATTTTGGATTCATAAGTCAGGCTTGATAGACGATCATCTAGAGTCTTCTCTCACAATCTCTTGTGTTAACAACTACTTCATTCGGCTTCCTACTCAATCATCTAATACGTTGACAAAATGATATTAAGTAAACCTATATTTAATTAATATTATTTTGTCTTGATTCCCAAAAAAAATTATTCCCCATATGAGTCTAGGTTTTGAAAGTTTGGCAAAATTAAAAATAGGCACATGCATTCTGCTGATTTTACATTCTCTTTCAATATTTTATATTAACCTCTTACAAGTTACTAGTCAATTACTATATTTAATTTTCAGCTCTAGTAAATTAAAAATTTATCATTTTATTTCCAAGCTGTTCAAAGTAATGGAGAAGAGGAAGAAGAGGTTTTCCGCTCAAATTTTGTTAACACCCAAATATGAAAGCAAAGAATAGAAGATGACCAAATTAACTAGCAGTTCAATTCTTTCTATATATTAACAGCCTCCAAATTAAAACTTGTTCCTATAAATACCCCCAACATATTTACCTCGTCGATCTCTTTTACTTATCCACAACACAATACAAACAAATAAAACAGAGCAAAACATGAGGTCCTCGTCATCAAACCTTAACAATGTTCTGGCCATCTTCGTCGTCGTGTGTTTGTTCACCATCTCGTTTGCCGTCGTAGCTCACGCTCAGGCTGAAGTAGTACGTACCTACACTCAGAATTTTCTTTGAACGTATAATATCTCATTTTATGTAATAATATATAACAAACACTCAGAATTTAATATATTAGGATGACATGTAGTAATCAAATATTAATGCATTCAGGATCAACAAGAGGACCCACCTCAAGAACTACAGGACCCGCCTCAAGAACAGGACCCATCAGCAGAGCCCAAGGCACCAGCTGGATCTGGCGTAAGTTTTTTTATTCATATTTTTTCTAAAGTTTATTAATTAAATGATTGTTAATTAGTTATATCTCCATTTTAGTATGTCTGATCTATCTACCTAATAATGCTTCCATTCTCCTTACCATAATTTAGGAAAGATAATTCTATCATACTCCTTTAGTCCTTAATATAAGATATATTTACCTAATTTGATTATCTTAAGGAAATTAGTTAATATGACATGTATTTTCTAATACACCCTAATAATCTTCCTTAACTCCCTCGTCTCTTCTCCTTCTTAATTATTGTTGAGGGAACAACAATATGGGTAAATAAGAAAAAGATTGACAAATACGAAAATTATGTCTTATATTTAGGACTAAGATCAACTCTCCAATATGTCTTATATTAAGGACCGGAGGAGTAGTTATGATATAACTGAATGAATAAGAATTACATAATTAATTTTTTTATATTAAAGAAATACGTTAAATTAATTATTGGTGAAAAATTGGTAGATGCTATGTACATATCCATAAAAAGCTTTGGTATGTATTGTATTTTTGTCAAATAACTATACATGATTGGGATCTTCTTCCACACATCAAATGGGAATTGGCATTGTGCATGTCCCTTCTTTTTCTCTGTTTTTTTTTCCTATTTCATTTAGAAAGACAAATACTAATAGCCTGAGATTATAATAGTGGGATCGAAGAAAGAGGATACTCTCAGAATCATTTTTCTTTTTTTCTTCTCAGAATCTCATCTTCAGTCTCAGATCAAAAAATGAGTGATTCAAATTTAATATTTTCTAAAACTATTATTATAGTATTTTACAATTTAATTTTTTTAAATTTTGTTTGCATTGCAGTTATGAATTGTGCAAATGAGGTTTTAAACTTTTAAATTTATTCATGTTTAAAATAATAGTTTTAAGAAATCTAAGCCATCTAGTTTTATAATCTGATTGCGGGATGAGATTCTGAGAAGAAAATGAGACAAACGATTTTGAGAGAACCCAAACCCAGGATCGAACCTATAATCTTCCAATTTCCGTGAAGCTTTTAAGTCACTATACCACAAAAGTCATTGACATCTCTTTTTATTCGACCAATTATACCCTAGCTAGCTAGGGTTTGTATGGAAATAAACCCTAACATTGCTTTCGCCATGTTGTTGGGTGTTGTTTTCCAGAGCACTCCTCAAGCATGGCTGGACGCACACAACGAGGCACGGGCGGAGGTGGGCGTACCGCCGTTGGTGTGGAACGAGAGCCTGGTGGAATATGCTCAGAATTACGCGGACTCAAGGTACGAGAAGTGCGAGTTCGAGCACTCTATGGGTCCATACGGTGAGAACCTGGCGATGAACTACGACGACATGGAAGGCACGGACACCGTCAAGTTCTGGTGCACCGAGAAGAAGGACTACGATCACACCACCAACACTTGCATTACCGGCGAGTGGGAGTGTGGACACTACACTCAAGTGGTTGCACGCAGGACCACATCCGTTGGCTGTGCTAAGGCTAAGTGCAAGAACAACTGGATGTTCGTCATTTGCAGCTATTACCCTCCAGGCAACATCATAGGCGAGAATCCGTACTGATCATATAATACAAGCATGAGGTTTATGAATAAAAGAAAACGGCTTAATTATGAGTTAGAATTAACAACTAAATCGTTGTATTGGTACCACACAAATTAAACCCTATTAAATGTAGAGAGGGAACAAAGAGGTGAAAAACACTCATTCATAAATGGAGGTCAAATTGAAAATAATAATAATAATAATAATTTAGTCCATATTTATTGAGTTAATTAAATTTCTTTAGTATGTAAAAATTAGATAATTTGGATTTATAAATAAGACCAGAGTAGTAGCTAATTACTAACTGTTGGTTTACGTGCAAAGTTGATTAATTGTTAGAATTTGTATAGTAGCCATGATTATAATGATGTAAGTAATGATGTAAGGATGTTAAACTCATGATTTTAAGCAAATTTATTATAGTAATGTAAAATTGTATCATAGATTTGAATTGTAAACTCATAAGAGTTTAATGTTATCAATAAATAGGTATTAACAATTTATAATTAAATAATTAAATTATCAAAAATAACAAAAATTTGATTTAAATATATTTTAAATCTAAATAATTGAAATTAAATCCATCAATACTTATAATTTATTATACTCGACAAAGAATTTTTTATAAAATTCATATATAAAGCCACTGAGCATGATCAATTTGAAACTAACACAAGTTTAAGAACGAGTTAGCACAATTTTGTAAGTTGAAAACGTAAAAATGGTAAACTTAGTGTGTGAACTCACGAGTTTGACCGAGTTTACAACTATCACGAGTTTAAGAGTGACTGGACACAAGTTTATAAGGTAAAAATGTAAAAACAGTAAATTTAGAGAGTCAACTTATGAGTTTGATAACACTTGATGGCTTGGTGCTGTTCAACCTCTCTGTATGAATTCATTTAGGGATTTTATTTTTGGATTTAATTCTTGGTTTAAGTTGGTGTCTCTAGCTAGGTGATCAATTATAGAGTTTTTGTTATTTCATTTACTTTTCTTGCCTTGCTCTATATATATAGAGATTAAACCATATTACTCTCAATATTTACGGTCTATATATAATTTAGAAAGTATATAATAAAATTCATAATAAATTGCTTTATATATATAATAAGTTGTGAATAATATGATTTATACATTCTGTAGTGCATATAAACTTAGTTATTTCTATGCCACTCAACTCACCCTATTTTTATTATAAGTCTAATTTGCTAAAAAAATTTGTCCTTCATATAAGTCCACCTTAAATGTCATTAATTACTATTTTTCAATTTTACCCATATTAAAAATGTATGTGAGAGAAAATGTAGCGAAAATTGCTTATAAATCCCTGTTTGAAAGTTTATTTATGAAATGGGACTTGAGACCATGTAAAGGTATGAAGTCCTTGAGTGTGAATAATTGTGATAGGAAAAAAAAGACAAAATTTCATTTAAGAAAAATATTCCCTTCATGCAATCTCTTCTCGTGAACCAAACATTCATCATAAAACAATTCTCCTCCATCAGTGCTGATTTCATCATAGAGCCCTCAATGAGGTTTAGCTTGAAGAACCATGAGGGCAAATCATCATCTTCAAGCACAACATAATTCAATATAGAAATAATCAATCCCAATAATATCAAACCCATATAACCAATGCAACTAAAAACAAAAAATCATGTTATTAATCTATCAAAGACCCACGATAACAGAAGCCATCGTCCAGTTAAAGGCCCCATTCTTTGGATATGTAAGAAGATATACAAAATAAGACACATCAAGCAAAGCCATCGTCTTGCTTCTGCCGTATAGAAGGTGATAAGGAGTGGGGAGAAGATGAAGAAGATTGAAGAGAACCTAGGTCTGTGAAGGTAGAGATGCATGTGTCAACAAGGAGCCTGACCTCAAGGTGGAGGTGGAAAAGGTTGAAGAGGTGAAGGTTGCTAAGTGAAGTAGATAGAGGTGGTCATCACCGCCGATGATTGGGGAGGTCGATGGGGGCAATGACATCGATGAGTGAGATGGTTGATAGTGGTCATGCGTCTATTTTTGGTTATGAAAGTATAAAGACCACAAGCTTGAGGATGCGAATGGGCAAAAATAAATTGTGGTTCAAGAAATTGAAAACTTGAATTTTTTATGGAAGATGAATTGCATATAAGGGAAGATGGATTGCACAAAGGGAAAATGTATTGCATATAAGGAAAGATGGATTGCACAAAGGAAGATGATTTGCATATAGGAAGATGGATTGCATATAGGAAGATCTTTTGTATATAAGAAGATGGTTTGCATAAAATGTAATTGCACATCAGAGACTAATTTTGCATATATGGAAAATGGATTGCACATAAGAGAGGATGGTTTACACCTAGGAAGAAGGATTGCATAAAAGGAAGAGCTAGCGTTGCACATAAGGAAAAACCATTTGTACATAAGGGAAGATCGTTTGCATTAAAGGAAGATTGTTTGCACATAATGTAATTTGCACATCGAACTAATTTTGCAGCACAAGGAAAGATAGATTGCACATAAGAAAGATGAATTGCACACAAAGGAAGACATATCGTACAAAAAGGAAAAATATATTACATAAAGAGAATGTTTTCATTAAGGGTAACTTTGTATTTTTCCTATCACAATGATTTGCACTCAATGACCCCACACCTGTACAAGATTCAAGGACCCAATTAATAAAGAAATTTTCAAATAGGGATTCATAGGCAATTTCTCTGAAAAATGTACAACACTTTTTTCTCAATACTCTAAGTTTTTTTTTCCATTACTCATAATTAAACAAAGGCAGATTTGGAAAACTTAAACAAGAAATGTTAAATGTCTTAACTTTCATTTCTTGGTACGTGGGATTTGGTCAAACTGCACTTATAATAAGAAACAAAGTGGTATATAATAAAGGGTTAAGGAGCAAATTTACTAACGAAGTTTTAAGGAAAGAGCGTCTGGCACAATTATGTTTTAAAGGGGGCACAAATGCACATAAGGTTTTAAAAGTGGAGCATCCATGCACAAAACCGTTAAATTTGGCCTAACGTCGTTAGTGATTTTCTTCTCTAATAATTTAACGCCAGTAGGTCAAATTTAATGGTTTTGGGCTGGATACTCCACTTTTAAAACCTTATGTGTATTTTTGCCCTCTTTAAAACATAATTGTGTCTGACGCTCATTTCTTAAAATTTCATTGATAAATTTGTTCTTTAACCCTATAACAAGATCTAGAGTAAAATACTCTAACCTCCCTTCACTATTACAAAATATAGATTTTAATTTAAAAACAAGTCTATTTTTCAAAAAAGGAAGTAAAAAATAAAAGTAATGACATTTTTATAATTATATAAGTTAATTTTGTCGTCCCTTTAAAAAATAACAGACGTCATAAATACATTTGGCGTCCGTTTCAAAAAAGGGACGCCAAAGACCATGTTTTGTCGTCCCTTACAAAACATGGTCTTTGGCGTCCCTTTTCAAAACACAGACGTCAAAGAGTTTTTAAAATCTAGATGTTAGATTTAGTGCTCTTCCGCTTTTCTCTTGCGCGACATCTTTCTCTCGTCTCCGCGTCACGTCGTCCTCCTTGCTCTGACCACCGCTTCCTCGTGTCGTCCTCCTCACTTTCTCTTGGTGAAGCTTCATAGATAGGAGATGAGAGGGGACAAAACCAGTCTCAACCTCAGACTCTTCGAAAAGGGGTAGGCCTCGTAAGATAGTTGAGGAAATAGACGGCGGAGAACAACTGGGTGCTGGCGTGGACGCTGCTGCAGAAGAAAGTTTGAAGAAGCCATTAATAGAGAAAAATAAAAGTAGCGAGGAGTTAGAAGGGCGAGAGTTTGCACATCTGGATTCATCAGCATGCACATGGAATACAAAGGAGGAATATGGAGTGTCCTCTCACTCACAGGAAGGAGAGCCCTCCAGATCAAGAAAAGCCAGGTGTAAAAGCAAACTCAAAAAGAGCTGTTAAAACGTTAATCATCATTACTTGATTAGCCTTCTTTTTCTTTAATTTCTTTGTCTGCTGCCCTCACCCCAACCCAATGATCTCTTCTTTTAATGTGCAGAAAAAGAAAAATATTCTTGCTGATGAGTTTGTGTTTGAAGGATTGTTTTAGTATAGTACGATGCTACAGGAGTGCCGATTCTAACTCTTCCGACCCGGTTGGTAATTTACTTGTTCTCTCAACTTTGACTAGAAGTTGCATTTTGTCTTGATTACACGTACCTCCAATTCTTTTTATTTTCAAAGCATACATTTAAATCTAAATTGTTAACTCTGTTAAATATATTTTTAAAATATTTTTTTAATTAAAATTTATATTAAAATAAATTTTATTTACTAATTTACCTTTCATCATTATTAATTCCCTAATTTTAGTTAAAATTGTATAAGTAATTTAAGAGTTTTAAAGAAGGAGGAAAAGAGGATGCATACTTGTTTACTTGGTTCGCAAAAATGCTTAGCTTCGATTCTGCAGGTTCAATTAAAAAAAAGAAAATGCTTAGCTTCTCGGAGAGTTAAGCCTCACAACACTCACTTCATAATTAGGGGAGTAACTTAGCAAAACCCAGATTAGCTTTACTTCCCCAGCATTTTGTCTTTCAAATAAAAATAATAATACGTAATTTCAAAAATGATTGTAATTAAGCAATTTATATATTGGACTTCTTAGGAAGTGCCACTTGCGAAGCAAGGGGCCTAAAAATATTACCATTAAGTATATGAATAAAATTACAATAGTATAACAAAAGTGACTTAAAAAACAATAAAAGAAAAAACTTTTGTGGCATTGCAAATTATTAAATATTGGGATTAATTAATTAGTACATATTACACACACACACACACACACACACACACGCAATATCAAAAATAAAATAAAACTTTTACAAGGCGCAATTAAGTCAGTGATTAAACTCAATCCTCACGCAGTCAAAAATTGTATCCTTTGAACGTGAAGACATGTGCAATCTACTATATTGTGAAATTAATATTCTAAACTATTTGACTGTTCTATTTAGGATTATATATGTGAAATATTGAAGTGAGAATGAATTGCACATCTTTCATTGATTTATTAGAGGCATATATATATATATGCTAGTACATGGTACCCCTAGTGGAGAATATCATAACAACCGCATCTACTTACTGATATTTACAATATAATATTTATTAATAATATAATCATAATATTATAATATCAAATCCCGTGATATGCTTTGAGATATATCGCCCTCACTCCCCCTCAAGTTGAGGCATGAAGGTTACAAGTGCCCAACTTGCTGGATAGTTCCTGAAATTTGTTAGCACGAAGTGTCTTTGTGAAGATGTCAACGACTTGATGATTAATGCATATCTTTAATGGAAAGATGCCTGAGAGTGGACTTGTTCACGGACAAAGTAGCATTCCATTTCAATATGCTTAGTTCTCTCATGAAAGAATGGGTTCTTGGCGATATGAAAGGCAGCTTGATTATTACAATATAGTGGAGTTGAAGACTATTGAGTCACCCTAAGGCCATGAAGGAGCCATGTAACCATACAACTTCTCTAACTATACTAGCCATTGGTCAGTATTTAGCTTATATATAATGAGGATAAGGAAACCACATGTTGCCTTTTGCTACGCTATGAGATAGAAGACCCACCTAAGATGATAAAATAACTAGTGCAAAAATGTCGAGTCACATGGCAGCGTCCCCTATCTACATCACAATATGCGTTCAAGTCAAGAGAGCCTGTACTTGGTTGGAAGATACCTTGTCCCACGATAGATTTAAGGTACCAAAGGACACGTTTTGCTGCACGAATGCGAGGGACCTAAGGATCAGCTGCAAATTGATTAAGAACTTACTGCATATGTGAGATCAGGCTTCTTGATTGTAAGATGCAAGAGTTAGCCAACCAATCTTCGATAGCGTCTTGGGTTTGGGTGTGGATCACCCTCAGTACCACTAAGGCCACAATTAAGCTCCATGGGAAACTTGTTGGGCCTAGAAGCCGTTATTCCTATTTCTTTCAAGATATCCAAGGTATATTTACGTTGGTTAAGTACTATGCCTTTGAGAGACCGAGCTAGTTCAATGCCTGAGAAATATTTCAAGGATATGAGATCTTTAATGCTAAATTAATCATGAAGAAATTATTTTATAGTATTAATACGATTGTTGCTTGTACTCTCAAGAATGACATCATCAACATAAATCAATGTCATGGTATAGGTGTCACCATGATGATAAGTAAATAGTGAGTAATCTTTCTGGGATTGCCTGAAACCCAAACTGATCAACGAGCTCGTGAATTTTTCACTCCAATACCATGGTGCTTAGTGAAGCTTATATAGGAATTTGTGTAACCTACAAACACTTGTTTCTCTCTTTTGAGCGAAGTCTTCAGGTATTTTCATGTAAACCTCCTCATGAAGGTTGCCATAGAGAAATGCATTGTTAACATCCAATTGATGAATTTTAAGTCCTCTTTTGAATGCAACAGCCAACAATGTTTAAACTATAACAAGCTTTGTGACCGGGGCAAAAGTTTCATGAAAATCAATCCCTTCTCATTGAGTAAAGGCTCACGCTACTAGAGCTGTTAATTCGGGCCAACCCGCCAGCCCACCAAAAAAATGCTTTCGGCAGCCCGTTTAAATTCAGGCTAAACGGGCTGATGAGGGCTGGCCCGCTAGTCCGCGTTATTTTTTTTTTATTTTTTATTTTTGAGTTTTTTTGTCCCTCAAATGCCTTTAGTCTCCCTTATCTCATTTCCTTTGATGATGTGTTTAATTAATTCCCTATACTTTTTATGTGACACTTATTTTCATATTATATTTATTTATTCTACTATTATTAAATTTAAAAGAGATATGTTTATATAGTTTTGTGATATTAATAGATTAAAAAAAAAGGAAAGTAAGAATGAAATTGACTTCATAACATAAACGTATAAAAGAAAAAAGTGTGATATGAGCGGGTGAAAGAGAAAGAGAGTAAAAATTTTAAAAAAAGAATGAAATTAAAAATTTTTTTTTGGCCAAAACGGGTTCGGGTTGGCAAAAGCTAGCCCGCGAAGGAGGCCGACTGATGCTTCAGCCGCAGCCCGTGCAGGCTGGCCTACAACCCGCGGGCCAGCCCGCATTACCAGCTCTACACGCTACCAATCACACCTTGCGAGAATGTAACTCTCCAGTTGGTTTAAACTTATTTTTATAAATCCATTTGGAGTTGATGAAATGTTTCCTTGGTGGAAGATGTTCAAGTTTCCAAGTCCTCTTTGCCTTAAATGCCTAAATTTTCTTTTCAATGACTTCACTCCAATGAGCATGTTTGTATGTTTGCTGAAAGGTCTTGGGCTCATTGTATGACTCAATGGCCGAAAGATGGGCCTTATGATGGGTATAGAGAATCCATTATTCGAGTTAAAATGTGAAAGAGGATACCTGACCAAATGATATGATGGAGATGGTGGAGTTGCATGGTCTATAGATTGTGGCAATGTCACTTCATAATTTTCCATGTGTTGAGGTACTCGCCTCTCATGTTCTCTATGTCAAGGCCATTATAGGTCCTCTGCATAAGGCACATGTGTTTCTTCTTAGATGATCTCATTATGATGTGGCTAATTAGACTCCCCTTGAGATAAGGGAATACTATTTGTGTTGCGCTCAGTATGACCTGACCAAATAACTTCATCATTATTAATGACTGGCAATAATGAGGTATAGTTGATAATGATTAACTTCTGTGCTTTTGTGTTATAAGAAAATTGATCTTCAAGAAACAAAACATCATATGTAACATGCACCTGTTTCTCAGGAATGTCATATACATAATATCCTTTCTAACCAAAAGGATATCCCAAGAAAACACAAGGCTGGCCTCTCTCTTGAAACTTATCTTCCTTATTTTATTATGTGCATAACCCAGACAACCACAGACCTTCATGTGATGATACTCAAGTCATTTCCTAAATAATATGTCATATGGCGTCTTGTATCCTAGGGTACAGGACGATAGTTGATTGATTAGATTCACTGCTGTAAGTATGCATTCACCTCAAAAATTAATCAGTAAGCTCCCTTGAAAACATAGTGCTTGATAACTTCAAGTATGTGTCATGTTTCTGCTCCACAACACCATTTTATTATGGCGTGTAGGGGCAAATGTTCTATAACAAAATTCCTTTATTAAAATAATACAACATCATGTGCTAAGATTTGAATTCGAGGCCATTATATATTATAATTTGTTGGACTCACTTGTGAAATTGTGTTTCCATCATATCTAAAAATTGATCAAATACTTTTTTAAGTCTTACTTGTGTTTTATTAGATAGACCCATGTTCTCCTGCTATAATCAACCACAATGGTTAAACAATAGTGTGAACCTCTCAAAAAGGCAGTATGAAAACTACCTTAAATGTCACAATGTATTAGTTCAAAAGACGAAGAAGAGAACTAATATGAAAACTAAGTCTAGTCTATTTGGATCTTATACAAGAATCACAATGAATTGATTTAAAAGAATTGCAAGGTAAGTGAATGATTTTAAGCTTTTCCTTCTAAGGATGCCCAAGCCTCTGGTGCTAAATTTGTACTGTTTGGCTTTGCCATACATAAAAAGTCTTTATTTGGTTGGCCCTCTTTTAGAAGGTAGAGCCTATCACATATGCTACTTTCTCCAATCAGGCTTCTGGAATGCAAGTTTATATCACACACATGTTACTAACAAATGCTATCGATCACAAGTAATCTCTGGTTAGTTTGCTAACAAAAATCAAGTTGCACTTAAATTCTGATCTATGAAGAACATTTATAAGTATAATCCCATTTAACAAGTAAACACCTCCTACACTTTTAACTGATATAGTTTGCACATTTGGCATTTTAACTTGAAGTTGATGCCTTGCTGGAGTCACATTTTGCAAGAGGCTCTCATCACATGTTATATTTACCGTTACTATTATATCAATTATCTAGGGGTCATTAGGAATGAATTTACCTACCATATTTACCATGAGTACATTGTTTCTTCTAAGATGCAAGAGACTGTCTTTCTTGGTGAGATATTGCACTAAGCAATCATATTGTTCGGGTGTGAGACTAGGAATAGGGCTTTCATTAGACTCACCTGTGTCGCTCTCAAACCTTGCCTCTATTCAAGAGACTATCTTTCTTGGTGAGATATTGCATTATGCAATCATATTGTTCGAGCGTACGTGAGACTAGGAATGGGGCTTTCATTAAACTCACCTATGTCACTCTCAAACCTTGCCTCTGTTCTCTTCTGTCACATGCTCCCTTCTTAAAGTCTTGTAGATAACCTATGATCTTATAACATTGATCTTTGGTATCTCCAAACTTCCCATAATGATTACACTTTTTCGTTTGCTGTCTTGCTTATCTCTATTATCTTGAGAAGCGCCAATGTTTGATGAGCCTAAGCTTTTCATCATCTCGTCTTATATAGTTTGGATATCAGGGAGACTATGCTTTGATACCATGGAGAATATTATAATAACTGTATCTCCATACTGATATTTACAATATTTAATTAATAATACAATCATAACATTATCACAATATCTATATCTTCTATAATATTGATCCTCTCTTTTATAATTCAATATCAATATTTTATATCCATAAACTATTAGTTGCCCCCCATGATTCAAGGAGTTATCATAATCATAATTGAGCCCGTAAATCAATGAGTTATTATAATCATAATTCAAACTAAATATGCAAGAAGCTTAATTTCCAAAAAATATAGTTAGCCCTATGATTATAGGAATACTTATATATATATATATATTAATGTTGTTAATTTATCCCATTTTGTGTTCTCTATTCTTCATTGCTTCAACCACTCCTTCAAAGATAAAGAAGAGAGAAGGCACTCCATTGGCTGATAATGAGGATATGAGATTGTCTAGTATGTCCACCCCTTCCTTCATGGCCAACAAAGCAATCAACAAGAACAAAAATCTTATTTAAGTTTCCTATAGCGTTTTCACATTATTTGAGGCTCCTATAGTGTGATATATGCCTTTTAGACCTGCATATTTAAGTTTAATTTTATAATCTTTTGCATATATGAATATCTACTACTACAAAAAACATTTTTAACGTCATTTTTTTAGGCATTTTAATGTCTGAAAATAGGGGGACGTCTATGTAAGCGATGTAGTAAAAAATAGCAATAATGGCCATAAAATAAAAGATATCTAAAGTCTACACTTTAAATGTCTCCATTTTAAAAAGGGACATCTAAAGTGTAATTGTTTACTTTAGACGTCCCCACTTTAATATGGGGAAGCTTAAAGTCAAAGTCTAAAGTCCAAACTTTAGACTTCCCCATTTTAAAGTGGGGATGTCTAAAGTTTGACTCTCACACTTTAGACGTCCCCATTTAAAATGGGGACGTCTAAAGTGTCAGTTTGTCTATTATGTGTTCCTTCTTTTATTTATAGATGTTAAAAGTTTTTTTTAAATGACCATTTATATTCTTCACTGTCCAACAAATTAAAGCTGCAGAAATAGGATCAAAGAATTATTTCATAAACCACAATGTCCCTTATATGGTAAGGAAACATCAGCACTATCCAACAAAAATGTTAACTCCAACAATCTAATACTATGTACAACAACAACAACTCTTACTACCTAATTCTATGTACAATATAACCACCACAAAGTGTCAGAAAGCTATGTCTTACACAACTACTAATTAACTAATATAAATAAAAACTTTACTAATCTATTTATTGAAGAAGATGTCCAACCAAGAGTCTCTGATCAAATTAATGTCTTTATATAAGGCTTCTTTACTGTCAAAAATCTGTAAATTAGAAAATAAGCTTAGATGAAATGAATCAAATGAATGAATTAATTTGTAATTCAATTACAACACCAAAAATATTATCATTTGAGAATGAAGAACCGATTACATGTTCAAAATCATTTGTAATTCCACTTTGAATGATGTTATATATATAAAGTAAGACATAGTATCCGCATTCAGTACTGCCAGGTTGTCGAGGACACTATAAATCAAAAGCAAATGGTTAAAATCAATAAAGGCATATTTAAAACGTCCGTCAATAAAAGAACTTGATTTGAAACTACTTACCTTTGGATAAAACCATTTCGAGTCTCTAACAGCTTTACCCTCGCGTGACCTGCAAGGAGTCTATATGTCTAGGTTGCACTATTATTAAAATGAAAATCAACAAAAATTAGAACAGCTCATTTAAGTCAAGAATCAATGAAATACAAACAAAATAACTTACGTGTTGAAGATGGATTTTATTTCTTTGTCTAGCCTTTTAAGCAAGGAATCAAATCAGTAAATTATGTTGAGCCGAGGACAGAGAGCACACAAACTCCAATGGTAGCTATAATAACATATACAGATTAAAATGAAGTTAGATAAAAAAAGACAATTATTTACTAAACACATTAAATAGAAAAAATTAGAATACGTATCCTTGAACAATTGGTGCTAGATGATAATGAAATTTGGTCTGTCCCATTATTGTGTAGCCAATGAAAGAAATTAAAACCGAATCAATGATGTCAAGTACATTCAAATAAAAAGGTCTACACTATGATGAAAGAAATTTTACCAAAAAGTTAGAATCTTCTCGTGATGCCATAAACAACCTACAATCCTCTAGAGACAAATACGAATAATGTTGACATGGATCATGACCCCTCAGTTCCCCTTGAATGTACTTTGCTGTAAGCTTGTTTTTGAAATTTTTCCATCATAGACGAACCTCCCTCTTCCAGTGCTTGTACATGGCCGCGGTGTCAAGGACATTGTAGGTTTGCTGTAAGGTAAAACATAAAATAATTATATTTGAAGCAATATGAATAAATCTATAAATGCATGTATCAAAACTTATATACCAAAAGTTGTTGCTAAATCATATCTTTCATTTTTGGGGGAACCAACTTCCAATTATCATAGATAATGTAAACTTTGCTTCAACCCAAATAATCTAAATAGCTAATGAAATGGTCTTCCTCAGGACCAAGTGGATTCATATTGGCATCGAAGTTCACATGCGGCCTCTCCTGTTGATATTCATGACGTGCAACTAACACTCCCATTTTTGTGCTGCCTCTAACCCTTCTTGCAACGAGTTCATATCTATTCATTTCATCGTCCCTATCACTTTGTGAGTCATTAGAATTGTCCATATTCCTGTAAGCACAAAAATCATTGTCAGATAGGTAAATAAATTGCAATTAAATGAATAAACTAACTAGCATTAAAACAAACAGTACGCAGTACTATTTTCTAAGTTAATCTCTTTCTCTATATTGTTTCCTATATTCCATTTTATTATCACCTAAGTCATTTCCAATAACACTCAAGTTTAGAACAATTGTCAACAATGGGATTGCCTTTTACTATTTTCTTTTAAAAAAATTTGGCAGCATTTCTCCTTAAAAGTAAGACATCCTAAAATACAAAAAAAAAAAAACAAACTATTTTAATTTAATTTAAATGAAACTAAACTAATTAAGGCAATTCATATTCAGGACAATGTCAACACCTCAAATCCAACAATTTCATTAAAGCAATGAAACTCTGAAGTCAAATCGAACAATTTCCATGGATACTATTAATTGCTGCACATTACATTCCTTAAGATTAATAGATGAACAACCAATGAAACCAAACTTTGTATATCCAACAAACAATACAAGCGTGTACAAAAGCACTAACTGAACACTGGGCACAGTTTTCTGATATTAATTATCAATTTTTTAAAAATATTATTGGTTTAATATAGTACATTCATGAATCTAATATGAACATATATAATTCAATTGTAGGTACTTTATAATATGTGAATTAGTGGTTTAATATTTTCTTTGTTTTTATAAAAGCATTGATCACTTATTTATTACGTGGATGAATTCTCTATGTAAATTTATCCATAAGTGAAATTTCACCTTTTTCGGTGAAATTGGAGAACATAATTAAATTAATTTATAATATTTTTGTTATAAAAGAATTGAAAAGCTAATTATTGCAATTTGAAAAATAATGGGATATACCAATGAGGGGGGGGAAATGACACATTTTTTCCACATATTTAGCTTCTTTAATCAATATTTAGAAGTCATAAATGCGTTATATTAGATTATAATACACATCACTCAAATGCTAATTTAAAGTTAGAGGAGACTGTTACATGAGAGATTGCGTAACCTATATAAATTAACTAACAACATCCTATGTCTTACATCATTAAATTATATACCGTTTAAAAACTATGTAGAACAAATAGGTAATAAACAACAGATACAGCTACGGTATAAGCATATACATATATATATATATATATGAGAGTGACGGTGGTGCAAGCTATATAGCAGCGGCGATGCAAGCTAACATGTAGAGGGAGACGACCCACGATGGTAAGAAGGAGGACGATGGTGGTGGTGAGAGTAAGAGAGAGACAACGGTGCAACAACCACAGCAGCGGCAATGGTGACCTCAAAAGGTGGAGATCTCTTAGTAGGCATCCACGACAGATGATAGAGGTCAATGGAGGAGCAAGAAGAGACAATAATGTGAACACTTTTTGGAGAAAGAAGAAAAACAAGACGCAGAAAGGGGAAAGGAGAAATGAGAGGAAGAGAAGATGGAGAATGAGAAAGTCAGGAAGTGTCAGTGATAAGTAGAATTTGAACAAAAAACAAAAACTTTAACTACCTTTAGGCGTCCCTAGTTTGAAATGGGGATGCCTAATAGTATGTTTGACTGGGGATGCCTAATGTCCCTGACACACAGCCACATGCATTGGTCATGTCATGTGGTCGTGCTGTCACCCTTTACACATCCGTAATATGACTGGGGATGCCTAAAGCAAACTGTAAGGGTCCCTAGTCATACTGAGGACACATAAAGTCACTACTACAGAATATAGATTTTACGTTCCTAAAGGACGTCCCTTTTTAAAAAAGGGAAGTAAAAAATAAAAGCGGTGGCATTTTTGTAATTACGGGTGAGAACTGAATAGTTTTAGACGTCCTCAATTTAAATAGGCATGTCTAAAGTGTAATTTTACAGACTTTAAACGTCTCTATATACATTGGGGACGTTTAAGGTTTTTTTTTTTAAAAATCAGGGATACCCTTTGGCATCCCTAATATAATATTAGGGACACTATTTGATGTATCATCAAGGACACCCTTTGGCATCCCTATATTTCTTCCCTTTATTTCTCTTTGTTTTTTGATCCTTTTTGTGGGATGGTCTGGTATCAGAGCCAGAAGGGGAAGTAAGGATGTATTAGATGTCTTGAAGTTCTGGAAAATTTATGAAGTTCTTATGAATATATCTGGATAAGTATGCTCTGTGGTTGCAACCTCAGTTGATCTTCCACATCAGAAACATGTTAGTATAAAGCTAAGTTTTGCTTAATATTATTATTATATGATAGCATGCAAGTTAGTTGATCAATGATAGCATATGAACTTCGTCCGTCTTTTCTAGGGCTATAGAAGTAAATCCCGACGGATAGGGCAGATAAGTCTAGACGCCTATTGTTCGAATGTTCATATAATATTAGAGTTCAACGTTTAAGGCATTGGCTAAGTGATAATAATATTTGCAAATTTGTTATCTTTATAAGAACATACAAAGAAATATTTATAATAACTCCATAAGTAGCCCAGAAACTTCATCATACCTAACATATCTCTATGTACCTGGAGGTGAAGATATCAGAAGAAAAGTTTATTATGTTTTTTAGATCGTTTTCATTCCACTCCAATTCTTCTCGCTCCTCTCGTTCTTCTACTCCTTCTTCATCTTCCCAAAACTTTAGTATTACAACCAACAAAAATTTAGGGAAATCCTCCCTTCAAAATAATATTTTCAATAATGAAATTCATTTTGAAGATATAGACAAAAAAATTAGTGATTGAACTATTCCAGTGATTAACCCAAATGATTTATACAAACCAGAGAATAAAAAATTCTTTAAAAACCATGATTATATAATCAAAACGGTTGAAGAAACTGTTCCTCTAAAATTTGAACCAACTGACATGTGCCTCTTGTCAGAAAATTCAATTTTAAAACACCAAAAGAAATATAAATTTATACACATTGGATGTGTTCAAGTGGCTATAAAACCCTTGGTAAAAGCTGGTCTAGATGTCTCTACGTTAGTATGTGTTAGGGATGGTAGACAGCAAATTTTCTTTGAATCATTTTTGGAATGGTTGAAGCTGGTATAAATGATGGACCAATTTACTTCAACTGTTTCCAAAATTTGACAGCTTCATTACATGATGATCCTGTCCTTGAAACTTTGAAATTAAGTTTGAAATTGAATGGATTCAACTTAAAACCTTGTGTTTCACCTATAGCTTTAATCTATAGGGTCCTGTACAAAGTTATGAATTCATGCACTTCAAACATCAAAATGTTTGATCATGGAAAAGAAACCTGTCTATTCCTAATAGATGTGACTAGGGCAAATGTTACAATTCCAAAACCAATTAGATGGGATGAAATCACCCTTCCGAATGATTGGGACATGGTTAAAATTGCACCTCCCATCCCAAAACCTGCACCTGATTCTTATAGAATTAGGCAAAATGATAATGGAGATGTTAGAATTACTTTTGATCAGAGACGATCATTTAGTATTTCTAGAACTCCATCAATTCAAGATAGCTTCAAGACTGCTCTAGATCAATCTTCTAGACATTCTTGTAGTTCTTCTGTCAAAGAACCCATAATTTCACCTTCAGTAATGCAAGGCTTAAATGAGTCAGCTAGTGTCGTAAGACTTGTCTACCAAAGCACTGAAGATGAACAAACTGAAACCCAAACTTGCCAATCTCCAACATATTCTGACATGAATGTGATTGAGCAACAATTTGAATTGGATAAAGAACTCTTAAGAAAATATTTCTATTCTAATGAAAATACTGAAAGACAAAAATGGTTTTTCCAAAAATATAAAACTCAAGAATTGCGAAAACCAATTCAAGAAAAGTTTTATAAAATGCTGGAAAGGTATAAGCTTCATATTCTATTCTTTCTTTGTTTTGAAACCTATGTGAAAGATATGAATATAAAGGATTATCCTTTCAAACCATTCGAAGGGGTTAACGCCTCTTGGATTTTGAAAAATAAAGAAAGATATGAATCTGATCTTCCTCCAAAACAGTCTTACCAGGTCCCTGGTATAAAAATTGGTGAAGCAACTGTCATTGCCTCTCCTTTCAAAATAAAAGATCCTAGAACGGATGCAAGTACTGATGATATCAGAAATATCGTTGAACAAAATAATTACTCGAATTCGTATTTGCAAAGTCTAGGAGAACATATTTTGAAAACACCTGTTACTAGTGAAGCTAAAGAAATCTTATTTAGTTCCACCAGTACACATCCAATTTTTAAACCTTATGCTATTCCTGCTACTAGCTCTTATAGTATAAGGAAAGGAAACCTGGAAACAAGGATTAACGAAGAATTAAAAAAAGTTAATCAAAGACATTCCAGAAACTCCCCAAAAATCTGAAAAATCTGTTTCTTTAGTATCAAAATTAGTGATTAACACTTTAAAAAGCAATCAAACAAGTTCAAGTGAAGATTGTCCAAAAATTCATGAAATAAAACAAGAAGATTGGAGAAAATCAACAAATTGGATTATCCGAGAGCCACTCCTCCGGATATAATGCTCGATGAAAGAGATTATGCTCTTCGGCAATTTAATGCAAACAATATCTATGTCTGGAACATAGATGGCCAATCTGAAACAAACGTTTTGGAAATCTGGGGTAAGGGCTTTGGAATCTTCTTCCTCAGTCTTTCAGTTGGCAGTTTGGCCAAATTTTAGTTAGCCTGTAAGGCTAAGAGTGTTTCAATTAGGAACTTATAATGGGATGAATCCATTATAGTTCCAGAATTTTTTTGAATTGATTATTCAGAATATTTGTACCTCGAAGAGGATTCTTTTTTATGGATCGATGATCCTTGGGTCAATGACCTTTCTGATAGTTCAATTGCAGCCTTGAGCTGCTTCTCTTCTTCTTTTGTGATCCTTTGTGGATCAATTTGGGTTTGGGCTTTGCCCTTTTTCTTTTTCTTCTCTTGTCACTCATTTTTGGTCACCTTATTTCCCCTGCAAGAACTCTCTTGTTAGAAAGTCTGGGAGAGAATTTGAAGTACCTTTGATAAATTCAATTTCAAAATCAAAGACACTTAAAATTGCTTGCCACCGGGCAAAAATCTATTTTGATGCTAAATTTTTAACATCATTTTGCAAAACATCTTTTGCAGCTTTGCAATCTACTCTAATTAAAAACTTTTGATTTAGCAAATCGCTTTGAAACTTGTTTATGCACAAAACAATTGTTAAAATTTCTTTTTTGATTGTGGAATAGTTCTATTGAGCCCTATTCCAATGTTTTAAAATAAATGCAATGTAATGCAATGCTCTTTACCATCAATTGTTTGTTTGAGAATGCCACCATAACCTATGTCAGAGGCATCAGTTTCAAAAATTTTGAATGCTTGTGGATTTGGGAAGTACAAGCATGGAAGATTTTTGACCAAAGACTTGATATTGACAACCACATTAGTATGATTATCAGTCCAAGGAGGAGGAGTTTTGCTAAGACGCTCATGAAGAGGCTTAATGATATTGTTTAGGTCAGGAATGAAATCACCTACGTATTCAAACAACCTAAAAATCTTTAAAGTTGAGTTTTGTCCAGAATTTGGTCTGGGAATTTGTTTGCAAACTGAATTGTGCGATCAATTGGAATGATAGTTCCTTGGTATATATGATGACCAAGAAACCGATTTTTTTTTTCTGGAAGAGACTAATTTTGGTTTTAGAAACTGCTAAGCCATTGAACCTAGCAACATCTACAAAGATTTTGACATGTTTAAAGTGTTGTTCAACTGATACTGAAAACACTAAAACATCATCTATGTAGACAATGACAAATTTTGTAAAAGGATTGAAAATTTCATTCATAACCTTTTAAAATTCTGAGGGTGCATTTTTCAAACCGAAAGGCATAACATTCCATTCATATTGCCCAAACGGGACTGTGAATGTAGTCTTATACCTCTCTTTTTCTGAAATTTGGATTTGCCAAAAACCAGATTTCATATCAAATTTTGAAAATATTTTGGCCTGATGAAGGCGATTTAAAAGATCTTTTTTGTTAGGTATTGGATACCTAATCTATTGAAGAGCTTGATTGAGAGGTTTGTAATTAATTACAAGCCTCGGTGTCCCTCGTTCAAGTTCAGCATTCTTATTTACATAGAAAGCTGCACAGGACCAAGGACTTCGACTTTTACGGATTAAACCCTTAGTGAGTCAATCCGTTATTTTATTTTTGCAATGTTCCAAGAGTTCTTGGTTCATTTGAATTGGTCGAGCTTTCGTTGGGATAGCTCTTTCATTGGAATCCTTTTCATAAGGCAAATCAATTATATGTCTTTTCCTTTCCCAAAAAGCATTTGGAAAATCAGAACAAATTGTGTCTTGAATATTTTTCAAAACATTTTGAATTTTTTGTTTTAGAAAAGGTTTCTCCAATTGGATTTCAATTGCTTTGTAAGAAACTTCTTTTAGAAAATTAATTTGATTTTCCTTATACTCGATTTGATTGATAAATTTTGAATAAGGTGGACTAACAAATTCAAAGAACATTCTTTTGCCTAAAGTATTGGTTTCAATTCCTTCATCAAGAGTTAAAAAGGGTTTTAGCCTCGTGATGAAAGGAAAACCAAGAATTACATCTTGACCTAAAACCTTTGCAAGGATAAAAAGTTCTTTGATTTTAACACCATTATTTTCAACTACTGCATTTGAAAGCTTATAGCTGACATCTAATGGAGATTTGTTTGGTCCGCAAAGATTTTCTGTGGTTTTTTCAAAGAATTTTGTTGGTAGTAGACCTTCTCTGATACAACTTAGAGCTGCACCAGTGTCAAATAATGCTATTGTTTCTAATACAAATGTATTAGCAACAATAATTTTGATTGGCACATGTCATTGTTGGATTGAAATTCTTGATATAAGGTTCAAGAAGTTTTCAGAAGGTTTTTCATCATTTTGTGATGAATCCTTAACTTCTTCAACTTTCTTTTCTTTATCAAGACTTTCTTCCTGAATTAGATTTAAAATAAGAGAATGGAATTCCTGAGTATTTTTCAGGTTTCTTATATCTTCTTTTAAATTATTTATTTGATTCTGAAGGTCAGAAATTGAAATAGGTTTTGGATTGGTCTGAAATCTTTTGATTATTTCAGAGAAATCATATTTTGTTTGCAAATTCTTTTGCAAATATTTTTGGTTTGGTTTTGAAGAAGAAGAAGAAGAAGAAGCTATGATTTCTCTTAGTTTGTTGAAAAATTTAACCTTTTCTTCATTGGTTGGAAGAGAGTTAATTATTCAAAAACCAAATCTTCTTCGATAACATTTATTTGTAAATTGTCTATCTTGGAACCAGTTAAGACCAATTCCTTGATTGGGTCATCAAGTACAGGATTTCCTGGACTCTCAGCAAACTTGTCAAGACAATTTATTTGAAAATCAACTTCTTCAGATGAAGATGAAATGTCATCCAGTTGAAATTCATTAACTTCCTTTTCAGAGGATGATACTTCATAGTCTTCTTCAAAAGAGGTTTCTTCAATCAAAAGACTGTTTAATTGTTGAAGAGTTGATTCTTCAAGTTGTAAGGCATTAATTCTTTTATTAAGCCCACAATATCTTGCCATGTGGCCTTCTTTGCCACATCAAAAACAAACAATTTTTCCTTTGGGAAAATCCATTGGAGGTTTTGATTTGAATTCATTTTTCAAATTTCTAGGTTTGTTTGTTTTTGGTTTCTTCCAAGGTTTTCGATATTTTTTGTAATATCTTTTAGCCTTGTGTTCTTTGTCTTCATGTCCGTGTTTAAGTTTTTTAGAACTTTTACGGGCAGGAAAACCAAATTATTAATAGAAGGTTCCTAAATCCTTCCTATTTGATGCTTTTTCTTTGGCAAGTTGATGTTGAAGTTTATCTTCTTGACAAATTTTTAAAGCAGTTTTTTGAGCAATTGCAATTAATTGCCCGTATGTTAAATTTTCGTAATGGATTTGACTATCACCAGTTTTGTTTCTTAATTTTTCTCTGATCTTATCTCCTAGAGATCTAGGAAGACCAGCAAGGAATTTTTCTTTCCAGATTGGATGATTTCCATCTTCTCAGGTCAATACTCTTAAGAGAAAATTGTCTCTATACCACCTGAAGTGAGATAGAGTTTTACATTTTACGTTTGACAGAAGATCTGCCGATTTATCTCTCCATAGTGATGGATCACCAACAAAATGTGCTATGATATTAACTATAAGACAGTTAACAACATCAGACATTGGTTCACCATTACTATCAGTGATAACAATACCATCTTGGGTGGTCTTTTTGGTTTGTAAAATTAGATTTTTTTTTTCTTGTGTGAGATGAAAATCCCACCAACCTCTGAGTTGCCCAGTAAAGCCAGATAGCAATATATGAACAACATCTTCCTCTTGACAATTGTTATATATTGTATAGGCATTACTAACCATTGTCATTTGTTGGCAGATTTCTAAAATGTTTGTTTCAGATTGGCCATCTATGTTCCAGACATAGATGTTGTTTGCATTAAATTGCCGAAGAGTAGAATCTCTTTCTTCGAGCATTATATCCGGAGGAATGGCTCTCGGATAATACAATTTTGTTGATTTTCTCCAATCTTCTTGTTTTATTTCATGAATTTTTGGACAATCTTCACTTGAACTTGTTTGATTGTTTTTTAAAGTGTTAATCACCAATTTTGATACTGAAGAAACAGATTTTTGGGGAGTTTCTGGAATGTCTTTGATTAAATTTTTTAATTCTTTGTTAATTCTTGTTTCCAGGTTTCCTTTCCTTATACTATAAGAGCTAGTAGCAGGAATAGCATAAGATTTAAAAATTGGCTGTGTACTGGTGGAACTAAATAAGATTTCTTTAGCTTCACTAGTAACAGGTGTTTTCAAAATATGTTCTCCTAGACTTTGCAAATACGAATTTGAGTAATTATTTTGTTCAATGATATTTCTGATATCATCAGTACTTGCATCCGTTCTAGGATCTTTTATTTTGAAAGGAGAGGCAATGACAGTTGCTTCACCAATTTTTGTACCAGGGACCTGGTAAGACTGTTTTGGAGGAAGATCAGATTCCTATATGTCTTTATTTTTCAAAATCCAAGAGGCATTAACCCCTTCGAATGGTTTGAAAGGATAATCCTTTATATTCATATCTTTCACATAGGTTTCAAAACAAAGAAAGAATAGAATATGAAGCTTATACCTTTCCAGCATTTTATAAAACTTTTCTTGAATTGGTTTTCGCAATTCTTCAGTTTTATATTTTTAGAAAAACCATTTTTGTCTTTCAGTATTTTCATTAGAATAGAAATATTTTCTTAAGAGTTCTTTATGCAATTCAAATTGTTGCTCAATCACATTCATGTCAGAATATGTTGGAGATTGGCAAATTTGGGTTTCAATTTGTTCATCTTCAGTGCTTTGGTAGACAGGTCTTACGATACTGGCTGACTCATTTAAGCCTTGCATTACTGAAGGTGAAATTATGGGTTCTTTGACAGAAGAACTACAAGAATGTCTAGAAGATTGATCTAGAGCAGTCTTGAAGCTATCTTGAATTGATGGAGTTCTAGAAATACTAAATGATCGTCTCCGATCAAAAGAAATTCTAACATCTCCATTATCATTTTGCCTAATTCTATAAGAATCAGGTGCAGGTTTTGGGATGGGAGAAGCAATTTTAACCATGTCCCAATCATTCGGAAGGGTGATTTCATCCCATCTAATTGGTTTTGGAATTGTAACATTTGCCCTAGTTGCATCTGTTAGGAATAGACAGGTTTCTTTTCCATGATCAAACATTTTGACATTTGAAGTGTATGAATTCATAACTTTGTACTGGACCCTATAGATTAAAGCTATAGGTGAAACACCAGGTTTTAAGTTGAATCCTTCAATTTCAAAGTTTCAAGGACAGGATCATCATGTAATGAAACTGTCAAATTTGGGAAACAATTGAAGTAAATTGGTCCATCATTTAGACCAGCTTCAACCATTCCAAAAATTGATTCAAAGAAAATTTGTTGTCTGCCATCCCTAACACATACTAACGTAGAGACATCTAGACCAACTTTTACCAAGGGTTTTATAGCCACTTGAACACATCCAATGTGTATAAATTTATATTTCTTTTTATGTTTTAAAATTGAATTTTCTAACAAGAGGCACATGTCAGTTGGTTCAGATTTTAGAGGAACAGTTTCTTCAACCGTTTTGATTATATAATCATGGTTTTTAAAGAATTTTTTATCCTCTGGTTTGTATAAATCATTTGGGTTAATGACTGGAATGGTCAAATCACTAAATTTTTTGTCTATATCTTCAAAATAATATTTTCATTATATATGAGGGACGCCAAAGGGTGTCCCTCATTTTTTTTAAAAAAAAAAATTGACCACTTTAGAATTGGGGACATCTAAAGTAAAAAAAATGGACAACTTTAGGCGTCCCTAAATTAAATTGGGGACGCCAAAAACAATTCAAATTTTTACTGACAACCTTTATTTGTCAGTTTTATGCTACTTTTACACTCATCTTTCTCTTTCCATCACCGCAAACACAAGAAGAGCCACTACACCATGCCTTTTAACTTTTTCTTCTTCTTCTTTATATGCACTTTTTACTCTTACTTCTTCCTTTCTCTCTCTTTTTTCACTTCCAGATCTACTATGCTTTCTTACCATTTTTTATTATTTTATCCTCTTTCTCTTTTTTCTTTGGGTTTCCCTTCTATTTTATCTTCTAACTCGTGTTGTTATGGCTTGTAGATTAGGACTTTGAAACATGCTTCATGGCTACGTTCCCGCTGAGAAAACGAGGTTCATCTCTCTCTGTCGCTCTTCTCTATTCATTATTACGAGAAAATGAATTTCAATAATAGAAGGAGATAAGTTTTTGCAACTAATTCCTCTTATTGTTTTCATCTTCTGCCTATGAGATTTCAACTTTGGAGTTATTATTGTGTAGATTTTGGATTTAGATTTCAGATACTAGATCTATAATTTTATTGACGATGATATATAATTTCTGATTTTAAATACTGTTTAGTCCATATTTATAAGATAAACAATTTTTTTTAAAAAAAAAAAAGCGTCCCCATTTTAAATTGGGGACGTCTAAAATGGGACTTTAGGTCCCCAATTTAAAATGGGGACGTCTAAAGTGTTAGTATAGCACTTTAGACGTCCCTTTTTAAAATGGAAACGTCTAAAGTCCATACCTTAGACGTCCTTTTATCTATGGACGTTATTGTCATTTTTTACTACATCGCTCACATAGACGTCCTATTGTTTTCAAACGTTAATAACGTTTTTTGTACTAGTGAGTAAACCTTTAGGCGTCCCCCAATCATTTTGGGGACGCCTAAAGTAAACTTTAGGCTTCTTTAACTTTTAAAGGCCCTTATACAACCACGCAGCTGTGTTAAAATGAGGATGCCTAAAGTTTACTCTTGGTGACATTTTGGCGCAAAATTCAATATTTTAAAGGTGGAATTCAATACTTTAGACATCTCAATTTATATTTAGGATGTTTAAAATGGACTTTAGGCATCCCAATTCAAATTTGGGATGCCTCAAGATATCCAATTTTCACCTATAATTACAAAAATGCCACCACCTTTATTTTTAACTACCTTTTTTAGAAAACAGACGTCCTTTAGGGTAGTAATATCTATATTTTGTAATAGTGATCCTTTGGTCATAATATATACTTTGAGTTAATTATGTACAAACTAATAATCAGCATCATATTTAACAACATGTATGCTAAAATCATGATGATTCCTTAATTAGTTTGTGACAATTTATCACTTTGACTTCGAATTATGACAACTTTTTGATTTAAGGAGATAACAAAATTTTTACACGTTACTTTATCTGGTCAGATTAACAATTTAATTTCAGATCACTTAAAAATCTTGACAACTCTAAATTATAATACCTCTAAATTAAATGTTATATAAAACCTTTCTCGTATAACTCACTCGTGATAATATCAAACCCCCCGTGATGTGATATCAGATATATCGCGGTATCGCCTTCAAAATAAAAATCTGCAAATTCATGATGGTGAATTTAAAAGGGAAAATGGCAGTTAGGTCCCAAGCTAGAGAAAAAATATCACAAAAATCCCTTTAAAAAGTCAACTGTCAGAAAAGTCCCTAGGGACTTTTCTGACATGAATTTCCAATGACCATTTACCAAAATACCCTCCAAGCAATTTAACCACTGTCATTGGTTACAACATGTTATACTATATTTACAACATCGTAAGTCATATTAACAACATAATCAGTTACATTTACAACATATTACGTTATATTTAATGAGTTGTAAACGTAACTAAAGAGGTTGTAAACGTAATACAATCATACATTTTATATACATGTTGTAAACGTAACTTACTATGTTGTTAATATGACTTACGAAATTGTAAGTATAGCATAACATGTTGTAACCAATGACAGTGGTTAAATTATTTGGGGGGTATTTTGGTAAATGGTCATTGGGAATTCATGTCAGAAAAATCCTTAGGGATTTTTCTGACAGTTGACTTTTTAAAGGGATTTTTTTTAGTATTTTTTCCCTAACTTGGGATCTAACTGACATTTTCCCAATTTAAAATTGTAAAAGAGCAGGCCCCTATGGTAGTAGTAGACTAGTAGGAATAATAATAATCATTGCTGACTTAAGAATAAACGTGGTTGGGAGTGGAAGCCGCCAACGACCGTAAAACCTATCTCCTTATGTTTGGTCAATCTATATAGGCTTCATGTGAAAAATAGCCATGAAATTAAATATCCTCCCATATAAAGCAAATGACTTCATAAAAATTTATTTAGGTGCATTAGTACCCATCAACCTTCTCAAACAATGCAAAACTTCCATCTCCATTGATTGCTGGGTGATGTTCATTATTTTATGATGAAAAACTCCCACTACACTGATGAACCTAATGATGCCAGCTGCTCATGGGAAAATAATATTTTGTGGGCATTTTTCACCTTAATCCATTAGTAAATGAGCCACCAATTTTATCTACAAATATTCCATTTTCATCCTTCAGATTTACTTCATGAAGCCATAGCCGCCCAAATTAAATATTGGTATTTTAAAAAAAAAGGTAGCCGCCCAAAGATAAATTAAGACTAAATTGAAGATCACATAATTCATTGTATATCGTTTATTTACGTACAAGGCAATCAAACATTTTGTTTTGTTTTGTTTTTTTGGGGGGGGGGGGTGTTCCCCTTTGTCCAATGCAGGGAAAATTAGGGCCTTCATTTTACAGTAAAAAATAAACGCATTTTCGTCTATGTTATTTATAGACCATGAACCTGAACTATACTATTAATAATTTGTAAATAATACAACTTGTTTTATAATTTAGATATATTTTTTTGTTTACAATATATATCAAATATATAATTTGTTTTAATTTCCATGTATCATTGACGGAACTCTGTGAAAGAGGTTAATTTAATTTTGGGTTTTGGTGACAGAGGTATATATGCTTATATATTTTTAGAATATTTCAAACAGGCAATGATCTTGTAATTGTTTTATCAAAGGAGAGTGACTATGCCTTTGAGTTAATTGAATGAGGACTGAAAAAAAATATTGAATGAGGACAATTCTATAAGAATGCAAGGCCAATAATTGGACTTTAAATAACGTAGTGGGTGAAGAAGTAGCAACCACCGGAGACAAAAAAAAAAAAAAACCTTTCTTAATTAATAACGTGTTGATCCTGTGAAGAACCGTGGCCTATGTATGACTAAAAAACTGCTATTAGCTCCGCACCTTGTTGGTTTTGTTTTGTTTTGTTTTTTTTTTTTTTTTTGGCCTTCTGGGGTCAAAGTCATCGCATGCATCCACTATTTTCTGACGAAGAAATGGGATGTTTATGTTTGAACATACTCGGATATTCCCTGCCGATTATTAATTGATGGCAATGTCCATACACAACACACACATATCAATTACTCCGTGGGGTAAGGTCATTCATTACCCCTCATGTCACAAATAATTAAATATACCAGGTAAATAACTAATTTATGGAGATTAAGAAAATTAGTTAATTTAGTTATATTTATAAAATGTGTGTGTTAGTTTTCCTAAAATATCCATTTAATTAGTCATTTATGTTGGAAACTATTCCCTGATGAAATAATGAAAATCCCCTTTCATATATGTAACAAATGGGGATATTAATTTAAGAAAATAATTATAAATTTAGGAGATAAAGTGAATTGATATTTTATACTACTATTTAGGGCTAAATTCAAATTCCCAATTATCTCTTATATTATATTAGTGAGAGGACCACAGGAGGGAGTTTGTTTCAATTTATAAGGCTATTTGCATATTTTTATGAACAATCAATATCTTCTTATAAAAAATACTTCCGTTAATACATAAAGATTTTCTTGTTCTCCATTATTCCTTCTTATTAAATATAGTCTCTTCCACCCAAAGGTACTTGGTCTGGCAGTGGACTGGGTAGGTCACAAAGTGGGTGAACTATTTTAAAATCCCACTTTGGGTCACAAAGTGGGCAGATGCATCCTATTCACAAAGTCTTGATTTGGATTAGTCAATTGCTTGGAAACCCAGTAATAGGATTTAGAAAAAGCACTGGTTAGACATTGGGTGGCCCAAAGGATTATCAAAATAAATATACAATCTTTTATCCTCATATATTTAAATAAGGATAAAATTAAAAATTTGGATAATTAACTACGTAACCACTTTTCTGGATTATCTTAGGTTAGTTAAAATTACCTTACAGAACAAACCGAGGGAGTATTGGAGAAATTATATAGCTTTAGATTGTTATGGTTCTTAAAAATTGAGGATAGAATCGTAGGTGTTACAAATATATATATATATATATATATATATATATATATATATATATATATATATATATATATGTGTGTGTGTGTGTGTGTGTGTGTATCCAAAAGAAAGAGAAGAACAAGAATTTAATCTATATTTTGAGGATATTTTTTCATAAAAAATAAAAAATATTTATATGCAACGAAGAAATTAAGGACGAATTCTATATAAAGATGGTTAAATTACCTAAATTCTAATTTAGGTTACTGAACTCAATAAATTATATATATATATATATATATATATATATATCAGGTTATGTGTCATAATTAGGTATTTAAAATTTGGGTCAAATTAATTCTATATCCCTTAATTATTAAAACAGAAAAATTGAAAACATAACCCTATTATTTGCTCTATCTATTAATTCATTCGATATATAATTTGTCTTCGGTTGCTCTATCAATTAATTGAAACAAATAATAACTAAATTGTAAATTACCTCCATTCTGATAACTACCATGTTAAACTATATAGCTAGAAACTTAATTTTTAAAAAAAAAAAACTTAGTAGCAGTAAACTTATAAGTTATTAGTTGATCTTAACCAAGCTGTCGGATGGGATTATTCGTGAAACATTGTAATATACAAGACCTCACCTTGTTCAATTATATGTCGGACAAAACTTAGATCCAGTTAATTAGGTTCTTTAGGTCCAGGTAGCCTATTATATTATGCCACTTGTGTTAGTTTAGCCAGTCAACACTAAAACATCGTTGGGGCAAGAGGGAGGGGACGGCCAAACTGGGGCTTTCTCTATTAGCGCTAACAAATTCTGGTGGAAGTTGGCTTGCGACTAAGGACACGAGTTCTGCCCAAATGATCGGAGGTCCCTATGGTATGGAGTGTGCGTTTGCCCTTGTTTGATTGATCTATTTATTTATTCTGACAACTGGAGAAGGATGTGGGAAAAATTGAAGCTTCATTTTAGATTGAATAGAATAAATGAAGTTGCGAAAGGAATCCATGGCATACTGTAGGAAAGAAAAAGAAGTTTATGTAATCTCTCCATGTAATTCTTACTTTTGAGCCTTTTGGCTTCCCTGAGGATTAAGTTCAAAGAGATCAAATCTTTTCACTTGAAAAGGAGTGGAAATTATGGGTTTTTTTCCAGCCAAAAATCAAAGAAACACTCCTGATATTAGAACAAAAGAGTTGTGCAGAAGTAATAACACTCACACGACACAGGCAATGGACTTTACACAGACAATGGACTTTGCTTATACTATATAAGTATATATCCCTCTTGTTCAATGTCCCGAGGTAGTAGTCTGATAAAAAAAACCCCCCAATTTTCTACGTCATTCGCTCAGAGAAGGAGGAAAAAATAATATTGTACATAATTAATGTTTAGAAGAAAGTCGGAAAACAAACTGTGCTCTTTCGTACAATACTTCCCAAGAAATTAATTGATCAAGCAAATAATAGGGTTAGGTTTTCAATTTCGCTGTATTAATAACTAAGAGATATGGAGGTAATTTGACCCAAATTTTAAATCCTTAATTATAAAGCATAACTTAGCATATAATTTGTTAAGTTTAGTAACTCAAATTAAAATTTAAGTAATCCAACAGTCTTTATATAAGATTTTTCCAAAAAATTAATGTATGGAAACAACCATATCTCCAGAGAGTAGGAATTAGGACACATCAAGTCGTTGTTATAGAAAATAGAAAAACTATCAAAAGTAATTAATTAATTAATTAAGTGACCAACTATCTTCATGACGTGTTATAACTTGCGATTATGCATAACCTTCTCATTGTAGTGTTTAAGTCATTAGGGTAGAGATGATTTTGAAAATAACGCCCATATATCTAATTATAAATGTTTTCATGTCAGGGACTACGATTTAATTAAACACATGTATTATGTGATGTGTTTGGATTTTCTCATAATCCTTTGTCTTATTTTCTTTTCAAAATCTCATCTCCACCATTATATTAAAAAAATTAGATGGTTCAAATTTCATATTTTATAAAATTATTATTTTAAACATAAATAAATAGATTTAAACTATTAAAATATGATATACATAATTCAAAACTACAAGACAAACAAAATTTTAAAAAATTAAATTATAAAATACTATAATAATAGTTTTAGAAGATATTAAATCTGAACCATTCATTTTTTTTATCTGAGGGTAGAGATGAGATTCTGAGAAGAAAATGAGAAAAAATATTACGAGAGTATCTTCTCCAGGATTCTTAAACTATTAATCCACAAGTTGACTAGTAGCCTAATAAGTCAGTGATCCATCTACCCAATTCAGTTTGGGCATGCTGGATTAATGAATTAGTGTCCAAAAGCACATCAATGTCAGGATCAAATTAAAAATTTATAATGTTGTATTATTAGGTTGAATTTTTTTTTTTATTTTAGAGTTTTGGTTCTGTTACAAAATATTTGTTGCTATAAAACTTCAATAACGTATTAATTATTTTAAAACTATTTAACACTTTGTTAATAAAAATAACACAGGTGGAATGAGTGTCGCCTTTAAAAATAAACAAAATAAATAGGGGTATATTATTTTGATCCCATTAAATTGTTATTGCTGCAGACTAAATTATTTAATAATTTTTAATATTTATACATGATAGCCTTCTTAAATAATATATATTTTATACGAAAATCCCCAATTACAAAATTCATTGCCTTGAGGTATATGAAATTTATTTAAGGAACTGGATGCAATACTATCTTGGTTAGTTCAACTTTTATTTAGCTGTGTACAATCTTTTTTAAAATATATATAAAACAAAATACATTTACACATAACTGATATGTTGCGCATAAATGAAAAAGAGTCGCACCATGAGTTACACCCAGCCAAGTATTTGGGTCATTCGGTATCTTTGAGTAATAAATTTTGGAATAAGAGACTTTTCAGCAATTTTTTAAAAATTTTATATATGTTTTCTACTTTTATAACTATTTTTCTGTTACTGTTGCAAAAAAAAAAAACCTCCATTTCTCATAAATTTCAAAATAAAATTAAAATTAAAATAGTACAACTCCTTTAAAATTAATTAATATAGCATTGCTAAAATCTATATATACCCACATCCCATCTCTTTCCATCCTCACCAAAAACTCCTCACTAATCACAATATGGCACGAAACTCTACCTTCATCCCATTATCACTTCTCCTTGTCGTCTTAGCCATCACACATATCTCCGACGCTCAAGACTCACCGCAAGACTTCGTCAACGCCCACAACGCCGCCCGCCGCCAAGTCCGCGTCGGAAACATTCAGTGGGACCAAAAGCTGGCCAACTACGCCCGAAACTACCTGAGCAAGTATAAGAACAGCTGCCAGATGGTCCACTCCGGTGGCCCCTACGGTGAGAACCTTGCCTGGGGCAAACCCGACCTCACCGGCACCGCCGCCGTCAAGATGTGGGTTGATGAGAAGCGATACTACGATTATAAATCCAACTCGTGCATCGGAGGCAAAGAGTGCAGGCACTACACTCAGGTGGTTTGGCGTAACTCCGTTCGAGTGGGATGTGCGAAGATGAAGTGTAACAACAACCGTGGCACTCTTATCAGCTGCAACTACGAGCCTCGTGGGAATATAATTGGTCAGCGTCCTTATGATAATCCTCTCTTCGAAGTTCCACTCAGCTTTCCAGAAAGTGCTTAAAAGATGATTAATCAAGTGGGACCTCTAGGGGTTTGTGTGTTTGTATGTGTATGAATAAAACCAAGTACGTCGGGCTGTACGTGTTAAAACATACATACATGTATGTATGGGTTTCATATGGGTTATGTTTGTTTCGTTGTGTGCTTTGGTTTTGATCACCCAGGAAATAAAAACAGAGTTTCATAGTGTTTGATTAATTTCGATAATTCTCACACCGATTGAGAATATGGATATCTTTGATAATTAAGTAATTACTTGTTCATAATTTCAGGTGACTTCAAAACAGATTAATATGTCTTCTATATGATATTTCAATTCGCATGCCTGAGGAGATGAGGAACGTTGAAAGATAATCTAAAGTAGTCGAAGTTAGATCCATGTCATTTTCATTTGACCATTTCTCTTAATTTACTATTTTTTTACCGTTGGATATATTTAGTGCTTATTATAGGTAGAGAAATTTGCTTTTTAAACATTCCTCGTAATAAACTAGATTTTACTCCCCTTTGCAATGCATATGCGGAAATAAAAAACGGACAATAAGAAATATAATAAAAAAAATATCGATGATAAGGAGTTGTTTTTTTTTTTTAAATTTAATTAAGTATTAACAGTTATGATAAAAATAAAGTTATAGATGTGAATGTAATAATAGGATAATGACTCCTGTATCAGAAAATTGGTTACGATAAGAGCTAGCTATTTGAATGACAAGATAAAGAAATATCGATTACAAACCAGTGGGGCAATTTTCGGAAATTATCTTGTATACTTTTTTTTTCCATCAAGGAAAGTGACCTATATCTGACTTTGATTTAATTAATTGAATAAGGACAATTCAATTAATCTTATGATATTTGGCATTCAAATAATGTGGTGGTTGAAGAAGAAGCCGCCATTATAAACAAATTATTACTCATTGGTCATGTAAAGTTCCGTAGCCTATTCTCTTGTTACGTCATAATTGACGTAAAAAGCTACTTGACTCCGCTCTTGATCTAATCTAACACTATTACTCCCTTCAATCCTTCTTATATACTCTATTTAGAGAGTTGATTTTTATCTTAAATATTATACTATCAATATTTTATATTTATTAATCTTTTATTAATTTATTTTTGTTGATACTCCCTCAATAATAATTAAGGAGAAGAAAAAAAGAAATTAAGAAGGATTATAAAAATACTTTAAAAAATATATATCATATTAACTAACTCATCTAAAAAATTTATAAAGGTGTACTGGGGTTCAAATTGTACCGAGCCTTCTGTAAGAAATCATTGACTCATAGTACAAGTCACTTTTTGGGTTATTAATTGTAATTTTTTTAATAGCGGTATCACCATGGTAAGGAACACATGTTTGAATTCAAAAAGTGCATTTGTTGGAAAGGACATGACAAATTAATTCTGAGATTGTGGATATATGAGTAGAAATAGTTATCTGAATTATTCTAAATTAGTATTCCGATTTCGAAATTAAAATTTAGATGCAAATTAAAGAAAACCAATGTACTTCTTCAAATCGATTATATGATTGATTATTAATAAGAGGGCAAATCACATGTATGAGAATATTAGAGGAAAACATAACGTATCGTCTTCGGTCTATTCGAATGAATATAATTTCTTGTTCATCAACATTTTCGCTGGTTTTTCTTAGACATATTAAATAGTTCAGGAAAGAGATTAGTGCAAAATTTAAAATCAATAAATATATGGATGGTTATCAATAATTCAGACATATAATATATAGGTGCTTGCGTTGCGTATATATAGGTTACCCATGTCATTATATTATAATAATTTGAAAACTTTAAGAGTAACACTCATTATTGTCGATTTAATATATTATTCCATAAAAATTAAAAAACTCTATTTCTAGAGAGTCGGAATTAGGATGCAAGTCGTTAAAGAAAACTGAAGCATTATCCCAAAAAAGAAATACGCAACTATCTTCATGACGTTTTTCGACTTGCAATTAGGCACAAATTGTTAGAAATAGTGCCCCGGATATTAAATTTTCTTAATGAAAATGGATCATATGGAGTTAATAAAAGTAGAAAATAAAATAAGTAACAAAATAGTAAATGGAGACACAATAATTTAACATGGAAAAATTTCCCCCTCAATGAGAGCAATTAAACAACTACGGCCTAAAGCAAAAAATTCCACTCTCTTCAAAAAAGAATACAATATTCAATGTTCTAATATAAAAGCTCAACTATAGGATGACAACACATTTACCTCATTCACAAAAATCACCAAAGGATTATAATAATAAAATAGAAGATCAAATAGAGCAATAAAATACATATCTCTTGGATGAAGATACAATCAGCGTGTGCTGGAAATCACCAAATGCAAAAGCTACAATCACATAATGTATAACAACATTCACGCAAAATTTGGGGATGGTAGGAAGCTCCAATCAACGATCCCATCGTTCAAATTCAAGAACTATATATCTCGAACACCTCCACCAAATTTTAGAGCAATTAGATTAAAAATCATCATATGATCGTCAACTTGATCGAAGTCGTTTAGAAAACTCTGCAGTAGACATGAATGGGCCTTCACGAAACTTCTGGGGGAAATAGACGACCCCAATTGATCATAAGCCGTTTAGAATGAAGTTCCATGTGCCTAGAACTTCCACTCAAAACCTCAAATCAATCTAACAAGAAATAGCCTTTCGATCATCACCTAGATCAAAACTGTTCAAGCTGAAAAACTGTTCTTTCTCAGTTTGATAACACACTAGGTAGTGGATACAACTAGACAAATATTTTAAGGGGTTAAAAACATTCAAAAAATATTTTTTGATACTACATACTATTTAAAAAATATTTTATGAAAAAAGCCAATATTATATGACTAATTTTCAGACAACTCAATCTAACATAAAATACCATTAACTTTTAATAAAAGTTTCATTCTCCAACTTCTCACAATTAAGCGTTCATCAATTGAGTTTTGGCAAAAGCTCAATTGCCTGAAAGCCTCCCCAAACACTCAAAAAAAAAAAAAAAAATGGCTGTGAGTTGGACTTTGGACTTATAGCTCCCAATCGGGCTTAAAGGCCCTCACAATGCCTATGCGTGTTCTAAGAGATAAAGTAAGTGTTTGGTTTCACATTTCAAGGTCCTTTTCGCGCGAAAAAATGGCAAAACGTGCGATTAAAAGGGAAGGACAAATATGAGTGTTTGGGTATACGTTTTGAGAATCGCATTTTTTAAACATTCGCACAATACGTTAAAAGCTACTGCATGTTGCTTTTTGTTTGTGATTTGTGCGATATGTTTTTTAAAAATAAATTAGTTGTACCCAGTGTGTTATCAGACTGATTGTAATTTTATCTTTAATGTATTTTTTCAGCTTCAAAAATTACTTTAAAATATTTTTAGTGCTTTTAACCCTTAAAATATTTTTTCAGTTGCACCCAGTATGCTAACAAACTGATTACAATTTTACCCTTAATGTACTTTTTTAGTTTCAAAAATTACTTTAAAATATTTTTTAGTACTTTTAATTCATTAAAATATTTTTTCAGTTGTACCCAGTGTGCTATTAGACTGATTGCAATTTTACCCTTAATGTATTTTTTCAGCTCCAAAAATTACTTTAAAATATTTTTTCAAAAAGCACCTAATTTTTTAAAGTAATTTTTAAATAGTTATTTGATTTTTTTAAATATTTTTCATCCACTCTCTCTTCTATTATCACAAAAGTCATTTATGTTCAAGCTAATCCAAACACTCACTTTTACAAAAGTCATTTATACAATCGTCAATCCAAACATAAATTAAAATACAAAATCTGGCTTTTATAAAAAATACAATTACAAAAAGTTAAATAAGAAAAAATCATTTTTCCTATCGCTGTCCCAAACACACACAAAGATAATTCACGGGATTGCATAGAGATTAGCAAAGAAAGGAGAAAATAAAAAAAAACATAATTAGAAACAAATACTATGAATTTAGCAAGGTATTAAAACTCGGACCGGGTATTGAACCGGTCGGGATACTGGGTTAAGGGTTAGTGGGTCAGACCGGAGCTAAATGAGGACTAAATCGATGAGAAATTGAATATTTTAGGCTTATTAATATAAAATTCTAAGAAAAAATATTAAAAAATCAAATTTTTTTTTTAAAAAAAAGTGAGCCGGTTCGGTCACCAGACGGAACTGGTTTAAGCACCGATTCACCGATTTTGGCACCAGTTCACCGGTTCTCAAGCTGAACCGGCTGGTCCAATCCGGATTCCAGAACCCTAAAATTTAGCGCGTCATGTGGGTGTGGTTGTCCATTAAAAAAAAGCATATTCCTTGTCAATAGAGATGTGGGAAAATATCTATTATATTTAAATATTAAATATTTTTTATAATTAAAATATGAATATTTGACCTATTTTAATTAATTTTAATTATTTTAATTATCACCAATTTGACTCTAATTTAATCCGATCTAACCCATTGACCCTTAAACTACCACCTCAGCCGATTTATTAACGGTCCAGTTTTTAATACTTGGATATTTCATTCAACCATGAAACAGAATTTACAAAGCCACCAAAAAGGAATAAATTAAACTATAAATAGCTAAACTAGAGCATGCACATAATCAACAATGAAATTGTGGCTTTAACTAAAGTCGAGAAAACGGGTTAAGCCTATCGGATCGGCCTATTTAAACCTTGAATTTGTAAAAGTCGGGTTTAAGATTGTTGTCTCAAAAATGAAAATAGACCTAAAAGGGCTGGCCCTATAGGGCCGAGGGCTAACCCGTTTATGCCCTTATATTTTTTTTATTTTTTAAAATTATTATATTATACAAATATTATTGATATTTTATGCTTTGTTAATGATGTTGCAAATATTTAACTAGTTGTTATTACTTATTATCTTCTTTAGAATTAAGTTTCATAAAAACATTTTGCATTAAGTTCCCTAAAAATTAAAAACTTATAAAAGATATGAGTATTTCTTATTTCATAAGTATTCTTACTAATTTTGTATTTTTGACTTATTTTCTAGTAATTGTTTTATTCATATCTTGTCTTATTTATTTTGTTAACTACTTATACATTTCAAGACATATTTATAAGCGTTTCTTTTTTTTTTTATTAAGTCATCTCATTAATTATGTGTAATTATGGTTTGTAGACAATTGTTTACATTTGAATATGACTTAGTGACTATGCTTGTTTGTTGCATGATATGTACCGTTTATATCTTAATTTTGAGTTTGACAACATTTATGTGTTAAATTATATTTTTATTATTGTAATTTTATTTATTTAAAAAAACTAAAAAATAATAAAAGTTGTTAAAAATACTTCCAACCCTACAAGGCTCGCCGTGGCCCTTATGTTCAAGGACCGGGCCTAAAAAATGACTATTTTTCTTTAGCCTGACCTAAGCTATTTAACACTTTGTTAATTAAAAAGTATAGGTGGAATGAGGGTTGCCTTTTAAAAAATAAACAAAATAAATAAGTGCATTTTATTCTGATTCCATTAAATTGTTATTGTAGACTTAGTTATTTCATAATTTTGAATATTTATACATAATAACCTTCTTAAATAGTATATATTTTAAAGGGAAAATTTCTCAAAAATCACTACAAAAAAGTAGTTAATTACTATTGGAATTTAGTGACAGATTTTTGTCGGTAAATTGACTTAACGACAGAATTTCGTCACTAATTAATTAGTGATAATTTATTTAATAATGGAATTGTATAATTCTGTCATTAAATTTTGTCACTAACCGACTATTTTTTGCAGTGAATCTGCCATTACAAAATTTATTAGTTAAAGATATTTGAAATTTGTTTAAAGACTAGGTTCAGTCTATTTGAGTAAGTACACCTCTTACTCAGCTGTATGCAATCTTTCTCAACCAAAACAAAATATATTTATATATAACTGAAGTAGAGTTGCACATGTTGAAAATGAGTTACCCCTGGTATCTGGCCACCCTGATCCTTGGGTAACTTGTGACTAATAAATTTTGCGATAGGATATCTTTCAACAATTTTTCCAATATTATATATGTTTGCTACGTTTCTAACTATTTTTCTAATGCGGTGGCAAAAAAATAACTATATTTTTAAAAATTTTCAATATAAAATTTTATTGATAGTTAATCTACAAATCTTTATAATTACAACCAATCTTTAATAAGGTCTTTATAGTTTTGTTTCTTTTTATTAAGTCTTTATATTTTCAATTGTTTTTTACCAGGTCCTTATAGTTATTTTTCTATTTATTATGTATGTATAGTTTCACATGATTTTTAATTAGGTTCCTGTATTTTTTTATTATTTATTCAATAAATTCTAATAATATTCTAAAATAAATATAAAATATAATATTATTATGAATAGTATTACTGAATACTATTCTATAAAAACTAATATTCTATGAATAATAAATTATTATGATAATTTCATTTTAACATTCGTTTTATGTACTATTTTAAGATTCTTCATAATTTTTTAATTAATAATATATTTATATTATTTATTTTTTAATTCCCATTTTTATTTATTTTTATAATTATAAAATTTTAATTCTAATAAAAAATTTTCTAAAAATTGAATAAAATTATAATTAATTAATTAATTATCATTATTTAATTATATTGACTATTTTTTTGAATTATATAATTATTAATTAAATTTTTTATCAGTAAATTATAATTTAATATTATTCATTTATTTAGTTTTCAATTAAATTGATAAAATGAGGTCCAAAAAACCTATAAAGACCATATTAAGTATTTGGTAAAACAATAAAAACTTGATAAAAAGAAAAAAAAAACTACAAAGACATGATTAAAAATATGTGAAAGTATAAGGACCTAATAAAAAAAATATAGGAACCTAATTAAAAATTAGTTGAAATTATAAGAATTTGTAGATTAATTATTTTGAAATTTTAAATAGTACTCTATAGCCCATTTAAAATTAAATATGGCATCGCTAAGATCTATATATACTCCCATCCCATCTCTTTCCATCCTCATCACCAATAACTCCTCAATAATAATCCCAATGGCACGTAACTCTAACATCATCCCATTATCACTTCTTCTTGTCGTCTTAGCCATCACACATATCTCCGACGCTCAAGACTCACCGCAAGACTACGTCAACGCCCACAACGCCGCCCGTCGCCAAGTCCGCGTCGGACCCATTCAATGGGACCAAAAGCTGGCCAACTACGCTAGCAACTACCTGAGCAAGTATAAGGACAGCTGCCAGATGGTCCACTCCGGCGGCCCCTACGGCGAGAACCTCGCCTGGGGCTACCCTGACCTGACCGGCACCGCCGCCGTGAAGCTATGGGTCGACGAGAAGCCGTACTACGATTATAACTCCAACTCGTGTGTCGGGGGCAAAGAGTGCAGGCACTACACTCAGGTGGTTTGGCGTAACTCGGTTCGGGTCGGATGTGCGAAGATGAAGTGTAACAACAACCGTGGGACTCTTATCAGCTGCAATTACGACCCTCCTGGGAATTTTATTGGTCAGCGTCCTTATGATAATCCTCTCTTCGAAGTTCCACTCAGCTTTCCAGAAAGTGCTTAAAAGATGATTAATCAAGTGGGACTTCTAGGGTTTGGGTGTTTGTATGTGCATGAATAAAACGAAGTCGGTCAGGTTGTGTGTGTGTATGGGTTTCATATGGTTATGTTTGTTTCGTTGTGGACTTTGGCTTTCATCACCCAGGAAATAAAAACAGAGTTTCACGGTGTTTGTTTAATTAATTACTTGTTCAGAATTTCAGGAGACTCCAAAACACACACACACACACACACATATGTCTTCTATGATAATTTATGGATGTTAATTTAGTGAACGAACACAGTTAAATTCAATTCACTTGCCTGAGGAGATGAGGAACGTTGAAAGATGAATCAATCCAATTCAATTCCTATTAATCAAATTTAGATACTTGTCCTTCTCATTTGACTGTTTCTCTTGTAATTTTTTGTTTGCCGTCCGATATGTTATTTAGTGCCTATTAGAGGAATTTGTTTTTTTAAAACATTCCTCCTAATAAACTAGATTTTTTTTTGCCAGCGTAATAAACTAGATTTTACTCCCCTTTGTAGTGCATATGGGGAAATTAAAAATGAACCATGAGCAATAAACAATAGAAGATAGATTTTTTTAAACAAAATTAATTAAGTATAAATTAACATTAATGATAAAGTTTTGGATGTAAATGTAAGATGATGACCCTTGTATAAAAAAATTGGCTACAATAACCCTAAAAAAAAAAAGACTTGTCACCACTTCCTGGATGATGAAGGTTTTTTCTAAGGTGACTTTTGGTCGCTCAAAAGTTGCTGCCCTATCGGCCGTGATTGAAAGTATCAGTTTTGTCGTCGATAAAAACTATGTCACCGCTGAAAGAATACTTTAATAAAGTCATACTTTATACTACGACTCGAGAAATGTAAATTTTCAACCGCGATTTCAAAGTCAGTTTTGATTTTTAGTTTAAGAGGTGTCTGAATAACAAGATAAGATAAAAACTATCATTAAATGTGCTAAATTTGGAAGATCTCTTATATACAATATGAAACATAACGAAAATATATAACCACTCATCAGATTTACTCATTAAATACTCATTAAATGTGGCTTAAATTGATAAAGTTTATCCATTTTACTCATTAAAAAGTGATTTTCAAACGTGCTTTTATTATCTATCACACCCCCCTCTCTCTCAAGGGGCAAAATTAAAAAATATTCATTACAGTCAAGTGTCAATTAACCCCTTATATTTATGACGAAAAGTTGCTTCTAAAAAACTTCTTATAATTTATATAGGAGGGAAATAGGGATTACGTATTAAAAGAGATTCTGACACAGTCATATAAACTCTGCGTGTATGATATAATAAATGCTGATGAACCATGGAGCAATTTTCCAAATTAAACAGGAAATTTTCTGATAATTTTTTTCATCAAAGAAAGTGACATATATCTGACATTGAGTTTTTTTTTGTTTGTTTTGTTTTGCCAGCTGACTTTGAGCCAATTAAGAATGCATTGTTAATAATAGGCCTTTAAATAATGTGGTGGCGGGAGAAGCATGCCATTATAGACGACTTTCTTAACTTTCTTAATTACTAGCTAGCTAGTTGGGCCAAAAAAAAAATTTACTAGCTAGTTGGTCCTGTAAATTAAGTTCCGTTGCCTATTAATCTATTATCATGTTACCTAATAGTAATTAAGAAGCTACTTGAATCTGCACATGCTCAAATCTAAGTATATTATTACCTCTGGTACTTAATATAAGACCTAGTTAACGTATTTGGAAAAATTAAGAAAGTTAAATAAATTACTTTAAAATATTTATCATTTTTCTCTAAATAATTTATTTCACTTATAAACTTATGTATAATCTAATTATACACAAATAAGATATGCTATAATTAAATAATTTATTTAAATTTTTTTATTTCACCAAATTGATTAATTAGGTCTTATTTTAAAGACCGGAGGTAATGGGTTTTATGGTCAAAGTCATCTTATTCACTTTTCTTAAGAAGAAAATATGGACGTTTACTTATGCATATTCCTTAATGTTTGTGATGCACCCTGCACGTACACCCTAAAGTAATTTGTGCTGCACCAGCACTATTTTTTGTGCAGTTTTATGCTTAACAATTTAAATAATTTAGGGTGCCAAATACATTTAAAAAAAATACTTTGAGATATTAAATGCATCAAAAAATAGTTTATAGTACTGGGCACACTTGAAAAAATAGTTCAGGGTGCTCAGTTCACTAGAAAAAAAATACTCTAAGGTGGAGGGTACACCACAAAATACTTTAAGGTACTGAAAGCATCTGAGAAAATACTTCAGGATGCTCGATGTACCTTAATCCTTTTATTTTCCACTAAAATTAAAACCGCCAAAATCATCCATTACATATGAGTTTGCATGATTATGCTGATGTTATGTAGAAAATAAAAGATTAAAAAAAATTAGAGAATCTCATTTAAGTCCATTTGAAATACCATAATCCAAATTCAAGTCTACACTACTTTTAACAAATTATTAATTAGGTCAAGAGGCCTCATTAAGAATTTCTAAATGTTGTTAAAAGACCAAAATACCCCTTTATAGTTAAAAAACAAAATTGAAGGTAACTAAATTTAATTGGGATTTTTCTAATAAATCAATTGAAAAATTAAGATAAAATAATACATAATAACGAATCAAAGATTCATGAAATTTTCCAATATATGTTAAGATTAATTGTTACATTTTGCAAATCACGTTCAAGATGGTTAATTCATCTTCAGTGTTTCTATAAGAATAAGGGGCTCGATATACTTTTAGTATCAGGGAAATTCGCGAAACAAAGGAACAATAATCTTTAAGATAGTATTCTTATAGGTATACAATAATCTCTTTTTCATATTTCAATTCATTTCCATATCATTGTTCTGGTTTAAAATTCAAAGCATAATCTTTGAGATGATAATAGCATATGATGATTTGCAATTCGGTCACGGATGATTTTGATAGTTTTAATTTTGATGGAAAATAAAATTCAAATTAGTTGTAAAATAGAATATGGGAGGGGATTGATAGAGAGACTATAGGAAATTTGACCAAAGGGTAATTTAATATTTTTAAATTTGATCCTTCTAGACAATTACATTTTTTTAAATCCTTTGCGTTAAATATTATTTTTCCTTGTTCCTTCTCCCAATTATATATTTGCCAACTAAATTCGTTATAAGCTAGCTCTTAAAAATTGTGATTATAATTGTATTGAGTGTTGCAAAATACTGCAAAAAGAATTGAGGCTGTAGACGAAAGTAATACTGATATTGCCTGGATATGCGTATGGAAATAGTAATCAAGCTAATTATGAAGACATGATCTGAATTCTAAATTAAGATTCCGATTTCGAAATTAAAATTGAATTAGATACTTAAGAAAATCAATGTTCTTCTTCAAATCGATGATCTGATTGATTAACAAGAGGGCGAATCACATGTATGAATTTACTACAAGAGGAAAACATATTGGTCCACTCGAATTTCTTATTCATCAACATTTTGGCTGATCCTTCTATGACATATACTAAACAGTTTACGAAAGAGATTACTCCTCAGTTTAAAATTAATAAATATATCGATGGTTATCAATAAATAAGACATGATAATCTCTTAATTTATTTTCAATAATGATATATATAAGGTGCTTGCGTTGCGTGTATATAGGTTATGCGTGTCATGAATCAATGATATTATAATATTTTAAAATTTTCAAGAGTAATGATCATCATTGTAAATTTAATATATTATTCCATATAAATAAAATAACGCTATTTCGTTTTTGATAAGTTAACGCTATTTCTAGGGACAAGGAATTAGGACGCAAGTCGTTGTCAAAAAAAAAAAAAAAAAAAAAAAAAAGAAACATTATCCCAACACTTAACTTTCTTCATGACGTGTTTTGACTTGCAATTAGGCATGACTTTCCCATTAATGTTTTCCCCCCTCTTTTTTTATTCTACTCGCCCGTTGTATTTAACTATTTATAGTTAATCAGATTCAACTATAATGAAAATAACGTCCATATTCTTATATAAATGTTTCATGCCGAGGCTACAAATTATAAACATGCATATGCTTTGGGGATCAATACACATTCCATAAGTTTGCCGACTAGCCTACTGATTGCTGATTTGGTTGAGTGGTGGAAATTCAAACATATTTGAAGTTTTTAAAGTCACTTGTAAAAAAAACGGGGTATCCAAACAGATATCATAATTAACCAAAACATATATAACTTCTAATCAATGTCACAAATAAAAATCATGATTATCTAAAATTACATTTGTTCACCTCTAATTTAAACGGGCATGAAATTTTAAAGGTTAAGGGGACTACTTGTACATAGTTCAATATTTAGGAAAGTTTTAAATAGTTTAGCCTAAACAATGCAAAATATTTAAAATATTGTTAGCATTCTCATTACCCTGACCACCCTCATGACTAAACTCAGAAATCTGCAGACTCAAATATACCAAAATAAAAAAGGTCCTGAAAAAACAAAAAGAAAGAGAAAAAGGATGAAAATCATTAATTCTGGTCTTATACGGTCATTTATTTTCCATACATTTTCACAATACACTAATGAAAAATCATTAAATATATGAAATCAGATTTACTTAGATTTTGTCGGCCAAGGCTGGAGCAACAGATATATAGATCATTCTCAGCAACAAAAGAAAAGGATATATCTAATCTCAGTTCCTGCTCTCAGGTCTCATTACTCACAATGATTCTGAACCAATTTTATCTACAAAAATTGGATAACGTACCACAAATGAATCCTTCATTTTTATTCCCTAGGCCAGACCTTTTGGAAGAGAAACTTACACTTGAAACTTAACGGCCACTGGCAAATTTACAACCAAATTCTTTTATTGTGCTTCTTTGTCTCTTATTTAGAATAATGCTAAAACAAAATGGACAAGGGTGGAAACTTCCAATTGCCCCAAGAGTGAGGAACTTTAATTTCTCTGGCTCCTCCTCACAAATTCAGAAAGATACGGAAGGGAATCGATGTTGGATCATCGATGCGCTTTTTGTCAAGGAGGGGACATAGAAGATATTAATCATATCTTTAAGGATTGACCCTTGGCTTCATCAATATGGAGAAAAATCCTTCCAACTGACATGTGTATTGACTTCTTTGGGACAGATATTGGAATATGGATAAGTAACAACTTGGGAGCATCCAATATGGACACTTTTTGAAAAATTGGAACCTCCGTATTTTTGTCAATGATGCTTATACAGTAGAGGGTATCTGAACACATGTTCGTGTGTTAGTTGATCATACGTCAAAAAATTTCTGTGTGTTAGTTGATCATACGTTAAAAAATTTCTGTTTTTATATTGTGATAGGAATAGTTCTATTATGATGTTGGGCTTGTATTCGTGGCCCATTGGGCTTGTCTAGGTCCTGTCTTACTTGTTCTTATTGTACAGTGTTGTGACATTCATATTTAACAGGGTTTAGGGATCCGGACCGGACAAGCAGGTCAGGCCTGGAAACCGGTGAACCGGCCAGTAGACCAGTTTGGTTTGGGTTCCTATTTTTTTAAAAAAAATTAAATTTTCTTTAAAATTTCATATTAAGAAGCCTAAAATCTTCAATTTCTTACCAGTTTAGTCTAAATTTAACCTACTGACCCTTAACTCAGTACCCCGATTAATTCAGTACCCAATTTGGGTTCATGAACCTTGATATTTAATATAAATACAAGGTTAGGTAGTCAATTTAGGCTGCCAGTGTTATTCAATTATTTTGTTGTTCAATCTAAGTTTTCATGGCATCAGAGTCTGATTCATTCACAAAAAGGGGGTGTTAGGAATACTTCCATTATGATGTTGGGCTTGTATTTGTGGCCCATTGGACTTGTCTTGGTCCTGTCTTATGAGGTTATATGGTAAGCAGCTTGATTTATGTTCTCTTAAGATTTTTGTATGTTTGGCTTTTATTACTGTCTAGCATAATAATAATAAGTTTCAGCCACGTTCTCAAGCATATGTGTTCTTGGGATAGCCACCAAATCAAAAGGATTATTCATTGTACAATTTGGTTATGAAAACTGTGATGGTCAGTTGGCATGTAATTTTTTATTAGGCTCAGTTAGAGTTAGAAATACAGGTCGGGCATAAACGGGCTAACTCGTTTAGGCTTACTTCCTAAAAAGTATCATATTTTTTAAGCCCACGGCCCTACAGGGCTGGCCCTTCATGGGCCCTAGCTTAAACGAGCTTAAACTTATTTTAATTAAAAAAAATACTTTTTCAAGTTTTACAATTTATTTATTATTTTTTTTTAAATTGATAAACATTATTTTTAAAACTCATAAATTTTTAGTTAAAATAATCATCTAATGTCCAAATTAGCCTTTTTTTTAAAGTTTAAATGAATAAACCATTGTAGAAAATAAAATAAATTAAATCAATTAATAAGTGTTTGCCTGTTATTAATATTCTATTAGGTACTTAGGTGTCTCTCATATTGATAATTTAATATAATGATATTATATTTATTAATTTATTTTTTTAAAAAATATTAAACGGGCCTAAAAGGGCCAGCCCTACAGGTCTGGCTCTTTTAGGCCCACTTCCCTTTTTGGCCTTTAAATCAAAAGCCCGACCCTTGAAGGGCTTCGGCCTAAACTGGCTAGCCCGACGAGCTCGACCCGATTTTCTGACTCTAGGCTCAGTTTCCTATAAAGGTTCCAATCCTATTGTTCCATTGCACTCTTTTCCCTCAGGTTTGAATCCCTTTTTTTATGATACTCTTGATACACCAACTTAAACCCAAGTTGATCCTATTCATGAAGACCTTAGGGAGGTACCACAACTTTGTGACGAACATTCACCAGCAAATGACAGTGAATGAGTCACTTGTTGATGTTGACCATTATTTAGACAAGGAAGTCAGACCTACTAGAGACAAACAAGCACCCTCCTGGATGAATGATTACATTTGTCTAGGGGAGACGGTAGGTGATGACTCACTTAAGATAGGTTGCAAATATTCCCTTGATGAGGATATGTCTTATGCTAATGTCTGTGTAAACTATAAACATTACTTGTTGTCTACTGACTCACTCATTGAGCCATGTAGCTTTCAAGAGGCAACTAAAGACTCTAAGTGGATGGATGCCATGCAACCAGAAATGTCAGTACTAGAGCAAAATCGCACATGGGACATTGCGGCGCTCCCGAAAGGTGGTCCTTAAAATCAAGTATGATTCTACCGGTAATGTAGAAAGGTATAAGGCATAATTGGTAGCAAAAGGCTACAACCAACAAGAAGGTGTTGATTACTTTGAGACCTTCTCCCTGTTGTCAAAATGGTGATTATAAGAATTATCCTCACTCTTGCAGCAATGTATGGTTGGCATCTATTTCAAATAGATGTAAACAATGTATTTTTGCAAGGAGATTTAAATGAGGAGGTATATATGTAGATACCACAAGGATTTGATAATTTTGTTAACAATAGAGTTTGTAAACTTCACAAATCCTTGTATGGGTTGAAACATGCCTCTAGACAGTGGAGTGTCAAGCTTACAGATGCCTTAATTCAAGGGGGTTTAGGAAAAGTAGATGCGATTACTCTCTATTTGTTAAATCAGATCAACATGAAAACTATTGTTTTGGCTTATGTGGATGATTTAGTTATAGCAGGAAATACCATGCACGGCATAGAGTGAATTAAAGCTCATCTTCATAAGCTGTTCAAAATCAAGGATTTAGGGCATTTGCGATATTTCCTTAGACTGGAGCAAGATCTGACAAGGGAATAGTCCTTAGTCAACATAAACGTTAGACCTTATTGGTGATATGGAGTTGAGTAGCGCCAAGCCATTGCACACTCCCACTACTACAGAACATACCTACAACTACCCTAAAGGATGTCCCTTCTTAAAAAAGGGATGTCCAAAATATGGTCAAGTTCAAATTATAAAGATTGGCTCGTCTGAAGACCTTTAAACGTCATAAGAAAAAGAAAAAGAAAGCCTTTAGACGTCCCCAGCTCAGCTGGGGATGTCTAAAGGTATGTTTAGACGTCCCCAGCACAGCTGGGGACGTTGAAAGTCACTCACATGCACTAGAATTGACATGACCGGTGCATGTGAGCATGTTAGACCCCTTCCTACTCCCCTGCTGCATCTATCTCTCCTCCTCCCACTTTCCTCAATCACTCCTGTGCTGCATCTCCGTCCCCATTGGGTCTCATCTTCACTTCTTTTTTTCCTTCTTTCTCCGTCCCCATTCACTCCCCTGCTGCATCTCCTCCCAAATTCATCACTCTGTCCCCATTGATCGGCGGTCTCCTCTCCCTTTCTTAGTTTTTTCTTTCTCCAAAGCTTCACCACTTTCGTCACCAGGCCACCTTCTTTGCTCTGGGTTTGTAGAGTTTTTTCCCCATTGGATCTCCTCTCCACCACCGTCGGCCTCCTCCAAAGCTTTACCACTTTTCAGGTTAGCATTTTCTCTCTGATTATTCTTTGCTTTTTCGCTGATATTTCTTTCATATATTACATCTTTTGCTTTTCTGCATTCTCTTATATTTGACAGAATTGGTTCATTTTCGCACTTGTTTTGGTTATACAATTGTGGATTCTCTGTAATAGTGAGCTAATCCTTTGAAAATAATACAGAGATATATTACATTTTAGTACATTTATCTCACAAACTGTGTGAATCAAAGTGACAGAAAGGAAAAGAAAAGAATTTGGCACATGATAATGCTTTTTAATTAGTAGGGAAAGGAAAAAAAGGAGAAAAGAATAAAGAATAAAGAGAAACTTAAAAAATAAAAAAAAAAATCTTGTAGACACACACATTAAATTTTTTTTTTGCCATAAGACACACACATTAATATATATATATATATATATATATATATATATATATATATATATATATATATATATATATATATATATATATATATATATATATATATATATATATATTTAGTGCTAGAATTAGGCAATCTTGTTGTAACTTAGTGTACGTAGACATTAATATAAGAAATTCTCGTACTTGATTTTTTTTTTTACAATTTTTCATTAAATAGATTGAATAGAAAATAAAAATTTCACACGACATGTGCTGTTCCAAAATGAATAGGACTGCAATAAAAGAAGAAACATCTATACTCTTAGTGTAACTTAGTGCTAGAATTTGGTAGAAATTAATCTAGACATTAATATATATACTTAGTGTAGACACACACATAAATAATCATGTTGTAACTTAGTGCTAGAATTTTCTTGCTATCATTGACTCCTGGAGTGTGAATTAATTGTTCGAGTTCCACTTTAATTTGTTGTCATAAACCTATTCCATTTGTGACTTAGGATTTTTGGAACTTCATTAGTGTGATCAATCTTGGAACACTTCTGAATCAAAAAATTGTCGTGTGGAAGAAAAATATAATATTGCTGTTGAGATTTGCCATTCGCTAATTGAACTTGGGAAGAATTTTTTGATGTCACATATCTCACTCATGGAACATATCTGATTTAATCATTTGGTTGCTAAAATATAAGTGTATTATGTTTGTGCTTGGTGCTAGAAGCTAAAGTTTTGTTTCATTTAAATTAAGCTGAGATGGTTTGTTATTTTGATTTTGGGATGTCTCACTTTTAAGGGGAAATGCTGTCAAAATTTTGAAAAACAAAATAGTAAATGGCATTCATAGTGTCGACAATTATTCTTAACTTGAGTGTAAATGGGAATGACGTAGGTGGTAATAAAATGGATCATAGTTGGATGAATGCTTTGAGAACAAGTGAAGAATATGAGAATGGGGTTGAAGAGTTTATTGAATATGCAAGAAGGAATGCTCTAGCCAGAAATGGCATGTATTTTTGTCCTTGTGTCAATTGTTTAAATGAGAGAAGACCGGTTGTTGAAGTTATAAGGGATCACCTACTTTGTGATGGAATAAATCTTCGATATACAAGGTGGATATGGCATGGTGAGGAAGTAACTGATTGTCCGTTGCACAAGAAGGAAGTTGTGGATGTCATAGATGAAGATACAATGGAGAGAATGATTCATGATGTTGAGGTAGAATCCTTTGCGCAGTCGCATGAATATGACAGCCTGCGGAGTGATGCAGAGACACCGTTGTACCCAGGGAGTAAATACACACGGCTGATAGGAACATTACATTTGGTGAACTTAAAAGCAACTTGTGGGTAGACTGATAGTAGTTTCACATTGCTACTTGAACTGTTGTGTGATATGTTTCCAGACGATAATGTGCTTCCAAATCGTATGTATGAGGCAAAAAAATCCTATCTATGATGGGTATGGAGTATAAAAAGCTTCACGCTTACCCTAATGACTATGTACTGTACAGAAATGAGTATGAAGGTCTGAGTGAGTGCCCTAAGTGTCAAACTGCACGATACAAAGTGAGGAAAAATAGTGGTTGTGGCGATGCGACAACTAAAAGACAACCTGTAAAGGTTCTGTGGTATCTTCCAATAATACCGCACTTTAAGCGTTTATTTGGGACTGCAAAAAAAGCGAAGAAGTTGAGATGGCATTCGGATGATAGAATATCCGACGGAAAATATCTTCGGCACCCGGCTGACTCTCCACAGTAGAAGAAAATAGATGAAATGTTCCCTGAATTTGGCAGCGAGCCCAGAAACCTTCGGCTTGGGCTTTGTACAGATGGCATCAATCCGTATGGAACTCTTAATAGCACACACAGTGCGTGGCCAGTACTCCTTATAATATACAACTTGCCTCCCTGGCTTTGTATGAAACGCAAGTATGTGATGCTTTCTATGATGATTTCTAGACTAAAACAGCTAGGAAACGATATCGATGTGTACTTGGCACCTTTGATTGAGGATATGAAGAAGTTGTGGGTGGAAGGCGTAGATGTGTTTGATGCATATAAGAATGAGTCCTTCAAGCTACGTGCAATGATTTTCACCATGATAAATAACTTTCCTGCATACGGAAACCTCTCAGGGTACAGTGTGAAGGGGCATAAAGCATGTCCGATCTGTGAAGCAGACACTCACTTCCACCAACTTAAACATGGAAGAAAAACGGTCTACTTCGGTCACATGAGGTTCCTTCCTAGGTTCCACCCATATCGTAGGTTAAGAAAGCGTTTTAACGACTTGCCGAAGCATGGAATGGCTCCAAAGGCATTAACTGGAGAGGAAGTTTATAGTCGGGTTGAACGTATCAATGTCTTACTCGGTAAGAATCACAAGACTTCGGGTGAGAAGAACATATGGAAGAAGAGATCAATTTTCTTTGATCTTCCATATTGGCGTAGTCTTGACGTAAGACATAGTATTGATGTAATACACGTGGAGAAAAATGTTTGTGATAGCCTTGTTAGTACACTTTTGCACATTCCAGGGAAGACCAAGGATGGGATTAATGTGAGACTAGACCTTGTTGATATGGGAATAAGAGAACGGTTACATCCACAGCTAAGAGATGATGGTAGAAGGGCATACATGGAGCCAGCAGCGTATACACTATCAAAAGCGGAGAAAAGAAGTTTATGTGGGTGTTTGCATGAAATTAAGGTACCACAAGGATATTCTTCGAATGTGAGAAGGTGTGTGTCAATGGACGATTTGAAGTTAGTGGGAATGAAGTCTCATGATTATCATGTGTTGATGTAACAACTGTTACCAGTAGCTATTAGAGGCATTATGAAAGATGAAGTTCGAAGCACTGTGACCAGATTGTGTGTTTTCTTTAATGCTATATGTAACAAAGTCATTGACACTAAAAAGCTGGATGAACTGGAAGCTGAGGGTTATATCATATTGTCCCAATTAGAGATGCACTTTCCTCCTTCATTTTTTGATATAATGGTGCATTTGATAGTTCATTTGGTAAGGGAGGTAAGGCTCTGCGGTCCAGTTTACCTGAGGTGGATGTACCCTTTCGAGTAATACATGAAGATCTTAAAAGGGTACTCTAAAAATCCCTATTAACCAGAAGCCTCAATAGTTGAAAGGTATGTTGTTGAAGAGGCTATGGACTTCTGCAGCAATTATCTATCAGGGAAGAAGGAGCAATCTCGGCATGAAGAGGGGAGGAGCAAGGGAACACGGGGACTGAAAGTGAAGACTATACCTCGTGAAGAGATGTTGCAAGCACACCTTTATATCCTGAATAACATGGCAGAAGTTCAACCATACATAGACGAACACAGAAAGAGATTGAAGAACATGAATCCGAGGAAGAATGACATGCAGATTACTATTGAGCAAAACAAGACATTCATTCAGTGGTTTCAGGAAAAGGTTTTGCATGAGACCGGTGTGTCTGAGACAATAGAGTGGCTAGCCTGGGGGCCTTCGTTTCAGATCATTACTTGGAGCGGTTATGATATAAACGGGTATTCTTTCTACACAAAAGACTAAGATAACAGAAGTACCATGCAAAACAGTGGGGTGATGGTAGAAGCTGAAGCCATGCACTTTTCCAGTTCGAAAGACAAAAACCCCATATTAGCATCCATGGCCTATTATGGAGTGATAGAAGAAATATGGGAAATCACTTACAACAAGTTCAAAGTTGCTTTATTTAAATGTAAGTGGGTTAGCAATAATGCTGTGGTAATAGATCAACAATTTGGATTTGTCTCAGTTGATCTTGAAAGAGTAGGTTATAGGGATGAGCCTTTCATTCTAGCAAGCCAGGCGAAACAAGTGTTTTATGTCACAGATCCCGCAAATAAAAAAATTTCCATTGTATTTCAAAGTAAAAAATAGAAGCATGGTGATCCGACCTTCAACCTTGACGACACACCACCTCTCACAATTAATCCACCTACAACAAGTGAAGTAGAATTTGTAGATGATGAAGAATATGCTGTGAGAAATGATCATGGTGAAGGAATATGGGAAACAATCTAGAGTAAGAGCTTAACTTAAAAAAATAGTAATGTGTGCTATTTGTTTTATAACTAGTTAGTCTATTCATTTACTTACAATTTATTCACCTATCTGACAATGATTTTTGTGCTTACAGGAATATGGACAATTCTGGTGACTCACAAAGTGATAGGGACAATGAAATGAATAGGCCTGAACCTGATGCAAGACCTGAACCAGTTGCGAGAAGAAGGGTTAGAGGCAGTACAAAAATGCCTGCATTGGTAGCACGTCATCACCATCAACAGGAGAGGTTGCATATTGACTTTGATGAAAATATGAAACCAATTGGTCCGGAGGAAGACCATTTCATTAGCTATGTAGGTTTTTTGGCTCGAAGCAAAGTTCGCATTACCTATGATAATTGGAAGTTGGTTCCACCAAAAACCAAAGACTTGATTTGGCAACAACTTTTGGTATATAAGTTTCAATACATCTGCATTATATCTTTATTCCTATCGCTTAAAATATAATTAACTTATGTTTTTACCTTGCAGCAAACTTATGATGTCCCTGACACCGCAGAGATGTACAAGGAGTGGATGACGGAGGTTCGCTTACGATGGAAAGATTTCAAGAACAGGCTCACACGAGATTACATTCGAGGGGACATAAGGGGTCAGGATCCATGTCATGAGTATCTGTTTTTGTCTCCAGAGGACTGGAGGCTGTTTATGGCATCACGAGAAGATTCAAACTTTTTGGTAAGATTTCTGTCATCATAGTGTTTTATTTGAATATAGTTGACATTATTGATTTGGTGGTTGTTGTTTTCCTTTCAAAGGCATTAAGTGCAGCAAATGCAGAGAGGCAAGCAGCTAATAACTATCAACATTGCATGTCTCGTGGTGGTTATCGGAAGCTTGAGTGAAAGATGATGGCAGAAGAGTTAGAGAAATTGAAGGAAGCAGCCACATTAGATCCTATCGTTGTGGTCCAGCCCTCGCCACCTCCACCACGTCACAAAAAATGGAAAGCAGGGAGGCTTAAGGGTGGGAAGTACGTAAATCCGACTGTTGCTGAGGTTGCCGCAAGAATTGTAAGTAGTTAGAGCATAAGTACAAACTTATTTTTTCATATTGGGAGTGCTTACGATAACTTTTATATGGCAGGATGAACTGGAAGATCATAGTAGCCAAGGTTCGTTCACTCTAAGTGGACGGATGGATATCTTGTCAACGATGATTGGGAAGGCAGATCACCCTGGTCTTGTTCGAGGAGAGGCAGTGGGAGTTCGTGTCACGAAGTATTTTGGCCAAGCCTCACATCCTTATTCTTCACAAGCTGAACCCAGTAGGGAGCTTGTGGCCAAGATTCGTCAGGAAGTCTCACAAGAGCTCGAGGCCAACATTCGTTACAAGCTCCGACAAGAGCTGTTGCCAGAGCTACGTCTTGAGCTACGAGCTGAAATGATGAAGATGTTTGAATCGCAGATGGCAACTACCGAGTGTAGAACCCATTCATCCCTGGCCTTCCACAGCACCAAAGGAAGTTACAACCGGGCGGAGGAACCACTTGGCGACCCTTCTCCCACTCCAGTACAGGGAGAACCTGCCATCCTCTCTTTGGATGCCCCAGTACTGTGTGTAGTTGCAGATGCTCTCGTTCAGACAGAAGCTACTACCCACCATAATCAGCAAATTCCACAGCATTTGCGTAGGGTGACTGTGACGTGTGTTCGAGAGGGGGAAGAAGGTACATCCATCCCTATTCCTGATGACGAGGTTGCCATGATAGCTCAGGTGAAAGGATCTTTCATCCTTTAGCCTATACATCTTATTGGCTTGTTACCACCAACACCTCCAATGGTATGGAACTACCTCACTTTTAATTGACATGTGTTGACATCCTACTAACAGTATGTGTTTTTATGTTCTAAAAGAACAAGCAGGAAGCAAAGAAATGACCCTTCTTAGCACGACTACAACATATCTATAAAGGCATTCGCCAGATTGATTTGCATATGCCTATAGGGATTGTGGGCCAGGAAACAGAGTAACACTTCACAATTGATAAACAAGATCTTAAATAGTTCATTAAGTTCGAGGAGCTAGATGTTGGATGGGGCAAATTTGCAGTCCTGTAAGTTTTTTATTTCCCATTTTTTCCTTCATTTAGTTAAGTTGATTTTAACTAGCTAATACATTCATCATTTTAATTCTATTATAGCTCTTTCCGTCGTATATGCATTGACTCTCAAAGAGTTGATTTATATGGATTCTTGTCTCCTGCACATACGACAAGGATTGAGAATACATTGAAAGGAAGGACGAACTATGTGGGCTTCACATTAGCAGAGGACGAGTATCATTGTTATCTAGCACCGATTGTTCAAGGGTACACATTTTAATTTTGTGTATTTGAGATTTTTAATAAATAATTGCCTTGCCATCTAACTTCATTTTAATCTGTATATGTTGTGATGTTATCACTGGAGTTTGTGTGTTGTCTGTCCTCGGTCCCACGTTGTTTACTGGTTTGATTCCTTAAATAGAAGACCAGACAAAGAAACTAAAAGCGTCTTCAACACGTAAGTTATTTTTTTGTATTTCATTGCTTCTTGATTCTTGACTTAATGAATTATTCTAATTTATGTTGATTTTCATTTTAATGATAGGGCATGCACGACGTATCGAGCGCTTGGCGGGCCGCGCGAACGTAGAGGTGGCAAAGATCTGAGATGGTTGTTTCCAAAGGTACGTAGTTTCAAATCAAGTTCTTTTGATTGACGGTCGTTTTAGATATGCCTTTATTGATTTTAACCATTTTCTTTTGATTTATAGTGCCCTCGACAACCTGCAGCTGGGAATGTGGATATTATGTCTTACTTTATATGTTTAACATCATTCAGAGTGGCATTACGACAGATTTTGAACAAGTAATCGCTTCTTCATTCTCAGAGGATAATATTATTAGTGTTGTAATTCAATGGCAATTCATTCACTTGATTCATTATTTCATCTAAGCTTATTTTCTAATTTACAGATTTTTGACAATGAAGATGCCTACTCATATGAAGACCTAAATATGATCAGAGACTTTTTTGCTGGACATCTTCTTCAACGTATACCAGAGTAAAGTCTTTAGTAGTTTGTGTAGGACATACTTTTGTGGTAGTTCTATATATTGTATATATAATTAGCGTTATTGTTGTTGGATATAGATTGGATTTAGTCTTGGTTATTGTACAAACTGGGGACTTGGACATAGTCTTTTTAGTGCACTAACAGACTTGGATATAGATTGTTGTGTAGTTCGTGTGGTTTGTTAGTCAATTAGTTTGCTACTCCTTAAAATTATTGCATGTAGTAGAGCCTTGGGTTGATCACTGTGTTTCAAGTTGTTGTTTTATTCTGTTGTTGGAATCCTATTTCTGCAATTTACATTTTCCAGACAGTGCAATATATAAAAGGCCATTTAAAAAAAACTTCCAACGTCCTTAAATAAAAAGGGATGTGGTAGAGTGGGAGGCGACACTTTAGACGTCCCCAGGTGAAACTGGGGACGTCTAATGTGGACTTTAGATGTCCCTAGTGTAACTGGGGACGTCTAAAGTCTGCCTTTAGACGTCCCCCATTTACGGACGTTATTGACGTCTTTTTCCACGACGCTCAGATAGACGTCCCTCATTTTTCAAACGTTAAAAGGCTAAAAAAATGGACGTTAAAACCATTTTTCCTAGTAGTGTCCTATGGGGCACACCACCAGATTGAGCATGGATGGCATCAAGGCAAATAAAGCAAGCAATAAGAAGCAGAGAAGGAGTGCTTAAATGGATCTCTAATGCACAACATAGTTATATATTGACACTTAATAGGTAGGTTATGTTATTTTACCAATACTAGACCTGATATCAGTTTCGTTGTGCAGACATTGAGCCAATACATGAGTGCACCAAGGAAGTCTCACATGGCAACCATGGTTCATTTTGTGTGAGATATCTCAAAGGTAGCCTGGGACTCGGAATCCTTCTCTTTGCAGCAAAGCAAAATACCATGAAGTGCTATGTAGACTCAGACTAGGTAGCTTGTCATGACAAGAGAAGATCAGTTACCGGTTATGCAATGAAATTGGGAAAATCGTTGGTGTGTTGGAATTCAAAGAAACAACACATAATTTCCAAGTCATTAGCTGAAGTGGAGTTTAGAACTCTTGGGACAGCCAATTTAGAAATAGTTTGGCTCACTTGGATGTTAAAGGATCTTGATGTGAAAGAGTTGGAACCAGTTTCGGTACATTGTGACAGCAAGGTAGAAATCTATATAGCCTTTAATCCTACATTCTATGAGCACATGAAGTACATCGAGATCCATTGTCACTTCGTGCGTGAAAAATTGCAACAGGGTGTCATTGATTTGCAACATGTAGCTTCTAAAGATTAGCTGGCCAATGCGTTGACAAAACCACTTGGAAATGAGGATTATCATAGGTTCATTCACAAGTTAGGAGCTACGAATATAAATACAAGGCTAGGCAGTGAGGGCTGCTGGGTGTTATTTAATTATTTTGTTGTTCAACCCAGGTTTTCATATATTGAGCAATAATAATTTTCGCTCAATCTAAACTAAACGGGGTAAGTGCTAGTAAAGAGGTGGGAAGGGAAGGAACATGAGTAAGTGCTCTTGTTTGGAACATAATATTCACTCAATCTTTTTGAAAATTCAAGTTTTCGGGTCCACCAATATTCCTTTAAAGATGAGAAGATGAGGTCCCACCAAAATTGGTGAGAACCCAAGTTTCTTCATAGGAAGGAAGATCCGAAAGACAAATATGCCATAGAAAAATTTAAATTAAAAGGTGAGAATCCTAAAAGTTTTTCATTATGTGTTTCTTGTGCATCTGATTTTTTTCCCTCAACAACTCTTAGCACTTTTCAAAACCTTATCCAACAAATCTGGGAGGCTGACTCGGTCATCTAGCAAATATTGGAAGCAAAATATCAACAATTACAACAATAAAATATAGGAAAAATCACCATGAGGTCTCAAGGACCATAAAAACTTACAGAAAATTCCCAAGCTAAATTCCCCAATCAAAAAGTCTCTAGGGACTGCATTATGATTAATTTGGAATGTGAAATTACTTTGTTGCTTCCATTAAATAAAAATGGAAAGGAACAGCAGGAGGAGTCTTCTCGTGTTGTCAAATTAGCTCATGCAATTATCAAAATAGGTATAAGAACTTATCAAAAAAAGTATATGCATTTGTTAAAATTGACATATTTTGTTCTGAAATTTCAAAACTTGTCCAAAGAGAAAAATGACATTATCAAAATAGCTCATTTAGTTGTCAAAATAGGCATATACACTTGTCAAAGTAGGAATATTAAGTTTTGAAATTTCAAAACTTCTCCAAGGAGGAAAATGAGGACATTAAGTTCTAAAATTTCAAAACTTCTCCAGGGAGGAAAATAAACTTGTCAAAATAACTCATGTAGTTGTCAAAATAGGCATAAATACTTATTAAAAAAAAAGCATATGCACTTGTCAAAATTAGCGCATTTAGTTTTGAAATTTCAAAACTTGTCCTAGGAGGAAAATGCCTTGTCAAAATAGGCATAAAAACTTCTCAAAAAAGGCATATGCACTTGTCAAAGTAACAACATTAAGTTCTGAAATTTCAAAACTTCTCCAGAAAGAAAAATGAACTTGTCAAAATAGCTCATCCAGTTGTCAAAATAGGCATAATGACTTGTCAAAAAAGGCACATGTTGTTCCTTTCCTTTCTTCTTCAATGGAGGCAACAAAGTAATTTCACATTCTGAATTAATCACAACGCAGTCCCTAGGGACTTTTTTTATAGGGGACTTTGGTTTGAGACTTTTTTGTAATTTTTTATAATCCTTGGGACTTCACAGTGATTTTCCCTAAAAAATATCATAAAAATATTCTAGATTTCTCTCCTTTTTCTTTCTGTATTCCACTACATTTTTCCTTCTTCTCTCACACTAAACCAACCATTAAAAGATCAAAACTAAATTTGAGAACATCACACACCGCTGCAAGGAGAAAGAATGAAAAGAAACGAAGGAGTTACGGCTGTGATAGCAAGATAATTGAAGATGAAATATTGCTCTATTTTATAACTTGTGAAACAGGGTCAAACAGAATTTACTTATCACATTCGAATTTGCTTAGCAAATTCGAATTTTATCAATAAATTAGAATTTTTTAATAAAACATAATCTTCATATTATTATTTATATTATTTATTTCTTATTTTTATTTAATTAATTTAATCATTTAATATCTTAATAAAACTGAATCTTTCAATTTCTAATTAACTTGCATAACGGTATTGATATGAGACAATATCTGTCAAACTAGTTGTAAAATGGGTTTTTGAATTTGAAAGATGGAGTTATGACAAAAGAATATGGGAGAAATATCTTTGTGATGAACTCAATTTTAATTATTTAATATTAAATCTCTGAGAAGCAACTGCAACGTGGGTAGAGAGTCGCTTCAAGAGAATATGAAAGAGAAATCTTTGGGATTAATTTGAGTAGTTGAAGCCAGTGTTCAGGGACCCGGACCGGACCGGCCGGTCCGGCCCGGAACCCGCCGGACCCGTCATTAGACCGGTCTGGTTCCCGGTCCGGTCCGGGTCCCAATTTAAAAAAAAAATTTAACTTTTTCCTTTAGAATTTTATACTATAAGCCTAAAATTTTCAATTACTCACCGATTTGGTCCCGGTTTGGCCCCGGTTTGACCCACTGACCCTTAACCCAGTATCCCAACCAGTTCAATACCCGGTCCGGGTTTTAATACCTTGGTTGAAGCTATAAAATCCACGCACGTTAAATTCTGGGCAAGTTACTATTTAATTTAACTATTTATTTCAATCTATTCTTATTAATATAGTTGCTATATAAGGTCATGAGTGTCAAAATAAAATGATTTGATTGAGTATATTAAATTCTTTGTGTTATTATTTATATTATTTTATTTTATTTTTTATTCATTTAATATCTATCGTTATTTTAAAAACTATTTATATTTTTTATTTATTTAAATTTAAATTTAAATTTTATTCATTTTATTTAATTTTTAAATTATTATACTACTAATTATTTAATGTATAAATTGAAATATAAATTTGATTAATAGATAATTATTAATTTCTTTTGAAGGTAAAATGGGTATTTCTCTTTTCTTTTCTTTTCTTTTTTTCAAGTTTCACCCCTCAATTTCCTTCATACCAAACAACTTATCTTTTATCACCCCTCACAATCTTCCCTTCCCTACCCTTCCCTTCGCTTGGTTTCATTCCCTCAAATTTTCCTCGTACCAAACAAACCCTTATAAATCTATAGCTTCATGTTGTTCACTTGTTATTAAGATTTTTTTCTTTGTAATTGTATTCTTTTACGGGAAAATCCCTCTAAAATACATTGGAATAAGGAAATCCCTATTCAGTGCATTGAAATTAAAAAATCCGGATCAATCCAGTGTCAGTACGGATGAACAGTGTGGGCGGCGCCAAAAGACAATTTTGCCCTTCATCCCTCATTCTCGCCACTTCAGAAATAACAATACGCAGTTCTTAATTAACAATTCCGTATTCTTATTTCACAACTTCCTAATTTAAGTTTCAAAGCCAATAACAATACCTCTTTTTTTTGTTAACAACACACGCTTTTAATTAACAACTCTCAATTCTTTATTAACAATTCCATATTCTTGATTAACAACTCTAGTTTCATCTTTTTACTTTCACAATAACAACACCGGTCTTGTTATTAACAATACCATATTCTATATTAACAACTCTCATTATTTAAGTTTCAGGGCCAATAACAACACATCTTTTTTTTTTTTTATTAACAATACCGTATTTTACATTAACAACACTATATTTTTGAGATGCGAATATGTGGAAGAATAAAGCAGAGTTGTTAATCAATAATTCGAAGTTGTTAATAACAAAACTGGTGTTATTATTGTGAAAAAAAAAAGATGAAACTGGAGTTGTTAATCAAGAATATGGAGTTGTTAATCAAGAATCCAGAGTTGATAATTAAGAACCACGTGTTATTATTTCTGAAGTGGCGAAAATGAGGGTTGAAGGACAAAATCGTCTTTTGGCGCCGCCCGCACTGTTCATCCGTATTGACACTGGACTGATCCGGATTTTTCAATTTCAATGTACTGAATAGGGATTTTCCTATTTCCAATGTATTTTAGAGGGATTTTCCCTTCTTTTATTGGTACCTCATAACAATTTTTTATAATTTATCATGTAGGAGAAGAAATTTCCATCGGATTTTTCTTCCTGGGTCGTATTTTATAATTTTCCTTCACCTGGACTAATCGTAATTGGTTGGGTGGAATGGACTTAAATTTCTTAAATAAGATATACAACTCAAATCTTAATTAGGGACCAAATCCTCTGAAGTTGAGACTTGAGATCCAAGAATGTTTATAAAGTTTTCCATTATATATATATTTTCATTATTTTATTTTATTTTTATAAAACATACAATCTTGTCTCTCTTTTTTTAAAAAGGATCCATAAATTTTATGTGTGAAAAAATCACATGGAAAAAGCTACAGTCAATCTGATTTGATAACATGGAAAAAGATCCAATTAACTTTTTTTTGAAAAGATTAAGAATTAAAGAAGTTGAATAAGTTAGTTAATCATAGCCTATGTCATATATCATTTGATTATATATCATTTTATAAATCAGACAAATTAGTTTGATATAAAAAACATAAATACCAATAATTTAAAATAATTTATTTCACTTTCTTAATTTCAAAAAAAAATCAACTAGGTCTTATTTAAAAGATAAAAAATAATACTTGATTTTGAGTTGATATTATATATACACGCACACAGCATATATATTATATATACAACTGGGTCTTATATATATACATTCGTTCTATTCACCTTCCCTTGACATTATTTATGACAAGCATGGCCTTGTTAACCTTATGCTATCGAGTCGCTAATATTTCTACCCTGGCTACACCGGCATACCCATTTCACCACGTCACTTTGTTTAATTTGATTGGATAAATCATAAATGTGTTGCTATGTATGTGCTGTGTTGTCATTTTAGAAAAAGAAATGAGCCTTCGGATTGGAGCTAACTTGGTTATTTTCCTGCCATTTACGGAATCGCTGGGGAATTTCGGCCTTAATTCTAGATAATAAGGGGCTGTTTGTACTACTACAGAATATACATATTATGACCCTAAAGGACGTCTTTTTTTAAAAAAGGGACGTCAAAAATATAACCGGTGGTATATTCAAAATTATAAGTGAGAATTGCATAGTTTTAAGCATCCCCAATTTAATTACGGACGCCTAAAGCTCCCCTAAGGCATCCCAGTTTGACTGGGAATGCCTAAACCTCACTTAAATCGTCCTCAAATCTATTAGAGAAGTCTAAAGTGAGCCTACCTAAAATAAAATATAAAAAAAAATTTATTTTAGATGTCCCCAATCTAAATAGGGACGGCTAAAATTAAATTTTTTTTTTTAAATTAGGGACACCCTTTGGCATCCCTAATATATATTAGGGACGCCATATTAATGGCATGCCTAATATTTTGAATATTAGGGACGCCAAAATGGTGTCCTTGATGTAGGTATCATCAGGGAGGCCATTTTGGCGTCCCTAATATATATTAGGGACGCCAAATGGTGTCCTAATAAAAAAAAAAAAAAAGAATTTTTTAAAACTCTAGATATTTTTAATATATCTAGGGATGTCTAAAGTGTGATTTTAGATGTTCTTATTTAGATTGAAGATGTCTAAAATAAAAAGTAAAATAACTGGATAATTTTAGACGTCCCTAAATTAAATTGGGGACGTAAAAAACAATTCAAATTTATACTGACAATTTTTATTTGTCAATTTTATATTACTCTCATCTTTCTCTTCTCATCGCTGCAAACACAAGGAGAGCTACTGCCACCACGCCTTTTAACTATTGTTTCTTCTTCTTTATATACTCTTTTTACTATTATTTCTTTCTCTCTCTCTCTTTTTTTCACCTCGATCCAGATATGTTATGTTTTCTTACAGTTTTTTATTATTTTATCTTCTTTCTCTTTTTTCTTTGGGTTTCCCTTCTATTTTATCTTCTAACTCGTATTGTTATGGTTTGTAGATCGAGACCCTGAAATATGATTCATGGCCACGTTCCCGCCAAGAAAACGAGATTCGTCTCTCCCAGTCGTTCTTCTCTATTCATTATTACGTGAAAATGAATTTCAATAATAGAAGGAGGTAAGTTTTTTGCAATTGATTCCTCTTATTGTTTTCATCTTCTGCCTATGAGATTTTAGCTTTGGAGTTATTATTGTGTAGATTTTGGATTCGGAGTTCATATACTAGAGCTGTAATTTTATTGACGATGATCTGTAATTTCTGGTTTTAAACACTGTTTAGTCCATATCTGTAATATAAACGATTTAAAAAAAAACACTTTAGACGTCCCCAGTTTTAAGTGGGGACGTCTAAAGTCCAGACTATGGACGTCCCTTGTTTTACGGACGGTATTGAAAATTTTTTCTAGGTCGCTCAGATAGACGTCCCCCTGTTTTCAGACGTTAAAAGGCCCAAAAAGGGACGTTAAAAACGTTTTTTGTAGTACTGTTGATTTTACTTTTAGAAACTGTTTTTTTTTTTTAAAAACAATAAAATCTGTTTGGTAAATTATTTTCAAAAAATTGCTTTTAAAAACAAAAAACCAAGAAGTTGTTTTTAAAAACTAAAAACCAAAAACATATTTTAGTTGTTTTCCTGTTTTTATTTTCCTATTTTTTATTTTTTGAAATTGCTACTTATCTACTGTCGATATTACACTATCAGTGACGATCACTGCCATATCACCACCGGCGACCGTACTACCATGTCACTTCAAAAACAGACTTTTTAAGACAACTATCCAAACATTTTTATTTTTTATTATTAAAACTTGATTCCAAAAACTGTATTATAAAAATGTTTCTGAAAACAAAAAACAAACAAGCCGCCCTTCATAGCCCTTTCTTTCTTTTTCTTCGTGACCATAATTTTCTCGGAGGTTGAAACTTCCATGTCCTTATTGTAAGCTTCTAATGTGGAATAACGCCGTTACGTTCATGAAGCACACAAGGGACCAACACCGACGTACGTCTCATGCAATCACAAAATTGACTAGTTCACATCTTTTTGTTGGTATGCATATGCTGAAAAATCAAACATTATTTTCTTGAACATTTGATTAAAGCCACGAGCCCAAGACACGTTACTAAATTTTTGGGAAAAAGTTAGAAGAAAAATATTTTTGCTTCTATTTACTTAAAGTTCAAAATAATATGTACTAATTACTACCTCCGATAACTAATTTGCATTTATTAAGAAAAATATTTTCTCTGATCTTTATTATAAAGCACCAATTATCAATTCTCATAAACCAATAAAGATAGTTAAAAGCATTAAGTTGTCCTAAAATTCAAGTAGTTTTTAATATTACCCTTACCAACTACATCAAACTCAAATATCTATTAATTATTATTTTCTCCCATTATCCTTATTAAATATGGACAAACATGAAAAAATAAATTAAATGTTTTTTGGAAACTTGAAAATGCCTTATAAAAAGGATTAAAAATACTTGGTATGTGGTATCTTATAATAAAGATCAGGAAGAATAGTTAAATCAGTGGTTTGTAACCTATGGGTTAATTTTCTTAGACTACCCTGTTTACTCATATACATATACTTTGACTAGCAACTATGCCAATTTTAACCTTTAGTCGCGTTCACTCAAAATCAAACAAAGAACCAAAAAGTAAGACACGAAAGCAGTACAATTCAAGTCATCTCTCTCACAGAGCCTCTTTATAGTTTAAATCCTACGTTAAACTAAGTGGCAAAACATGGATTGGGTCTTTAAAAAGAAATGATTTTGACATATTAATTGTTTCCGATCATGAAAAGATGGAGAGGAACTAACTTAAAAAAAACAGCTCAGTACACAAGGTTCCCATTAAGTCAGATTTGAAAAGGAATAAATGTGTGCAGCTTTATCCCTATAATTGGAGGGACTGTTTTTAGGATTTGAATTTATGATCCCCAGATCACATGATAACAATTTTTCTTCTACCTTAAGGCTCACCCTCTAGAGGAACTAACTTATGAGAAGTATAAATTATTATAATATATATATATATATATATATATATATATATATATATATATATATATATATATATATATATATTTATATGAATTTCTATTAATTTTCATAGAATATATGAGGTTAGAAAAACAAAAATTAATATGTAAGTTCCTACAATTTTAGGAAAATTAAAATAAAGGACCTAAATAAAATATAAAGGATTTAGAAGAACCAAATATCATAATATACATTTAAAATAACTAAATTGCTCCTAACCAATCCTTCTATATTATATCTTGAATTCATAATTAAAAAATATCTAGAAATAAACTAAAACCGCCCATTATAACATGATCGTATCTTTTCAATCAAAAAAAAAAATGATTGTATCTTTTTTTTAAAATTTTCAATATATTATCTAATTAACAATGGTTGAACTCATATTTTTTTAATTTATATTTTTTTCCAATTAATATCACCAAGTTGTCTGATTTGTATTATCAATGTTGATATCGATTAAGCTCTTTTCTTTGTAAAAAAAAAAAATTAATATTTTTCATAAAACTAAACATTAAATTCATTTCATGTTTTTTCAGAATATAATAGATTACTTAGATTTTTTTTAATTTTATTAACAATAAATGAATGTTTTAACCCACATAAATTTCTGCTAAAACAAAAATAAATCATACAAGCTTTCTTGGTTTAACATAAAAGATAAATTATAAAAGAGCTTGAGTTTTATTAAAATTATATAATTCTATTTGTAATTCAAAATTTTTTTATTTTAAGAAAAAATATGATGTTTACATAATTGAAGAATGTGTAAATTTTTTAGCATAGATATATGTGCAAGTTGTGAAAAATGAAAATTGAGAAAACTGTTTCATTCAGTGAAACTTAGAATTTTATATTAGTTTTAAAAATAGAATATTGGAGAAGATAAGAGGGAATGCAGAAGATTTTGTTGGGGACATTTTAGTATTTTTAATTTTATATTTTTACATTTGGCCCTTCTCAGTAATTACAATTTTTATCTTCCTTCTTCATAAATATATTTTCTTCCAGGTCCGTCATTCTCATGGTTTATTACGTGACTCCCACTCAACACATATCTAGATTATTTTTGTCATCACATGAATATAAATAAAATCAAAATCCTCAATTATTATAAAAACTATAACTATAATGCATCCATATGCTGCAAAATGTAACCAGACAATAAATAAGATTAGGGTGGATGCTAGTTTCCCATTTATTGTTACAGTTTAAAATTGCATGGCTCAGTAATCTCCATCTCTATATATAATCACATCTCCTCTCCTTGCATATTCACCAGAACCTCGCAAGTGACAATGGCACGTACCAGTTGCATTATCCCAACCTCACTTCTTCTTCTTCTTGTGGTCGTCTTATCCATCCCACAAATCTCCGACGCTCAGGACTCACCCCAAGACTACGTCAACGCCCACAACGCCGCCCGCAGCCAGGTCGGCGTCGGAGCTATTTCATGGGACGAAAGGCTGGCCTCATACGCTCTCAACTACCTGAGCCGGTTCAAAAACAGTTGCCAGATGGTTCACTCCGGGGGCCCCTACGGCGAGAACCTTGCCAAGGCTACACCCGACCTGACCGGAACCGCCGCCGTCAATCTTTGGGTCAGAGAGAAGCAATTCTATAAGCATGACTCAAACTCGTGCAGCGGAGGAGAGTGCTTGCACTACACTCAGGTGGTTTGGCGCAACTCGGTTCGTGTTGGTTGTGCTAAGGTCAAGTGCGATAATAATGGTGGCACTCTTGTTAGCTGCAACTATGACCCTCGTGGCAACATTAAGGGCCAGAGTCCTTATTAATAACTACCAGTACTTAATTTCTTCAAAGTTCCACTCAGCTTCACAGGAAAGGGTTTTAAACATGATTAAGTGGGACTTCTAAGGTTTTTATATGCGTGTGTATGAATAAAGTGATGAAGAAAGAGCTGGCTGGACCTGGCTTAATGATCCTATATATGTATCTGTGTTTCGTGTTCTGTGTCGTTGTGTGCTTTGATTTTTGATCACCCATGCATGAAATAATAATAATAATAACAATTAAGTGAAGAACAATAGTTTGCTGTGTGTTTAGTAATTATATATTTCTCAGGAGACTCAATATCTTTGACGATGAATTGATTTATTAATTACTCATAATCCTTAATATAAGACATATTTACTTAATTTGATTAGATTAAGTAGGGGTGGGCATGGGCAGGGTTGGGCAGGGCGAGACCCCTGCCCGATGCCCAGCCCAAAAAATGAACGGGCTACATTTTACAGCCCGATGCCCGGCCTTGCCCGATAGAAGTCCTAATTATTTCGGGCAGGGTAAGGGTGAGCTGGGCAGGGCGGACTTTCTTGCCCAAATGGTAACTTCCTAACCAATACCATTGTATAAAACCTCCAATTACACTTAATAAATACTATTAAAAACTTCAAATACAATCCATAATTTTACATATTGAGATATCTCAAAATAAATCTATAACTTAAGTGTTGAAATTAAAAAAAAAAAAACTAACACGTCTTAATAATTACATAACAAATTATAAAGTAATATGTGTTTATATATGAATATTAATTGATATGAATAGGAGTAACTGCAATAGAGACTTCAAAGAAACTAAATTTTTTTGTCTTAGATCTCAACTTTTTAATGCTTTGTAGCATCTATCCAGATCAAAAAACCACGTCCATAAAAAAAGCAATGAGTTATATGTAAACTGTAGTGGATGGATATTAAATAATAATATAAAATATTTCATAAACATGAAATAATATATACACATATTAAATAAAATAACATGTATAAAATACTATTTATTTTATATAAAATAATATATATTTTAAATAAATTGTATATAATTTTCAGGGCAAGGCCGAATGGGCAGGGCGGTATTCCCTACCCGATGCCCGGCCCTGCCCGATAGTTCGCCTTGCCCAAAGGTGCCCAAATTTTTATCGGGCCACTTTTTTTGAGCTGAGCAGGGCAATTTTTGACCACGCTTGGGTGGGCATACCGAGCTCCTGGGCACCATGCTCACCCCTAAGATTAAGGAAGTTTGTTGAGTTAGTTAATATACGATGTATTTTCTAAAACACCCTAATTACATTCTTTAATTTCCTTCTTCCTTTTTCTCGTTGATTATTGTTAAAAAAGTATCAATAAGGATAAATTAAGAAAAATTGACATATAAAAACTTTGTTTTATATTTAGGACCAACATCAACTCTTCAAATATATTTTATATTAAGAATCGGAGGGAGTATTTGTTGGCTCTGGGCTGCTACAAACTGATTTTTGATACTACCTCCGATCCTAATTATAAGACAAAGTTGACTTTTTTTGGAGAAATTAATGAAGCTAAATAAGTTACTTAATCATATTATATGTTATGTATCTTTAGATTATATATTAGTTTATTAGTTAAACTAATTAGTTTGAAGAAAAAACTAAAAATATAAACACTCTAAAGTAATTTAATTAGCTTCCTTAATTTCTCCAAAAAAGTCAACTTTGTCTTATAATTAGAACCAGAGGGAGTAGGATATAATAGTAACAGTATTTATTTTCTAACAATTAGAGATATTTTTGTTTGATCATTCGTTGTACAAGACTACTGCCAATCAATTACTTGTCCTCAAATCGATTTGGTTCCTTTGTTTTTTTTTTTTTATTCCCCCAGCAATTTGGTTCCTTTTAGTCTAGCTGACACAAATTTAACCAAGTTGCGATAATTATGATGTGGTTGTGAAAGAATACTGAAGTCTTGGGGCTCGTTTTAATTTGAACTCTATCAAGGTCCTTAATTTTAATTCATAGTGATGGGTTGATCACCTTCTTACATTTCATGATAAATTACCTTATTTCTAGTGAAAACAAAATCACATAAATTTTTAACGAGCCTTGACTCTTGACTATATATTAAGTTATTTAATGAAAGTACGATATATATATATATATAAACAGAAGGCGTTGGCAGGAGGGAAAAAACACAAGGCAAGGATAAAAAATGGTACTTGATTTTGAGTTGATATTATATATACACGCACACAGCATATATATTATATATACAACTGGGGCTTATATATATACATTCGTTCTATTCACCTTCCCTTGACATTATTTATGACAAGCATGGCCTTGTGAACCTTATGCTATCGAGTCGCTAATATTTCTACCCTGGCTACACCGGCATACCCATTTCACCACGTCACTTTGTTTAATTTGATTGGATACATCATAAATGTGTTGCTATGTATGTGCTGTGTTGTCATTTTAGAAAAAGAAATGAGCCTTCGGATTGGAGCTAACTTGGTTATTTTTCTGCCATTTACGGAATCGCTGCGGAATTTCGGCCTTAATTCTAGATAATAAGGGGCTGTTGTACTACTACAGAATATACATATTACGATCCTAAAGGACGTCCCTTTTTTAAAAAGGGAAGTAAAAAATATAACCAGTGACATATTCAAAATTATAAGTGAGAATTGTATAGTTTTAGGCATCCCCAATTTGATTGGGGACGCCTAAAACTCCCCTAAGACATCCCAATTTGATTGGGAACGTCTAAACCTCAATTAAATCGTCCTCAAATCCATTAGAAATGCCTAAAATGAGCCTACATAAAATAAAATACAAAAAAAATTTACTTTAGATGTCCCTAATCTAAATAGGGACGTCTAAAATTAAATTTTTTTTTTAAATTAGGGACACCCTTTGGCATCCCTAATATATATTAGGGACGCCATATTAATGGCATGCCTAATATTTTGACGTCCCTAAATTAGGGACGCCAAAATGGTGTCCCTGATGTAGGTATCATCAGGGATGCCATTTTGGCGTCCCTAATATATATTAGGGACTAGGGACGCCAAATGGGGTCCCTAATTTAAAAATTTTTGTTTTTAAAACTCTAGACATTCCCAATATATATAGGGACGTCTAAAATGTGACTTTAGATGTTCCTATTTATATTGAAGACGTCTAAAATAAAAAGTAAAATAACTGGACAATTTTAGGCGTCTCTATATTAAATTGGGAACGTAAAAAACAATTCAAATCTATATATACTGATAGTTTTTATTTGTCTGTTTTATATTACTTTCATCTTTCTCTTCTCATCGCTGCAAACACAAGGAGAGCTACTGTCACCACACCTTTTAACTATTGCTTCTTCTTCTTTATATACTCTTTTTACTATTACTTCTTCCTTTCTCTCTCTTTTTTTTCACCTCGATCTAGATCTGTTATGTTTTCTTACAGTTTTTTTATTATTTTATCTTCTTTCTCTTTTTTCTTTAGGTTTCCCTTCTATTTTATCTTCTAACTCGTATTGTTATGGTTTGTAGATCGAGACCCTGAAATATGATTCATAGCCACGTTCCCGCCGAGAAAATGAGGTTCGTCTCTCCCAGTCACTCTTCTCTATTCATTATTACATGAAAATGAATTTCAATAATAGAAGGAGGTAAGTTTTTTGCAATTGATTCCTCTTATTGTTTTCATCTTCTGCCTATGAGATTTTAGCTTTTGAGTTATTATTGTGTAGATTTTGGATTTGGAGTTCATATACTATATCTGTAATTTTATTGACGATGATCTGTAATTGCTAGTTTTAAACACTGTTTAGTCCATATCTGTAATATAAACGATTTAAAAAAAACACTTTAGACGTCCCCAGTTTTAAGTGGGGACGTCTAAAGTCCAGACTATGGACGTCCCTTGTTTTACGGACGTTATTAACAATTTTTTCTAGGTCGCTCAGATAAACGTTCCCCTGTTTTCAGACGTTAAAAAGCCCAAAAAGAGACGTTAAAAGCGTTTTTTGTAGTACTGTTGATTTTACTTTTAGAAACTGTTTTTTTTTTTTTGTATATTTTAGTTGTTTTCTTGTTTTTATTTTCCTATTTTTTATTTTTTGAAATTGCTACTTATCCACTGTTGATATTACACTATCAATGACGATCACTGCCATATCACCACTGGCGACCGCACTACCATGTCACTTCAAAAACAGATTTTTTAAAACAACTATCCAAACATTTTTATATTTTATTTTTAAAACTTGATTCCAAAAACTGTATTATAAAAATGTTTCTGAAAACAAAAAACAAACAAGCCGCCCTTCATAGCCCTTTCTTTCTTTTTCTTCGTGACCATAATTTTCTCGGAGGTTGAAACTTCCATGTCCTTATTGTAAGCTTCTAATGTGGAATAACGCCGTTACGTTCATGAAGCACACAAGGGACCAACACCGACGTACGTCTCATGCAATCACAAAATTGACTAGTTCACATCTTTTTGTTGGTATGCATATGCTGAAAAATCAAACACATTATTTTCTTGAACATTTGATTAAAGCCACGAGCCCAAGACACGTTACTAAATTTTTGGGAAAAAGTTAGAAGAAAAATATTATTGCTTCTATTTACTTAAAGTTCAAAATAATATGTACTAATTACTACCTCTGATAACTAATTTGCATTTATTAAGAAAAATATTTTCTCTGATCTTTATTATAAAGCACCAATTATCAATTCTCATAAACCAATAAAGATAGTTAAAAGTATTAAGTTGTCCTAAAATTCAAGTAGTTTTTAATATTACCCTTACCAACTACATCAAACTCAAATATCTATTAATTATTACTTTCTCCCATTACCCTTATTAAATATGGGCAAACATGAAAAAATAAATTAAATGTTCTTTGGAAACTTAAAAATGCCTTATAAAAAAGATTAAGAATACTTGGTATGTGGTATCTTATAATAAGGATCAGAAAGAATAGTTAAATCAGTTGTTTGTAACGTATGGGTTAATTTTCTTAGACTACCCTGTTTACTCATATACATATACTTTGACTAGCAACTATGCCAATTTTAACCTTTAGTCGCGTTGACTCAAAATCAAAGAACCAAAAAGTAAGACACTAAAGCAGTACAATTCAAGTCATCTCTCTCACAGAGCCTCTTTATAGTTTAAATACTACGTTAAACTAAGTGGCAAAACATGGATTGGGTCTTTAAAAAGAAATGATTTTGACATATTAATTGTTTCCGATCATGAAAAGATGGAGAGGAACTAACTTAAAAAAAATAGCTTAGTACACAAGGTTCCTATTAATTCGAGTTTGAGAAGGAATAAATGTGTGCAGCTTTATCCCCACAATTGGAGGGACTATTTTTAGGATTTGAATTTATGACCCCCGGATCGCATGATAACAATTTTTCTTCTACCTTAAGGCTCACCCTCTAGAGGAACTAAACTTATGAGAAGTATAAATTATTGTAATATATATATATATATATATGAATTTCTATTAATTTTCATAGAATATATGAGGTTAGAAAAACAAAAATTAATATGTAAGTTCCTACAATTTTGGGAAAATTAAAATAAAGGACCTAAATAAAATATAAAGGATTTAGAAGAACCGATATCATAATATAGATTTAAAATCACTAAATTGCTCCTAACCAATCCTTCTATATTATATCTTGTATTCATAATTAAAAAATAACTAGAAATAAACTAAAAGCACCCATTATAACATGATCGTATCTTTTCAATCAAAAAAAAAAATGATTGTATCTTTTCTTTTTTAAATTTTCAATATATTATCTAATTAACAATGGTTGAACTCATATTTTTTTAATTTATATTTTTTTCCAATTAATATCACCAAATTGTCTGATTTGTATTATTAATGTTGATATCAATTAAGCTCTTTTCTCTGTAAAAAAAATTAATATTTTTCATTAAAGTAAACATTAAATTCATTTCATGTTTTTTCAGAATATAATAGATTGCTTAGATTTTTTTTAATTTTATTAACAATAAATGAATGTTTTAACCCACATAAATTTTTGCTAAAACAAAAATAAATCATTAAGCTTTCTTGGTTTAACATATATGATAAATTATAAAAGTGCTTGAGTTTTATTAAAATTATATAATTCTATTTGTAATTCAAAAATTTTTTTTATTTTAAGAAAAAACATGATTTTTTCATAATTGAAGAATGTTTAAAATTTTTAGCATAGATATATGTGCAAGTTATGAAAAATGAAAATTGAGAAAACTGTTGTTGCATTCAGTGAAACTTAGAATTTTATATTAGTTTTAAAAATAGAATGTTGGAGAAGATAAGAGGGAATGCAGAAGATTTTGTTGGGGACATTTTAGTATTTTTAATTTTATATTTTTACATTTGGCCCTTCTCAGTAATTACAATTTTTATCTTCCTTCTTCATAAATATATTTTCTTCCAAGTCCGTCATTCTAATTCTCCCTATAATTTTACCATATTTTTTTATTAAGTTCACATAGTTTTTTTTGTCATTTTAACATGTTATTCTTATAGTTTTTTAATTATAGATATTGATCTTTATACTTATAAATTATTAACTTTGCAAGAGAGAAATGGTATTAATGGTTTATTACGTGACTCCCACTCAACACATATCTAGATTATTTTTGTCATCACATGAATATAAATAAAATCAAAATCGTCAATTATAAAAAACTATAACTATAATGCATCCATATGCCGCAAAATGTAACCAAACAATAAATAAGATTAGGGTGCTGGATGCTGATTTCCCATTTATTGTTACAGTTTAAAATTGCATGGCTCGGTAATCTCCATCTCTATATATAATCACATCTCCTCTCCTTGAATATTCACCAAAACCTCGCAGGTCACAATGGCACGTACCAGTTGCATTATCCCAACCTCACTTCTTCTTCTTCTTGTGGTCGTCTTAGCCATCCCACAAATCTCCGACGCCCAGGACTCACCCCAAGACTACGTCAACGCCCACAACGCCGCCCGCGGCCAGGTCGGCGTCGGAGCTATTTCGTGGGACGAAAGGCTGGCCTCATACGCTCTCAACTACCTGAGCCGGTTCAGAAACAGCTGCCAGATGGTTCACTCCGGCGGCCCCTACGGCGAGAACCTTGCCAAGGGTGCAGCCGACCTGACCGGAACCGCCTCCGTCAATCTTTGGGTCAGAGAGAAGCAATTCTATAAGCATGACTCAAACTCGTGCAGCGGAGGACAGTGCTTGCACTACACTCAGGTGGTTTGGCGCAACTCGGTTCGTGTTGGTTGTGCTAAGGTCAAGTGCGATAATGGTGGCACTCTTGTTAGCTGCAACTATGACCCTCGTGGCAACATTCAGGGCCAGAGTCCTTATTAATAACTACCAGCACTTAATTTCTTCAAAGTTCCACTCAGCTTCACAGGAAAGGGTTTTAAACATGATTAAGTGGGACTTCTAAGGTTTTTATATGCGTGTGTATGAATAAAGTGAAGAAGAAAGAGCTGGCTGGCCCTGGCTTAATGATCCTATATATGTATCTGTGTTTCGTGTTCTGTGTCGTTGTGTGCTTTGATTTTTGATCACCCATGCATGAAATAATAATAATAATAACAATTAAGTGAAGAACAATAGTTTGTTGTGTGTTTAGTAATTATATATTTCTCAGGAGACTCAATATCTTTGACGAAGGATTGATTTATTAATTACTCCTAGTCTTTAATATAAAACATATTTACTTAATTTGATTAGATTAGGAAAGTTTGTTAAGTTAATTAATATGGCATGTATTTTCTAAAACACTCTAGTTATATTCTTTAATTTCCTTCTTCCTTTTTCTCATTGATTATTGTTGAAGGAATGTTAATAAGAATAAATTAGGAAAACATTGACACATATAAAAATTTTATTTTATATTTAGAATTAAGATCAACTTCTTAATTATGTCGTATATTAAAGACTGGAGGGAGTACTTGTTGGCTCAGGGCTGCTACAAACTGATTTTTGATAGGATATAATAGTAACAGTATTTATTTTCGAACAATTAGAGATACTTTTGTTTGATCATTCGTAGTACAAGACTACTGCCAATCTATTACTTGTCCTCAAATCGATTTGGTTCCTTTGTTTTTTATTTATTCCCCCAGCAATTTGGTTCCTTTTAGTCTAGCTGACACAAATTTAACCAAGTTGCGATAATTATAATGTGGTTGTGAAAGAATACTCAAGTCTTGGTGCTCGTTCTTTAATTTGAACTCTATCAAGGTCCTTAATTTTAATTCATAGTGATGCGTTGATCGCCTTCTTACATTTCATGATAAATTACCTTATTTTTTGTGAAAACAAAATCACATAAATTTTTAACGAGACTTGACTCTTGACTATATATTAAGTTATTTAATGAAAGTATGATATATATATATATATATATATATATATATATATATATATATATATATATATATATATATATATATATATATATATATAACAGAAGGCGTTGGCAAGAGGGAAAAAACACAAGGCAAGGATCAAAAATATTACTTGATTTTGAGTTGATATTATATATACACGCACACAGCATATATATTATATATTATATATATACAACTGGGTCTTATATATATACATTCGTTCTATGCACCTTCCCTTGACATTATTTATGACAAGCATGGCCTTGTTAACCTTATGCTATAAATATTTCTACCCTGGCTACACCGGCATACCCATTTCACCACATCACTTTGTTTAATTTGATGGGATACATCATAAATGTGTTGCTATGTATGTGCTGTGATGTCATTTTAGAAAAAGAAATGAGCCTTCGGATTGGAGCTAACTTGTTTATTTTCCTGCCATTTACGGAATCGCTGGGGAATTTCGGCCTTAAATCTAGATAATATGGGGCTGTTTGATTTTACTCTTAGAAACTGTTTTTTTTTAAAAAAAACAATAAAATCTGTTCGGTAAACTATTTTCAAAAAATTGCTTTTAAAAACAAAAAACCAAGAAGTTGTTTTTAAAAACTAAAAACCAAAAACATATTTTAGTTGTTTTCTTGTTTTTATTTTCCTATTTTTTATTTTTTGAAATTGCTACTTATCTACCGTCGACATTACACTATCAGTGACGACCACCGCCATATCACCACCGGCGATTGCACACTACTACAAAAAGATGAATCAACGACACCAATTCACGACCGTTTTGAAAAAACAGTAGTAGAAAATAACACGGTGGCATGGCTGTAAATATAGGAGAAGGATTCAACGACTGGTTTTCACACCAGTCGTTGTAAGTGGGATTCAACGACTGGTTTTGAAAACCAATCGTTGAAACTTTGCCATATAATCCCCAAATCAGACCATTCTCACCTTTATTCAGCTCACATTGTGTTATGTTGATCCTATGAAGAGCTCATCACATTGTGTCACGCCTCCCTGTCTGTCCCGAACTTCCCCTTTGCCTCTTGCTCACACATTGCTCTCTGATGACTTCTCTTACCATCATCCTTACTCTCTGCTCTTTGCCGTCCTCCATTGGTTTTTTGAGCGCGGCTAAAGGCGTGAACTCTTAGTTTTTTGAGTCGACTTCTTTAAGGAGATAACTAGGGATCTTCTCAACAATGATCTTTATAAGCAAAAGGTATTATTTTTCTCAATTTAATCTATGAATGAAACTGTATCTGTTTGTGATTCTCTCCATATCCCTCGCCTTGTCTTATGCAATATTGTCGCCTCTTCCTTTCAGGTATTCTCTGTTTTATCTTTTTATTCAAAGCGTGTTCTCCTGCCTCCTTTTATCTTTCACAATTTAGTGATATCCTTTTCTTTTCTTAGATGAATAAATTTACGCCTTGCTTATCAATCACCCTGCTATCTAATCTTTATTTGTTCCCAGAATGCTTGATATACAGATTGGGGATTCATGGAATTCCAGTTTGCTCTGCCTTATTTTGTTGAGAAAAGCTACTTTTTGGGAGCCTCTTGCCACTTTAATTGTTTGGGTGAAAAATCTTGGTATTTTTTTATTCATGTGTTATATCAGGTTTTTTTAATAGTAGTTGGCTCTATCAGTTCAACACAGCTGAAAAAAGAATGAATTTTATTGATGAATGTCATTTTTATTGATATGTATAATTGTTTTAATCAGGCTTCTTTCCCTAACTATTGAATCAAACCAACATGCCAAGAAAAAGGGCAGTGATGGTGGACCATGTTTTCACTCTTTTCATTGCAAATCTAACTCCAAACTGTACATGAAAGTGAATTGAAGCAAGCTTTTTCTGTGTGAGATGCCTCTTAAATAGAGGGAGACTTCTCTGTCATTGTTATTAAAATGGATCTGTTGGATCTTGCTGCAATGTTTGTCATTTATCTACTTGATTGCTAATGAGAAAACACAATGCTATCAATCCAATGTTCCGAGTATCTTTGATCCAATATGGTCAAAATGCATTCTAGAGGAGGAAGTTGAGAAATAGAAGCTGACCTTTATGTAAATGAAACAAGATAAATTAGAACATTTGCTATTGACTGTGATTTCTTCCCAAATACTAGTAGTGTTATTTTTTTTTTGGCGCTTTTCTAATCTTCACAGTATTTTATTTTATTATTATAAACGTGTAATGTTACTTCTATCACATGGTCTTTTTCCATGTTCACTTGAATGATATACCACCTTTGTCCATTTTAAGCTTTGTATCTGCTTCGTGCTTTTAGCACCTTTGTTTTATGTCCAAGAGAAGTGGAGACTTGAAAGATCAAATTTAACATTCTATATTGCTGAGCTTGATGAAACTTTCTTCCTAGATACATTGTTCTATGGCATCCTGTTTTACAAATGCAAAATACACTTGGGGATGGTCTCTTGTTAAACCAATGGGTAATCACTTATTTTTCTTAATGCATACCAGGAAGATATATGGCAGAGCTTGGGTATCATAGAAAAGAGCTCAAAAGTTGGAGACTCATTTGGTGAGATCAACAAGTATCTTGGAGCTTATGAAAGCTTAAAGATTGCAGTAGAGCAACTAGGCATAACTGGAAAACTTAGTCAGGAGATAGAACTTGTTAATAGAGAATGTGTTGTTGCTAATGATAATATGTTTAATGTATGAATTTGATTATTCCTCTACAATTAAAAAGAAATCTTTCTGGGAATCTTGGTGATTAATTGTGTGTGTATATATAGTTGAATCTATTATGGGCCAATGGCACTCAATTTGATTTATATAATTGATAGACAAAGACCTATAAAGATATAACCGATGAAAAGCAAACAACATTTTTTTTTTTTAAAAAAGAAGGGATACAACGACTGTTTTTATAAAAACAGTCGTTGTATCCCATGATAAAAGTACCAGATGGTTGCTCGGGGATGGACATACAACGACTGGTTTTCTAAAAACAGTCGTTGTAGCTCTCTTACAACGACTGTTTTAAAACGGTCGTCTATTTCAAAACTTTTCACGACACTCACATACACGTCCCTTTAAAAACGGTCGTCTAAAGAGCATAAAAACGGTCGTTAAAAGTGCCTTCTGTAGTAGTGGCACTACCATGTCACTTCAAAAACAGATTTTTCAAAACAACTATCCAAACATATTTTATTTTTTTTTTTAAACTTGATTCCAAAAACTATATTATAAAAATGTTTCTGAAAACAAAAAACAGAAAATACAATCAAACAAGCCGCCCTTCATAGCCCTTTCTTTCTTTTTCTTCGTGACCATAATTTTCTCGGAGGTTGAAACTTCCATGTCCTTATTGTAAGCTTCTAATGTGGAATAACGCCGTTCAAGAAGCACACAAGGGGCCAACACCGACGTACGTCTCATGCAATCACAAAATTGACTAGTTCACATCTTTTTGTTGGTATGCATATGCTGAAAAATCAAACACATTACTTTATCAAAAAAAAATCAGACACATTATTTTCTTGAACATTTGATTAAAGCCACGAACCCAAGACACGTTACTAAATTTTTGGGAAAAAGTTAGAAGAAAAATATTATTGCTTCTATTTACTTAAAGTTCAAAATAATATGTACTAATTACTACCTCCGATAACTAATTTGCATTTATTAAGAAAAACACTTTCTCTGATTTTTATTATAAAGCACCAATTATCAATTCTCATAAATCAATAAAGATAGTTAAAAGTATTAAGTTGTCCTAAAATTCAAGTAGTTTTTAATATTACCCTTACCAACTACATCAAACTCAAATATCTATTAATTATTACTTTCTCCCGTTACCCTTATTAAATATAGGCAAATATGAAAAAATAAATTAAATGCTATTTGAAAACTTGAAAATGCCTTATAAAAAGGACTAAGAATACTTGGTATGTGGTATCTTATAATAAGGATTAGAAAGAGTAGTTTTTTTTTTATGATTAAAGACGGCCAAGCATAGCTTGGAAGTTACAAATCAGTAAGCAAAAGACAGGCTAGACCGCATAGTTGCAATCTTGATCCAAATAAGAAAGACATTGGGGGGGTGGGTCTGGCAAGATTGCCAGGTCAACATCTAGCTGATGAGCTTCTTTAGCCAATAGGTCAGCTCACCGAACACCTTCTCTTGGCACCAAGTGGATCTCTATATCCCAGTCAGAGTACAGTAGGTCTCTAGCAGCATTTATGTCAGTCCTCAATGGATGGTGTATGCTCACATCCCTCAAGATCAGGTTGTATAGTTCAAGGGAATCCGTGTAAGCCAGGACCCTGCGAAAGTTTCGTTCCTTGCACATTTGGAGACCAGTTAGGAGTGCTGAGAGCTCTGCCAAAGTTGAGGGTGTGAAACCCAGCTTCTGTTGAAAGCCTAGAACCCATTATCCCCGATCATCACGTACTAATCCTCCACAAGTCGCAAGACCCTGGTGATTAACGGAACCATCTGTATCGAATTAGAAAGAGTAGTTAAATCAGGTGTTTGTAAAGTAAATGTTAGTTTTCTTAAACTACCTTGTTTACTTATATACATATCCTTTGACTAGCAACTATGCCAATTTTAAACCTTTAGTCGCGTTGACTCAAAATCAAACAAAGAACCAAAAAGTAAGACACTAAGTGCTTGTTTGGAATAGCTTATTTTTGGGCAATAAGTGCTTATAAATCGTGATTCACGGTATACGAGGTAAGTATGTGAGAGGAGTTTTATCTCGACTTGCATAATAAGGACTTATTTACCCCCAAAAAGTGTTTCCAAACACAGCTTAAGCAGTACAATTCAAGTCATCTCTCTCACAGAGCCTCTTTATAGTTTAAATCCTACGTTAAACTAAGTGGCAAAACATGGATTGGGTCTTTAAAAAGAATTGATTTTGACATATTAATTGTTTCCGATCATGAAAAGATGGAGAGGAACTAACTTAAAAAAAGCAGCTTAGTACATAAGGTTCCTATTAGGTCGGGTTTGAAAAGAAATAAATGTGTGCAGCTTTATCCCCACAATTGGAGGGACTATATCTAAGATCTGAACTCATGACCCCCGGATCACATGACAACAATTTTACTTCTACCTTAAGGCTCACCCACTAGAGGAACTAAATTATGAGAAGTATAAATTATTGTAATATATATATATATATATATATATATATATATATATATATATATATATATGAATTTCTATTAATTTTCATAGAATATATGAGGGTAGAAAAACAAAAATTAATATGTAAGTTCCTATAATTTTGGGAAAATTAAAATAAAGGACCTAAATAAAATATAAAGGATTTAGAAGAACCAAATATCATAATATAAATTTAAAATCACTAAATTGCTCCTAACCAATCCTTCTATATTATATCTTGTATTCATAATTAAAAAATAACTAGAAATAAACTAAAAGCACCCATTATAACGTGATCGTATCTTTTCAATCAAAAAAAATAAATGATTGTATTTTTTTTTTAATTTTCAATATATTATCTAATTAACAATGGTTGAACTCATATTTTTTTAATTTATATTTTTTTCCAATTAATATCACCAAGTTGTCTGATTGAAGAGGCGTGGAGGACATTGTGGTTGGCGATGAGTTTGATAGCAGTGGTCGACGAACTCAAAGCTAGAGGCGCTGAAGACAGAGATGGTGAAGAACTAAGGGACTGGCCATTACTGAACACGAAGAAGGGTCAGTAGAGGAGTTGGAGCAATGGCTTACGACCTCAAAGTAGATGAATCAGGAAGCATCATCATCTGAGTCTCCCTCCCTCCGTCTGCGGCTTCGTCTCCATCAAGTCCCCGGCGTGGCTTCTGCAATTTGTGGCTTACGGCTTCTGTCTTCTTCCTTCGTCAAGTGCGACCCCTTTCCTCTCTCTCTGTTTTTTTTTTTTTTTTTTTTTTTTGCCTTCAGCCACCTTCAAACCATTCCCATTAAATACTCCAGGGATAAAAAATGAGCGCTATTAGTGATCTAATGGCCATGAAGCTGAACCGGCAATTTTAATATGATCACTAATATATAAATCTCACTGCTATACACATTTTTTAAGACATTTTGAAATGATTCAGTGTGAGAAGAAGAGCCCTAGCTAGTTCGGTCATCTCTAACTCTTTGACTTTTTTGTTCCATATGATATTATTACTGAGAGCTACGTATATCAGAAACAAAAGAAAACTTATGTTAGATCTGTCACTATTTGAGATCGATAGTTCCTTATTGTTGCCGCTGTGAGTTCCCCCATTTTCGACCTGGCAAAGAGAAGTAGACGGAAAAGGGGAAAAACAAATCTCAAATGGACGTTTGTGATTCTGTTAAATTTGAGTGGGATTGATCCACTTTTAATATTTTAGGGTCAAAATTGCACCTTAAAATATTTTAAGGTGTTGATTACACTTACACCACAGAAAATACTTTGAGGTGTTCATTGCACTTTAACTCTATTTTTTATATTGATATTGATATATTGATATTGACGATGATGGATAAGACGAGCAAAGCAAGAATGTAGTGGTCTTTGTGGGCTTGTAAACCAGGGCCTTGTTATTGGGCATTTGATATATGTTGGTCTATGTTATTACTGGATTTGCACCATCCAAATCCAATACGGTTGTTGTTTAAAGGGCTCAAAACTAGAGAGGGCAAAAAATACTCCTCACCACTTAAGTCCTATTTATAAGTTCAATTTAAAAAAATTTTCAATCTTTCTTATAAGTTAAATTTTAGAATAATAAATGAAAATGTTACAATTTTATTTCTATTAATTGTAAAGAAAGAATAAATAGGTGAAAAAATACACATTCATAAATGAGGATAAAATTGAAAATTTAGTTTATAATTATTGAGCTCTCCTTAGTAGATAAGAATTAGATAATTTAGACTTATAAATAAGACTAGAGTGATAATATAAAACCCACATTGTAGTTCAATTGAACTATAAAGTGAGAGCATTAAACTACAAATGCATTTTATATTGATGGATGGCAAAAAAGAATCTTATATAGATGACCCAGCGGATATAAATTTTTACTCTTTTATGAATATGATTCTTTTTTTCCTCTTTCTTTCTTTTTTTTTTTTTTTTTGGACTGAGATTCTTTTTTTCCTCTTGGATTTGAAGATAAGTGACAATTCCTGGGATTGCGTAATTCACACCACCTTTAGACTTGGTCAACCTTTGTCCAAAAAAAAAAAAAGACTTGGTCAACCCTTGACCCAACGTGTGCTCTATATTTTTATATTCATACTCTTGCTTTCCCATTTGCAGTCAATACTCAACACAATGACCGAGAAGGGCACAGAATAATTGAAAAACAAAAATGTAACCAATCCTATTCGTTGTGCCAGAGTAACACCCAGATTTGGACTTTAATTTATGCAAAAGCTTTGATTTGCTGCCTTGCACTGCACTGCACTTCTCTATAACTGTAACACTGAGAATCCAACTTTACTCCCTATTAAATTAAGTGAGGTTTTGAATAAGAGAAAAAAATACAATAACTCATATTTAAGTATGAATTACTCTCAATAACTTACATTGGGGACCAAAGAATTTTTTTGTAGGGTGAGTTATATTCTCGACTGGAAGGAGTATTTACATTTGTATCGGACATGATTTAACGTTTTAACTAGCATCTAAACACTTGGAATTTATGTCATTAACAGTATTTCTGGGGACGTAATGCTTGACTTTCATCTAACAAACAATAGCCTTGTTATAATCTGCATATAATAATACTAAACTTATAATAATCAACCTCTTTCACTTGTTTATTATTGTCAACACCAAAGGAACTTTCTGTGTAGGTCAGGATTAGAAGTGTTCAGCCCTTCATTTATTGAAGGTTGGAAACATTGTCACATTAAGAAGTTATCAATGGTTCTCTCTGACTGAGAAATTAAAATTTTCCAGGTCATGTCAACTCACTCATCCTATAGATTTAAAGTTTCTAAGTTTTCTAACACACTTAACATAGAGATCTCTCTTCTTATCTCTAACTCTTTGAGTATTTGCAAATGACTCCTGTTTCAGCCTCTTTATTATTATTGGCCTGTCTCTTTATAACAGGCCATGGTTCTGATGAGAGTGAAACCGAAATCCATTGCTTGAAATCCATCAAACAATCAATTGATCCACTCAATCATTTATCTGACTGGGATTTCGACAAAAATCCCAAAGACTTCTACTTTTGTGAATTCTTTGGTGTTCAATGCTTGGAACTCGATGAACAGAGAGCAGTATCCAGTCTCAATCTTTCTAATATAGGCCTCAAGGGACCATTCCCTCTAGGTATTGAAAATTGTTCATCACTTCAGATTCTTGACCTTTCCTTAAACGTCATTTCAGGTGGAATTCCTAAGGAAGTTGCAAACTTATATTCTCTGGTCAACCTTAAACTTGATGGCAACCAGCTATATGGTGAAATCCCTCATGAAATTGGGTTGCTTCCTCGGATAGAATCTTTTAATGTTGCCAACAATTTTTTGTCAGGGGAAGTGCCTGTTTTTACCAAAAGTCCTCATGTTGAATTGGGTTATGCCAATAATAGTGGCCTTTGTGGGGACACTCTAGAACCCTGTGAAGACAGAACTTATTCTGATAGATCGTTTTGGTACAGTTTTGCTATTGCTTATGTTTGTTCAGCAACCTCAGTCATAGTTTCTTTCATGTACTATTGCCAACCTTGGAGAGCCTTGAAGAGAAGGAAGAGAAATGATATATCTTCTTTTAGGAGAAAGAGACAGAACATTCAATATCATACCACAAAACTTGTTGAGTTGCTGCCATTAGCATTGCAAGAGCAAGGAATCAAAGAGGTAATCTCTCTCTCTCTCTATCTCTCTGTTTTTTTTGCCTGAATCTCTGTCTCTCTCTGTCATTAGAAATTTTGATGTTCTGATAATAAGATTCCGACAATAGCTTATGTTAAAAGGATTGGTAAATCATGAATTTTGAAAGAATCGGAGAATGTTAAAACAATGAACAATCCCTTTGTTAAAACCTTAAAGTTTGTTCATTTATATCTTGAATGGTCTCCTAATAATGTTTTTATGGCTACCGATGATTTTAACGTAATAATTTCAGTTTTCAAAACCTAACCCAAAGTAATGGTCCTAAAATAATTGGCAATCATGTCATCTTTCCTAAAAGAATTAGGTGGTAGCCAAACAAATCATTTGGAGTTAAAGAACATATATAGAGTAAATCAAATATCAAATAAACTAATTGTCCACCAAATGACAGAAAGTAATATATATATAGGCTGTATTTGGGATCACATTTGGGGCTCAAACTAACTTCTCACTAGCCAAAAACAACTTCTGACCCCAATTGTTTGTTTGATATTGCATTGCAATATAAGTACTTCAGGGGTAAAAGTGACTTCTAGGTTGAAGTCAATTTTTGTGACTTTTTAGTGTGTCGCATTAAATGCACTTTAAAATTTTTTTTCCTACCCAAATTGCTCTTCCTTGTTATTGCATTAAATGCTTCAATTTCAAATTTTGTTGCTCATCTTTGCTAATGCATTTTGAGTGTGTGACAATTCAAAACCACAGCTCTCAGCATTATTAGAGAGGTTGATTCCAAGAATAAACTTTGGGGAACTATGTGAGGCAACTAATTACTTCAGCACAGACAATGTATTAGGATTTGGAAGGACAGGGATTGTGTATAGAGCCAAGCTACCAAGCAACAACTACTACTTCATGGCAGTTAAAAGACTCTATGATTCTCAACTATACAAGACACAGTTCTTGCTTGAAACTATGATCCCAGGCAGACACAGACACCACAACATAGTCCCTCTTGTTGGATTCTGTTTGGACAAAAAGGAAAGGGTTCTGGTTTATGAGTACATGTCCAATGGAAAACTCCAAGATTGGCTACTTCAATCTGATAATAATGGACCTCATCATCAAGGTATGGTATTGGAATGGCCTGTGAGGGTTTATATTGCTCTTGGCCTAGCCAGAGGCTTGTCTTGGCTTCACAATAACTGCAACATTGTGCATCTCAATCTGAGTTCTGAGTGTGTTCTTCTCAGCAAAGATTTTGAACCCAAAATTTCAAACTTTGGGAAGGCCAAGTTCAATAATCAGATCATTAATGATGATTTGAGGATGAAGCTGGATATGATAAATGGGCTTGCAGAGAAGGGCTCTATGGAGAAAGATGTTCATGACTTTGGAATAATTCTTTTTGAGCTCATAACAGGGAAGAGATTGAGTCAAACCACTGATGATTCTTCGGACAATGTTGGCCGTCGCTGTACTAAGTTGTTCAGTGGTGGTTGTGATTTTTACAGTGTCATTGATGAATTTCTGATTGGGAAAGGATTTGATGAGAAAATATTTGGTCTGATTGAAATTGCATGTGATTGTGTTAAGCCTTCTCTGGCACAGAGGCCTAAGATGGGGGATGTGTATAAAAGAATAAGAGGTTTGTGGGAAGGGTATGGACCCATGTCTGATACTGCTAGTCTCAAGCCATCTACGGTTTGTCCTGTGGGGGTAAAATGGGAAAATGAAATTGAATGCCTTCATTGAGTTGTGCAAATTTACCTTTTCTTTTTTCCTGTAATTAAGAAACCTTATGTATGGGGACAAGATCGCACCCACAAAGGTTCGTATTTGCTGGTTAAACTGGTTTTTTATTGGTTAAGTTGGTTTCTGATTGGTTTTTTATTTTTTATTTTTTATTTTTTATTTTTCATGTTAAATATTTTAGCTAGAATGGATTCACTTCAGCCAACTAAATTGATTCGGTTTTTCAAACCTTGTTTTTAATTCTCTCTGTTTTTTTTTTTTAAAAACAGCTAAGGACAAAACTAAAACAAAATTAATGCATGTGATATATTGCCTAAATAAAGTGATTTATATTTTTTGACCAATTAAACATTCTAAAACATGAGTTATGCTTTGGGTTGAAGAACATACTTACGATATTCATAAATCGGGTAGGAAAAATTACCTATTTGTCTCAGGTAAGAAAGTTAAATACAGGATAGGCTCCCCAAATTTTATTTAATACTAATAGGTCTTAATAAATTTAATAGTTATGAGTTTAAGTTGTAAATGAGGCAATGTAACTCAACTTATAAATATAAAAATTTAACTTGTAAATATGAAAGTTTAAACTTGTAAATGTTATCCAGTAGGCGATGCTCCTAGTAGAAGGGGCTTTAACCCCTAAAACATGAAGTTTCGAGTTCAAATAGGCCTAATCACATAGTCATATCAAAAAACTTGTAAATGTTAAATCCTTTTAGCATTAGGAATTGGTAACTTGGTAAGAGATAGGGATAAGATGGAGGCTTGATCCAATAAGGTTCACCTCTCATCTAGATGTTGATAAAGGCTTAATTAAAGCACGTAGTTCTTGCACACACTAATTTATGCTTTATCCAACGTACCATTGCTTGTGGCGCAATGCCCTGATGAGCTTTAAGATTCAATAGTATTATTGTTAGTTCGTCAAGATTTGAATTCAGCTTTGATTCAAGACTGATTAATTTTAAAAAAAACACACACATTTAGTTTTGAAAATTTCGGTCCCACATAAAGCGCCGAATTATTTCTGAAAAAGTAGCCCATAATACAGGGAGAGTGGGGTAAATGCGTGCATCGCGTATCAATAAAGTCACCGAGGGTCAATTATATTTTACTATATAAGTGTGTGTATTTAACTATAAATTGAAATAAATTAAATTATTTATTAATAGTGTTTTCTTTAAGGTGAATCTCAAAGCAACGTAAGGTTGGTTGTACGTGACCTTTTTCAGTTAAACTTTGAATGATCTTTCCCCTTACAATTGCATGCATATAGGCACTAGATAACAATTGATTGCTATATACGAGTATCTGATCTGCTAGTGAAAACTTAACTAACATTTTAAAATGGAAGAAGATAAATCATAGACTAAAATTCGAAATAAATGTAAAGTAACTTAATTGACAACAATAGGTTTGTAATCACTTCTAAGTTACCTACAATCCAATTTGCATACCCCGAAAAAGGTATATGGTGAAAATGTAGCAAAGGGAGAACTATCATTACTACTTTTTCTTCTTGCTCAGTTGCTTCAAGTGGCTATAAATTCATTTTTTCTCTCAAGTCTTTTTTATAAATTTCAATTAATTAATTTACATAAATTAAAAAAAACCGGTTAATATTAGAATATTTTTTTTTTTCAAAATTACTATCAATACAAACCAACGAACCATTAATTAGTTAAAGTGTAGGAGAAAGCTCATGAATACCTAAATAAATCAGAAATCATAGTACATGAATTTTCCTATATCAATAGTGGAAGACTTATAAGGATTACCTCTCGTCATTTCTAAGCTTTGATCGAATGAAGAACTCATGAATCCTGATGAAAGAGAGCTGCAAAAGAATTGAAGACAGGATATGATTGTTAGATCTCTTTCTGACTAGCTATGAGGCACAGCGATGGCAACTGGATTAAGAGCCATCACCAGTCAGGGAACCTCAAATGAGCGGATTAGGTTTTTCCTTATACTCTCAATTCAGATGGTTGTAAATTTAATTGTGTATTTTCCACCATAAAAAAAACCACATTAATAGCCAATAACCCTAATCGTGAATTGGGCCTAAATTTGACTAATGAGCCACACTCTGGATATTTTAATTAATTACCTAATTAATAACTAATAATAATTATAATATATATTAAAATATCTAACATAAAGGAGTTAGGTGGATTATTTGGAAAGTTTTATAGATGATCAGGGATACTGAGTGAAAAAAAAAAATGATACGATGTTTCAGACAAAACATATTATATCCTATATCAAATTTGAGTATTGTTAGGTCTAATTGGAGTTAAGTCCTTTTAAGGTATTTTTAACATTTACTCGGACCCGAATTAACTGCCAAAGACCTTTTCCATTAGCAACCCTTGTTGCTGAACAAAAGGGAGTAATTAATTTACTATTTTCATGCAACCTTAACCTATAAATAACCCTATACCAAGCCACAAGAAGATCATTATATCTATCAATACCAATCCCACAACTGACACAATGGGATTCTCCAAAACATCATTTGCTCTTGTTTGCATCTTCATCACTTTACCTCTCTTTTTCCAAATCTGCGAAGCCCAAAACTCAGGACAAGACTATCTCAACGCCCACAACGTGGCTCGTGGACAAGCCGGAGTCGCCAACTTAACGTGGGACGACCCGGTGGCAGCCTACACTCTCAACTACGTTAACTCCAGGAAGAGCTACTGCAACCTCGTCCACTCCGGCGGACCTTGCCCAAGGCAGCGGTTCGTTCAGCGGCACGGCGGCTGTGAACCTGTGGGTGGCGGAGAAGCCGTACTACAACTACACATCTAACTCTTGCGTGGGAGGGCAACAGTGGCTGCATTATACTCAGGTGGTTTGGAAAAACTCAGTTAGTCTGGGAAGTGTTAGCGTTCAGTGCAACAATGGCTGGTGGTTCGAGTCCTGAAACTATGATCCTCCCGGCAATTATAGTGGCCAGCGTCCTTATTGATTGTTCATAATAAGGGACGTAGACCTCCAGAGTTATGTTGAAAGCATATAGTTATAAGGTGGCATATATATGATCTACCATGTAAAAATAATTTTTAGGAAAGTTTGTTGAAAAGTTTACCATTACAAAATATATTGTTCAAAGATACCTAAGGATTCATGTCCTTGCATTGTTGCTATGCGCAAATGTCTTTCATTTTGCACATAATTAATATATTGCATATAGCTAGAAAAAAGATTTGCGCGCACTTCCTTAAGATAAGTTGCATCTTGTTTCTTAACCACATTTTAGATTTCTTTGGACAATAAATTTTAATTTGTAATAGGGGTTTTCAACGATTTTCTCTAAATTTTATTGTTTTTTATTTTGTTGTTTGGAACGTTATAATATAATTGTGTGGAATTTCAAAAGTTAAAATAAATCATGATGTTTAATCTTGCATCGATAACAAATATTTTTAATACTGTGTGGACTACTAAAAACAATACAAATACATACATGTATTGATGATTTAGTCAATTAGTTATGCATCAGTTCAAATAGTATTGGTAACATTAATTAAGTCATTGTATTAGTGATAGTTGCTTAAAATGTTGATGTTTAATTTCACCTAGAGGTCACTATTAGCTAGCTGATTAGTTAATTAGCACAAGCCACAATACTTTTTTAAACAACATTTGCTTCAATTCCATGCATAAGTATATTATGCTGATTCTGATTTTTTTTTAGTTGGTGTAATAAAGTAATCCAGATTACTAGGGATTATATTTCATCAAATCAGGTGATCCTCATTACATAACTTTAGCTATGTTCGCAATCCAAATTTAAGCTCATATGAATTAATGTGTGGACATTTATATACTCCATGAATTAACATTTAGACACTTATACCATTCTTTTTTTTTTTTTTGGCCTTAATAAGAGTTAAAAAGATGATTTCACATTTATTTTTCTAGATGAAATATGAATTTCATTTCATGATTCCTTGATAACATATCAAACAAATGCTCTATAATTATTATTCCATTACATTACATTCCCACCAAACTCCATAAACCAAACGGGCTATTATTTATTAGATTACAGTGCCATTGAAATGCTATCGTGGGTGTTGGTAAAGAATACTAATAATTAGATTTTATTACACTAATTCAGTTCTTAATATAAGATCAAGTTGACTAATTTGTGAAGATTAAAGAAGTTAAATAAATTATTTTAAAGTATTTATATGTTATCATTTTTCTCCAAGCCAATTTACCTGATTTATAAATTGATATATAATATAATAATACACATAAGTATTTTAGAGAGATTATGTAACATATACTATATTTAAATAATTTATTTAACTTCTTTAATCTTCTTAAATCAATCAACTAGGTTTTATATTAAGGATGATCATAGGTGATAATCCCTATGTTCCTTTTCATAAGATATGATTCTTGGATATGTCATGTTTCTTTTTATAAGATAAGATTAGGAGATATCTGAAAAGTTTTTTGTAAACTTCCTATTTTGCCCTCACTTAAATATAAAAATTACTCATGCCACTATTGTATTCAATTCTTATATTTGATTAATGTACTCAATATAACATGTTGTCCTTTTTCTACATAAACGAGGGCATTTTTTAAAAATAAAATTATTTTTTTTATATTTATGGCACCTAACTAATCTTAACTACTTTTTCGAACAATACAATTCAGTTAATCATATCTTACAAAAAGAAATCGAGGGAGTATTATATTTTACAGCTTTGGTTTCGTTGTGATAATTACAAACAATATTAGTTTAGGCCGTTTACTGTGTTGGCCTCAACTCATCTGGCTTATCTTTCAGGCTTGTTGGATGATGACTGCATCTACCGAACGTCAGTTTTTCCGATTAAAGAAAAAAAAAAAGGGAAAAAGAAAGAAAACCAATCAATGCTATCAGCAAGAAAATACTAGTAATAAATAAAAAGAATCCAATATACTAATAAGTGATAACCTGAATTTCAGGGCAGCTTCAAGATTTTGATTTAGTCATAGAAACTATGATGGTATTTTACTTTTATCCTTCGCTTGTCCTATTATGATTTATTAATACAGTGATACCAGTTGACTTTGAAACCTATGTAAATTCTTATTCTATATTGCATTATATAAGAAGGATGACCCACTCTATCTTATAACTTTGGGTTAATATAATTTTTAGTCCCTTAAGTTTACTCTATCTTAGTTTTAGTCCATCAAATTTCAAACTATAGGTTTTGACCCCTCAAGTTTCATTTTGTTTAAAACATTAGTTCCTATAATTCAATAAAAACCTAGACAATTTTGTCCTTAGAGGGACCGAAGCCAATGGTTTGAAACTTAATGGATAAAAACCAAAATGAGAGTAAATTTAAGGACTAAATATGGTATTAACCCTATAACTTCTCTTACTCTCATAGGGGATATTTGCTTTTGGGAAAATTCTAAATAAATACCATTTGAATTTGGAAAATTTCAAAAAGTCTGTTAACATATGGACATGACAAATAAGTCTCAAGGAACTATTCTAGAATAATTTTGAAATGTTGTGCTTTTACCAAAATGCCTCTCAAGTTTTTTTCCTTTAAAAGAAAGGACCCTCGTTGGCGCCGGAGCTCCGGCAGTCGGAACTCTAGTGACAAGTTGAGTAATGGAATTGACAAGTAATGAGATTAACTACTTGAGCTCCGTAAACCCTATCTGGCATCGTTGATAAGTTGAATAAAAATAATGACAACCTGAGTAAAGCAATTGACAAATTGTGCTCCCGAGGTTATTAATGGCTACACTAAAGTTGTCATTATCTTTATTCAACTTGTTAACGATACTTGATAGGGCTTAAAGAGCTCAAGTAGTCAATCTCATTATTCAACTTGTCACTAGAGCTTGGGCCGCCAGCGCTAACCGTTGGAGTCTTGCCGCAAGGTGTGGTGCCGGCCGACAGAGCTTTGGCATTGGCGAGTGTTTTTCTTTTTTTTTTTTAAAAAAAAAAAACTTGAGGGGCATTTTAGTAAAAGCACAATATTTCAAAATCTTATATTAGTCTCTTGAGACCTATTTGCCTTTTGCACGTGTTAATAGACTTTTTAGAGTTTTTCAAGTTTAAATGGTATTTATTTAGAATTTTGCCTTTATTTTTTAAAAAAAAATTATACATACACTATAAAATATATCTGTTAAAAAACCTATCTTCCTTTTGTTTTCCTTAGCTATCTAGCATATATCCCTTTATATTCTAACTAATAAATAATTTCAAATTATGAAAAATTCTAGAAAGTAATGCAATTTTCTATTAAATGAAGGTTGATATACATGCATACTTTTATTCTTAAGTTCCTAAACAATATTTATAAAACATTTGTCTGTATACATGCATCCATACATACATATCATCATTCTAATGTATTTAAAACATATACAACAATTTTAAAAAAAACGAAGTCACTCTCAACTTACCAAATAACCCACACTTTATGGCTCAAAAAATAGCTTATACTGATTTAAATTCATGCCTTAGTACTTCCATTTTTATGTTGCAAGATAAATCCTAAAAATGAATATCAACCAACGTAACCATCCGTTTAAGACATAAGAAAAAGAATTACAAATTAAATATTGTGAATCATCACCAATTAAGTTGACGAAAATTAATATAAAAATAAGAACAAGAACAAGAATAAGAATTGCAAAATTTGCAAGTGGACATCATCACATGTGCATGCATGTGCATATTCCAAATATTCTCTAACATATATATATGTCTCTTCAAATCCAGAATTACATGACCATCTGAAGCGTGGCCAGCACTCCCACACATATCCAAATTGTATGTCTTCTCAAAGGACTGTGTCTCTTAGCCCCTGTATATATATATATATATATATCAAGCAAAAAGGCTTAAATTAGATTTCACCTCCATCATTCCCCCACACACACCCAAACGTACACGCACTCACATCATAATATCGTGTCATATATCAACAATTTAAACCTAAACCTACTTTCACTTATGTTATTATGGTTAATCAAAATCTTGCCAATTAGGTTTGGTCTGGCTAATTTGCTCATTCCAAGCTAATTTATCTTCTATTTCATTATATGAAGTGAGTTTGACAAAAGAAAGGCAATTCTTTGAAATATTATTACTCCCTCCAATTCTTATTACAGGTAGGGCCGGTCCTTTTGATTTTACCTAATTCACAAGAATCAATGAATGATGGTTAATTTATCAAATCTATTTTAAATTGATAAAATTTTTCATACAAGAGAGAAAAATATGAACAGTTGAATTTAAATAACATTAATTAGATGGATTAAATTGACAAATAAGCATTAATAAAAACCGGTGGGAGTAGTTTTGTAGGATTTACATGTACAAAGGTTATACTCTTCTACTTTAGGATTTACATATGTACAAAGGTTATCCTCACTTTTCTACTTTAGGATTTACATATGTACAAATATTATACTCATCACTTTTCTTTTCTCTTCTTTTCTTTTTTGGCCAGAAATTATACTCACTTTTCTACTTGTAATAACTAAGTTTTGTAATAATGAAAATCTTTATTATGGTACTCACCACTTAGAAGAACTGAGGCATTATTGTAGAAGCGATAGTCATTATACCACATGAAGCAATTAACTCCATAAATCTCCCATCTTCTCTTGTTCCCAATAACAGTTCTAAAGTTCTGCAACTGAGCCTCCAGGCACCTCCGGCAATCTTCTTTTCCGATATCTCTCGTGCACTGAGCCATCCCATACCTCTTCTTCGTCACATTCACATCCAACACTCCTGTCTCAAACATAAATGGCTTCTCCGATGCCGAGTCAGCAAGCCCTCCCATAAACTCAAGCTCCTCTGCTACAACCTTAGCCTCGTCGAAATCCGTGTCATTCGCCACTGCCACCGATGTTTCCTCCATGGCTCCGAAGAAGCTCTGGTTTGCGTACCGGAGGAAACACCACCTGAACCAAACCGACACGTCTCGGCTTTTCGGGCAATCGCCGGAGGCTGCTTTGATGGAATTAAGGACACAGATAGAGCAGTTACCGGCGGATATGTCGCCTCTACATAGGACAGAACCATAGACTGTGTTGGATTTCTTGTCTCCCACGCGTGTTTGGTAGAAGCCGTGGCGGTTTATTACGTTGTCGGCTAGAGAATCCGTGGTGGTTCTTAGATTGTTAAGAAAATCGTCGTTTTCGTTCAAGGAGTTGTCGGATTCTGAGCATTGTGTGCCTGTTTGATAATTAATGTCGGCGGCGAAGTTCAGGCTATTGGGAAAGATAAGATAGAAGACAACACAGAGAAGAGAGAAATAGAGTGGTTTCATGTCTTTGATGAATTGAATGATTTGGGAGAGAAAAAGGAAGAGATTAGATTCAAGGGTCATTATTATTTTGATTCTGAAGTTTTATGATATTGCAGGTCAAATAATGGCTTTCATTATATATTGAATGCAATTGTATGCAAAGTCAGCTCTTATGGTGATGATGTGATGATGATGAAATATATACCTGAGGGGATTTGGATTAAAAAGTCAAATAAACTTTATTGTTCTTTGTATAATGATTACGTTATAATCTTATCCAGGGAAGCAGCAGAAAGAAACAGTGGTGCCGTAAAATTTGAATATTTCTAAACTTTAAAATAAGTCAATGTGTGTATACCGGATTTGGGGATTCTGCTGCCCCTGCTGCGCCTGTATTTTAAGAGCATTCCTAAATGTATTTTTTATGACTCTTTGGATTATTAGATTCTACATAAAATGAGTGAAATTTTGACATATTATGATAAAAAAATAGATCTGTTTTCAATTTTTTATGATTTTTCAAAAAATAAAAAATAAAAAAAAGTGCTTAAAGTGAAAAAAAAAATACACACCATTTTCTGAAATATCTTTGAAAAATTGAAAATAGATCCATTTTTTGCTCATAATATATCAAAATTTCGCTCATTTTGTGTAAAATCTAATAATCTAAAGAGCCATAAAAAATAATTTGAGAAGACCCTCAAAATAAGGGCACAGCTGACACCCTCTGCCCGTGTATACCACTATTGCCTTTTTCCCTTCAATATGTTTACGTTTAGTATTTTGGACTGATTCAGTGCTCACCCTTGATGATAATAGAAAAATACTAAGGTCAAATTCTTTATGTCTATTTTGTCAAGTTCTCTAATCATTTTTTACCGCATGTCATATTGTTTAATTAATATCATTTAACTATAACCCTATGAAAAAAATAAGATACATGGTCATATGTGATTGAAGAACTTCATGTTATGAATATTTGGAACTTGATGTAAGTATGCAAGCTATGAAACCCGGACCGGACTGGTCGGTTTGGCCTAGAAATTGGCGAACCGATTGGTAAACCAGTCTGATCGGGGAATCAACCTGGTTCACCTTTTTTTTAATTGATTTTTTAATTTTATTTATAGATTCATATAAATAACCCTAATTTCTCACCGGTTTGATCCCGGTTAGCTCCGGTTTGACCCACTAACTCTTAACCTAATACCTTGACCGTTTCAGTGATTGGTCCTGGTTTAATTATCTTGGTAAGTATGGCCCATAACAACAACAACAACAACAACAACAACAACAACAACAACAACAACAACAACAAGAATAATAATAATAATAATAATAATAATAATAATAATAATAATAATAATAATAATAATAATAATAATAATAATAATAATAATAATCGTTTTGCATCTCTTTGAACTATTTTCACACAACTTGTTGAATATATAGCACAGATTCAATTAATTATAGAAAAAACAAGTTAACATGCTTTTGTATTGAGAATAAGTTGGAGGGAGTGGAAAGGATGATAGAGTGATAGTATGAATATGTAGGATTAACCTACAAATATACTTGGTGGATAACTGGGTCCTTTGAACATAATGTCATGGGTTTGAATTATATTGTGTGCATAGGGAAAAAAAATTTAATTATTGAAAGGAGTAAAAACCGGCCACTTCGATAATCTTTATGTTTCATGAAGATCATACTCTAGTTATTGACTAGAGATTACCGCCTATATTGGTTTCTAACAAATATATATATATATATATATATGTATGTATGTATGTATGGATTATATTATTGCCTCTATAAATATTTGAGGGAAGAATGAGTTAGACATTGATTTTGAAAAGGACGTGTGAGAGGGGAATGGTTTTAAAATTTTAATCAAGAAAAGAAAGAAAGAAAGAAAAAAAAGTAAAGTGAGTGATGATGAGAGAAGATGATGGGCCTCCACGAGCACTATGTGGAGGAGCTGATCTTTTGATTGATTAGATGAAAGTGGATCTCATTAGCCTTTAACTTTCTCACAAGGTTCCAAAACTTTATGGAGTACTTAGATTGCCACAAACCAATAAATCATAAACAAATTATGCAGATAGTCACTCCCACACTCAAAAAGGCACACAAATATAATATCAGGCTTTTGATCTTCTTATCATATTTTGCAGATTCGATGTTGATATTGAAAACGTCCAAGACATCTCTACTCTCTTTTGCCTTTCCTCTCCTTACACATAAAAACACAATTCTCATGTGAACAATACTTATTCTAATCCTAAATGTAAGATTTACATTACTGATTTATAGATATTTAAAATATTAGTTAAATTAATTATTTGTAATATATATGTATTAATTTCTATAAAATGCCTTCATTTTTTATCCTAAAGGATCTCCAGAAAAAGATGTTCCTCTTGACATTAATGGATCATTACCCCAACTAAATCTATAGATTATTTTCTCGGACAAAACTTATGGCCAATCCTTTAGGTCCAGTTTGCCAATAAAAAACTGTCACTTAGATTATTTTTCCACATCAGCCCTTAACCCCATAAATTGTAGTTAGCCCACTTAAAGTTTTGGGGACAAAATTTAAGAAAAATGAAGAGGAGCTGTTAGAACGGGGTTCTATTTACGATTTTAGTATATATATTAACAACTCAAACATACATATAAATGATTTTTGCTTAAGAAATTCAAAAAATATATGAGACCTCTGGAGCTTCGATCAACCTTATTTACAACTTTAGTAATAATATTAACAACTCAAGTATCTATATTAATGACTTTTGCGTGAAAAATTAAAAATAAATATGAGACTACTGAAACTCCAGTTAATCCTATTTATGATTTTAGTATCTATTTAACAATTCAAGTATATATATTGATGACTTTTACTTGATAATTTTAAAATATATAATATATGACTGTAGCATTTTTATTTTTATTTTTAGGATTTAATTATAATTAAGAAATTAGTGAATTTAATTATATTTGTGTAATTTACATATGAAAAAGTTGTGAGGGGGAAACGGTTCAGGAAGAAGAAAAGGGATACAGAAAACAATATGTATATATAAAATTTGGAGGCTCATAAATATTATGGGGCACGTGGCCCCTTAATAGAACACATTGGGGGATGGGGGAATATATATATAAAAGTATAAAACACATCCCCTCACCATTTCAGTTCAGCATCGCGCAGAGAGAGAGAGAGTTGTTGGAGTTTCAGCCTGCGCCGTTCGTATTTTCAGTACAAAGCACAACTTTTAAGATAATTTAGGTAATAAAAATCACATTTTTTCAATAAATTTTTTTCATAAAAATTATTCAACGTATTTTTCTCCTTCTAACGAGAATAATATTGCACTGAATGGTGAATATTTTAGAGTTAGAATTTTAAGATTTTGAATTTTGCTAATAAATGACTATATATACGTAGAGAATAATTGATAATTAATTTTAATCAGTTTAAATTTATTATTTAGTTGTTTTATGATTTTATAATCAATTTTTTATGAACATATCATAAATTAGCTTCTATAGGGTGTTTTTGCCAATTAAATATGGTTTGAATAATTTATTTGGGTAATTGGAGGTATTATTGGAATTTTAATAGGTTTACTTTGTTAAATTTTGAATTATATGAAAATATGAGTTGGAACTTGATATTTGAGTTAGGTTTTGATATGAATTTTGATTATGTGGAGGTATGAAGAGTGGTCTAATAATTGGGTTATACTCATATAAGTTAAAAAAGGGACTTAATTGGTCTACGATGTTGATATTAATAATTTTATAACTATAAATGTGTTGGAAGTGAAACTTTAATTTATAAAATTAAGTGATTGATGTAAGAGGATAGTGTGGATGTTATCTAAGGATTTTAATGAGTGAATTGGGCCCATGAGAAGTGATCTATGACTTTGAATTATCAAGTTTAAGGATTGTTAAGAAAATTAGAATATTTTAGGATAATGGTTGTAGAAGAAATTGGGTTTTTGGGAATTGAATGGTGGAAATTATTTATTTTATTGTTACTTGTGGTTGATTGGTGTCTACATTGATAATGTAGAGCTTTCTTGAGATCGGTGATTTCTCGTGCCTTACTCCTCAAGTTAAGATTAAGTTTGGAGTTGAGGTAATCGGGGTTAATTTATTCTATATGCATGTTTTGGGCTGTAAGGTGATTTTTAAACATTACTTTCATCTATACTACTTGTATGTGATTTGAAAACTTATATGTATATTTGAATATGAACTTAGTTCAGTGAAACAATGTATTTTCCAACTTGTATACATGAGTAGGACTATTATTAAGATTGTTACTGCTATGATAGTTATGATGTTTGTGGTGGGATGTTGTGTATGGAATAATAATACTATGAATGTTTTTGGTAACTATATTGATATATTGTTTTTTGTTATGGGATATGTTAAGTTGTGTGGAAGAGATACAATGAAATTGTGCCCATCGGCTCTTTCATTCCTGGCCCAGATTTGAAGTTGAGTGTTTTGGACGGACACCTCCCTGTTACGATATATCAGTGGTGGCATGGGAAGGAGCAATATTCTTGAAGTGACTAGCTAACCTTTGGCTGGGTATAGTCGGTATACTAACACTGATAGGCTGTACCACGTCCAGAAGATATAAGGAGGAGCAGGATGGATGAGTGGGATGATTTCAAATGTTAAGAGTATTATGTAATATTTAATTATTGAGAATATTATTGCTATGTTAGTTAAACATACTTCTCTGACTTGCAATCCTTTCCTATATAATTTGTAAATTGATTTTGGTTACTAGGACTTATGTCTCACCCCGTCATTGTAAATAACTTTTCAGGTGAGACCTCTAATTCAACTAGACGCCAAGGGAAGCAACCAGAGGCATAGGCGCTGAGAGCCTTGTAGGCCTCATTTGGTATTGGTGTTGTATTGATTTCTATATTGTCATTATAGGGCCTTGTGTTTTTGAAATACTATATTTATTATTTGGATAACTGTTTTGGGATGATTGTTTAACCATTGTTAGGCCTGAGGCCTTATTTTGTGTACTCTGATATGTTGGTGGATCTATAATCATATCTACATTGGAAATTGTTTTGTGTAGATCCTTGTTGTGGGGTTCAATGTTATAACACTCATGGGCTATGATTTCTCCTATTTGTTATGTGTACCTAGAATAATGGATTCTCTATAGTGCGTTCATGGGCGGGTTTTGTACCATGAACCTCATATGTCTTGATGATGGAAGAAATAGTTTTTCAATTATCATTGGTTAATCAAGTTTTGTAAAATCATTATGGATAAATGTTGTTTGTAAGAAAGGGTCTTTTTAATAACTGTTGGAGCTCTTATCGACCTTATTTACGACTTAGTATCCATATTAACAACTCAAGTATCCATATTAACAAATTTTGCTTAATAAATTCAAAATAATATGAGACCGCTGGAGCTCTGGTTGACCCTATTTATGACTTCAGTATCTATATTCATAACTCAAGTATACATATTCACACAACTTTTGCTTGATAAATTCAAAAAATATATATAAGACCGTCGGAGCTCTGATCGCCCCTATTTAGGACTTTAGTATCTAATTTAACAATTCAAATATCTATATTGATAACTTTTGCTTGAGAAATTAATATATATATATATATATATATGAGACCGTAGGAGCTCTAGTGACCAGTCGCTAGCGCTGGAGCTTCGACGGCTAGTCGTTGGCAAGGTCATCATAGCTTCGATGATGATTGCCGCTGGCCACCAATGTTGGAGCTCCGGGAGTCGGCAAGGGGTTGAGGATTTTTTATTAAAAAATGAAGGGTAATTAGGTAATTTCTCAAATTTTGCAACATTTCAAAACTCCGAGTCATTCCCTTTGTAATTATTAAAGTTCAACATAATTATTTATTTTTTACCAATTTTGACAGCATTTTCTGTCTTTTTCCCTAAATATTTTTAGTGGAGTAACTTTATGTTTTATAAATATGAGATATTTTGGAGAAAGCAATGATTCATCAATGTAGCTTGTTCCAAAAATACACCTTTCATCAATTAAGCGAGAGTTACCCAAAAATAAGGGTGTTTATGAAGTCCAAATGCCCATAATGTCCACCCCAGCACAATAAAAAAAAACATACAGCTTGACCCTAAAAAATCAGCCCATAAATCATTTGGGTATTTTCGGGCTAGGCCAAATACCAGACAGGGCTAGGCACTAGACAAGGTATGCTGCCCTGCCTATTTGACCCTGTTCGAAGTGTATATATAGTTATATTTAACACACACACACACATATATATATATATTTTATTATTTGATAAAATTTAACAAGTATTAACTTACCATTCAATTATAATATAATGCATAAAGATATTTTCTATTTACTCAAAAAATATGCATATTTTTTCATAAACATTTTTAATTAAGAAATTGATAAATTGAGTTCTCGAGGAATAAATTATTATTAAATAATAAAAAAATAATATATATTAAATTGTTTTATTTTATCTTATTTGCCCATGAATTGAATATAATAATAAAATCTAAAAAAGAATATTGTATAGAGTGTGTTTTTGAAATATCAAAATATATTTTTATTTTTTTAGATATTTCATTATTTCTCAATTTTAGGGTAATTTTTGAGCATGGATGCCACCCTACCTAACCAGAAATTACTCGGATTTTCACTAGGTAAGGTTGAGCATAACCCGAAATTACATGGATGCCACCCCTATCTAAAGAATACTATTAAATGAAACATGATTTAAAAAGTTTATACTTCTTCAGCTATTATTATTAAACCTACGAGTTCAATCTCTAAGTTTATCGTGTATATGTTCATAACTTACAAAATCACGTTAACTTACTTTTTTTTTTATACATAAGAAGGCTCAAGGCCTGATAAGCAAAAACAACTCTCAGTGGGGACTAAATCCCATGTTCTCGTTAGTCATCAGGGTCCTCATAGAAGGAGGACACGTATCATATAAGAAGGATCTGGAAATACCCTCTTTTGCTAAAGCATCTGCCATCTTGTTTTGTTCTCTTGGTATACACTTGACTTGCAGGTCCCATGAAAAGTTTATGAAGTCTCTAATTCGCATGAGCAGTAAGCTGCAGCTAACTAATTGATTCTTTTCAAGTAGCAAATCCACTAGGTTCTTTGCATCAGTCTCTGCTATAACTTTCCGAAAGCCCATGTCCCAAGCCAGTTGTAAACCTTTAAATAAACCCCCATGCCTCAACATCAAACGAACTGCAGCAACCAACATAGTGGGAGAAACCTAATATCCATTTTCCTTGATGATCCCTCAAAACTCCTCCACAGCCAGCTCGAATCTTGGTTAATGTCATCACTCCATCCACATTCAATTTGACATATTGATAGGGTGGCATCTCCCATCTAACAGATCTAAGCAGATGTAGATAATCAAGCACAGGATCTAGCTGAACATGTGTATAAGTCGTCCAACAATTTAGAATAACAGCAGCAGGATCACTCGGCTTAGTATAAGCTTTATCAAAAACCAGATTATTCCTCCAAAGCCACAACTTCCATATTGAGACTCCCCAAATCTGTTGCCAATTACTAGAAGGATGTTTTCCTAGATCTCTCTTTAAATTTAGAGCGAACCAGTCACGCAAAGAAGCAGAAAAAAATTGTGAGTAATATTGAGGGACAACTAAATACCTCCATAGCTCCTTGGCATAAACACAATCACGAAGGATATGTAAAATGTCTCACAACCATCATTACAGTATGATCATAAAGGGGATGTCTGGGACCACCGGCTCCTCCATTCATTAGTAGGAAGCCTATGCTGAACAGCTATCCACATAAAGACCCTGATCCGCTCAGCGCCTTACCACTTCCATATTGCCTTGTATATATTCTACCCTAACAGTTGTGATAGATTTACAATCAGAAAGTAAGCACTTTTGATTGAGAACGTACCATTGTTTGAGGCATTCCAAGCTAGCACATCACAGCCTGATCCTCGCATCGGTGGCATAACCGTTATTATTTTCTGCATAATCTAGCTTGGTAATAAAGAAGCTAGTTGGGCATAATCCCAGGTGCCATGTACCACCCAATCTGCCACTTTGCTAGTTTCCTCTTGACTAGAGAGTTGTCTGGTGCATAAGCTCCTCAGAGAGCGATCCGGGTAAAGCCACTCTCTAATGTGCCACTTGGAACCTTTTTCAATCAACTCCTTCTACTAGGCAATAAATTTCCATAAGGTCGAATCTCCATGTCTAGCATTCAATAGACTTTTATCTTCGCATATCATATATTTATTGAATAGTGTATCCACCCATAGGCCCTTGGTTCCAGATATTAATTGCCAAGTGATCTTGGCCCCACAAGCATTATTGAGTGACGTCAATTTTTTCAAGCCCAGCCCTCCAAGATGCTTAGGCATAGTAACTTGCTGCCAACTAACAGGATGAAAGTCATGCGAATTATTACTGTGCCCCCAAATGAAATTACACTGGATTCTTTCCACTTCCTGACACACCGAGACTGGAATTTTTACCACTAGCATTGGGTATATTGGAATGGCACTAATGACGGATTTAGCCAGAGTAATCCGCCCAGTAGTAGACAAGCAATTCTCTTTCTATGCAACTAGCTTAGTACGTACCCGATCAATGATATAATAGAACGTCTTCGATTGTTTCCGCTTTCTTGACAGAGGAAAGCCCAAATATTTGCCAATCTCAGTCGATATAGGCAAACCAGAATAAGCACTGATCTTATTCTTCTTCTCGTTGGGAACTTTTGGAGAAAAGAAGATAGAAGATTTGCTCTTGCTAATTTTTCCACTTGATGCCCTACAGAAGTTGTCAAGGCAAGTCATCATATTTTTGGATTGTTGTTCAGTGGCCTCACCAAAAAGAAGTAAATCATCTGCAAACATCAAATGTGAAATCGTAGGTCCATTATTAGAGATTTTAATAGGCTTCCAAGCACCCACTTTAACCTCATCATTAATGGCATGTGTTAACTTATCCATGCTGAGCACAAATAACAGAGGTGAAACAAGATCCCCCTGACGAAGTCTTCTTTTAGCAGTAAAACTATCCAACTAAGAACCATTCCATAGGACACTATAAGATACTGAAGTAACACAGGCCATAATCAGCCTAATTAAACTGAATTCCAGCCCTACTTCTTCTAATACTTGGTACAGAAACTCCCACTTGATGCGGTCATAGGCTTTCTCCAAGTCTATTTTCATAGCTATTAATCCCCTTTTTCCTTTCGCTCGCTTCATTATGTGCAAAAGCTCTTGCCCAATAATTATATTATCCTGGATATTTCTTCCCTTAATAAAACTTGCTTGGAAGGGAGAGATTATATCATTCAATTCCTTTCTCAGTCTACAAGTAATAATGTTAGTAACACACTTATAGTGGACTGTACATAGAGAGATAGGTCCAAAGTGTCCCAACATCTCTGGGTTATCGCTTTTTGGAATTAATGTAATCAGAGTTTTATTGGATTCACTCTCTATTACACTACTTCCAAAACTGTCCTGCACAAATTTACATAGTGAAGGTCCCACTATACTCCAATTGGATTGATAGAAGACAGGGGAAAAGCCATTAGCCCCTGGAGCTTTATAAGGCCCCATCGCAAATAGAGCACCTTTAACTTCTTCTTCAGATGGAATTCTACCAAGATGCAATAGTCTTCCACTTTCGACAGATGGAAAGGAAGTAGTTGTGATCAAACGAGACCGATTCCTCTCTTCATTTTGATACAGCTTCTTGAAAAAATCCAAAATCATGTCACATAGCCTATTTTCTTCCTCTACCCACTGTCCAGTCTCATCTTTGAGCATTAACACCTTATTCCTTCTTTTTCTCATTATAGCTTTCAGATGATAGTAATGTGTATTTCTGTCTCCCTTTGTAACCCATGTGCTACGCGATTTTTGAAACCATTTGATCTTTTCTTATTTTAACACTCAGGCTAACTCACACTGTAGCTTCTTCTCCAGCTGCATTAAAAATTCTGATCTTGGATAATTTGGTGATTTCTGAATACCATTCAGCCTCGCTAATATAATCCTCTTCTTCTTTTCCACATATCCAAGAACCTCTATTCCATTCTTTTAAATCCCTCTGGCAATTACTTAATATTGAATTAATATCTGTAGACAGATATGACCAAGAGGAATTCAAGAAATCCTTAAAACTATCATGAGTAAGCCACATCGCCTCGAATCTAAATGGCTTATTACTATCTCTAGCACTATTAGAATTCAGAAACTGAAGTACAAAAGGATTATTATCTGAAAAAAGGGTTCTCGATAGTACCTTGACAAAACATTCAAGTAAGTATGACAACACATCCGCATTGGCCATCGCACAATCCAGTCTTTCATACAAGCGATTGAAGCCATTCAATTGAGGACCTTTCCAGGTGAACTTGGGATCTTGAAAGCCCATGTCCGAAAGGCCACACTCACTTATTCTGTCATTGAACCACTGTATTCTTGATAAATTGCAGCGCACACCCCCAATACGCTCATCAGGCACAGCAATGTCATTGAAATCACCTACCACAATCCATGGCTGAGACATCTTCATAGATATATCTTTAAGATTGGCCCATAAAGTCTGCCTATAATTTGAATAGGGGATGGCATAAACAACAGTTAATAAAAAAGGTGGTAAACCAGAAATCTCGCATCTGATATGAAGAAATTGACAGTTCTCTGCTTCAATAGTAACTGGGACACAATTGCTTCTCCATGCAGCCATTAACCCACCTAATCTACCCTCACTGGGAATAATCTTCATTTCATCAAAGCCCCATGACTGTAATGGGCGAAAAGGGGTTTCTCTTTCTATTCGAGTCTCCATCAGAATAACTATTACTGGCTTTGACCCACTACAAACAGATTTAAGATTTTGTAGGAGCTTTTTCCCACTAGCTCCTCTTATATTCCAATGCATTATTAAATCCATTAACAACATACATTAAACAGATAAGGCAACGACCCATTTATATGCCTTGGTCGATTGGTGTTTCAGGCACCATAGACACATCACTTTGGGTCAATCCCAAACACTTTTGTGGCTCGTCCAAGCCCAATTTCAATAAAAATTCTGGATCCCCTGGGTCATCTTCCATCAAAATCGTTTCACCTGGATCAATTTCCCCATGTAGACTATCGGCCTTCTTGCCATTCTGCCCATGTGCATTTATTGTCTGCCCATTATCTAATTCGTCCATGTGGGCCCTACTCTGATAAATATTGTCTTCATTTGGAGCCTCAATATTCTCAAATGCAGTTATCATCAAAACGTCATTTCCTTTCATCTTGTTTTTTGTCTCCCTTGCGCACTTCTCGGTTCTTTTTCTCAAGGCTTTTTCTTTTAAATTCTCATTCACCATCAATTTACCCCCATTATCCACTATCACAGCATTCCACCCTTGATTTCCTAAAGCCACTACTTTGTTAGAGTAACTTTCGTTATTCCTTTTTGCCTGCCGTTTAATAATCGTACACTCATAGTGCGTTGGGATTGTTGCTGATGCTCCGCAAAATTATGTACCTCCAAACCATGGACCATCGCAACATTTTCCTCCTTCTGGTGGGCCTCCACGTCAACTAGGATTTCGAAGCGGGATGCGTTCTTCCCTTGCCGTGACGTTTCTCCCTTACCGTCTTTAGCTTTTCTTGGTCGACGACTCCTCTGGACTACCCACTATTGATCCCGGTGTACATAGTCGGCTCCTATCACGCCAGTGTGCATTCGCTCATGCTGTTCAATTTCTTTATTTAGTCCTTCTTCTGCATTGTTCTTTGACCTCATAGCCTTTGATAGGCAGGTTTCCGATCTATGCCTATAATTACCACATTCAGTACACAACATATGGAGTCCTTCATACTCCAAAATATACTCCTCTCCATCAAGATTAAAACCAAACATTAACTGTTTACTCAGGTCCACAAGGACACAAACTCTGGCATAGTGACCTCTTAGTTGCCCTGAAGTATTGAAATCAACTTTAATCGTCACACCAATCTTATCACCGATAAATGTTAGAGCTTCGCGATCATAATACTCAAGCGGTATCCTCGGCATTCTAACCCACACTGCCACCTTATTGATAGTAGCTTTAGCAGGGACAAACTTCGGCTCCTATGGCCGGATTGTAAGGTAATGATCATAAATCATCCATGGCCCTCCAGTCAAAGCGTTGAAGTAATCTTCCCTGTTAGATAGTTTAACATAAAACCCTTGTCCAACGTTGACGAGATTGATCACTCCCTTTTTTGCCCACAACGTTTGCAACCGAGAGAGCAGAGCTTTATAGCCAATATGTCTATCCAACAATTTGACTATCACAGCTTTGCACCAGGCTCTGTATAGTTTCTTCCTCATTTTCCCAGAAAAGGAGAACGTAGGGAAGTTCCTGTTGGGATCTTCAATAGTTTTGCAAGGCGATTCATTTTGACTCTGCTTCATCACGTGGTCTGAAATATCATCCTCCGAAAACAAAGCATCATCCTTATCCATTTCGTCATCGGAGCTATCCACATTATCATTGGTGCCTTTCAGTTTCTCAACGAATGACGGTCCACTCTTGCCATACTCCCCTCCCTGGGCACCCAGCTTCGGCCATTCTTCCATGACACCATTCTTAATCTTTTTGGAGCTTCGCATAAGCAGGTCATCCTCTTGTGAGGACAATGGATCTTGTACGGTTTTCTTAGAGAGCATTCTTAAAGGGCTCAATTTTTTTTATGTTAACTTACTTTTAAAATCATGTTAGCTGTAAAACTTGTTTAATTCGTGAGTGCGCAGTCCAAGTTTACCGTTTTTAACTTATAAAAGCATGTTTATTCGTTTAGATGATGTGACTCATTGACTCATCTTTTGATGCCCATTGACTCATCTAATGAAGAGCAAAAGTAGAGTGGGTTGGAATTTTTTTTAGAAAAAAGAAAAACATTGTTGGGCTTGTGAATGCAACATGAATCGAAGTAATCGTCAGGTGAACAGAACCTTTTTCTTTTTTTGTTTTTGGGTGCAGCCATTTTAAACAAAAGGACATATTTCCATTCCGCCTATCGGGCATGTGCTGGGCCTTTAAACTGGAACCCTTTAACAACATAACCATCAAAAATAGCGTCCAGCTTCCCTCCTTGCCGATCCCATCCTTAGCCTCTCCTATACCCAAAACTACACTGCTTTGCATGTAACTTGGGATGGCGTTTAGAAATTTTTTTTTTTAGCAAATTCAAGCCCATGAAGTATTTTTTTTAATAGCATCCCATATTTTAAAATAGTTTTTTGTGCACTATGTACTATTAAATAATTTTTAACAACACCCAGTATCTAGCAAGTTGCACCTTAAGCATTTTTCTAGTAACATTTTATATCCTAAACTAAATTTTAGTACATCCAACACTTAATATCTCAGATTTTGGGTGTTCATTGCCACTAGAAAAAACATTTTAGAGGCTTTTCATTGTAATTAGAAAAATAATTCAGGGTGTTGAATGTGATAAAAATAAATTTAAGATACAGAGTGTCAGTAAAAAAATATTTCATAGTACTCCTAAAAAATTATTTTATACTATATAGGGCACAACAAATATTTTAAAACATTGGGTGCTACTAAAATAATATTTAAGGGGTTTGAATATTATTTTAAAAAAAAAGAAAAAAGAAAAAAAGAAGGTGCAACACCCTCCCAATTACACCCAAAACAGTGTAGTTTTGGATATAGGAGAGGTCAAGGATGAGAACCACAAGGGAGGGAAGCTGGACGCTTAAAAATATGTGGAACAACATATTTTAAATTATTATATAGTTGAAGTTAATTTTCTTTCAAGAAAATACCCACCCAGTTGGATCCCTGAATTAAGAAATATTAACCATTAAATAATTGAGAAATATTGAGAAAATGTGCCGGGCCTTTAATGGTGCGGATGGATAAGTTACAAATTAATTTCTTAAAAAATTTAAAAAAAAAAAACCATTTACCCCAACATTATCAGATTATAATTTGATGGTTAGTATCTCTCAATCGAGAGAGTTCAATTGACGGGATCCGAATCTCGCACCCAGTTTCATCCTCCCAAAAAATTTAAAAAAAGTAAAAAGAAAAAAAATATATATATATATAGAGATAGAGAGAGAGAGAGAGAACAGTAAGCATGCAGCCGACTGAATCCAGGACTATTTATTATTTATTTAGAACACTAGAATACTCAGTCATCATGCGAAGAAGGGAAATAAAAATTTTTTTTGTTAATAGAAAATAAAGTGAATTGCATCCTAGACTTACTTGTAAAAGAAATCACACGCTTCATTTTTTTTTTTTGGAGATATTAAACTCACATTAGTTGGTTACGGTCTTAGGTTAATTAGTTAAGATCTTGTATGAATTAGTTAGTGACCATAATTATATAAATGTTATAAATATATTGGTTTGTGAATGTTCATAACTCCATAGCCTTTTAAGATTTCATTTTATGATTAATAGTCATAACCTCTAATGATTTCATGTTGTATAATAATATAGATTGATTCTTATATTTATGACATTATAACTCTTGTAAGGGTTAAACCGTTAAATTTCTATCAATAGAGGTTTAATACAAAGGATTGGATGTACATAGAAAAGCTATACTAAGAATTCTCCTCCACTTTTCATCTCTATATTTCTCTCTTGCTTCTAATATGTTGTTCATATATATTTTTCTTTAATACTCCCTCTGATCCTTATAATAAATAAGATATATTTGAGAGTTGATTTTTTTCTTCAATATAAGACCAAATTTCACATAATCTTTTCTTAATTTAGTCATATTGTGCTCCATCAACAATAATCAAGGAAGAGAGGGAATTAAGGAATATGATTAGGGTATTTTAGAAAATACATGTTATATTAATTAATTTCCTTAATCTAATCAAATTAGGTAAATATGTCTCATATTAAGGATTGGTGGGAGTACTCTATAAAAATAAAGAGTTTAATGTCAATGTGCAGAAATGTGAAGGGATGTTGTATCCCCACCTAGAGGGTAGGCATCTTGGTCCTCACTTTGTATTATTCCAGAGAGTTCAGGGAAAATGACCTTTAGAAAGTCTCATTGTATTCATCATTATTGTTGAGTTGATTTATGCAAACATATAAGTCATTTTAAGGCTGTTAATGACTGTTTTCCTAATTGTTTCATTTAAAAAAATGAATAAAGAAATTAAAGAAATATGTTGATTAAAACGTGCCATAGGAATAATATCCCTTCTAATTTATTTGCATGATGACTTTGAGGGTTGCCCGTTTTATTTGGGATACAAGGTCAAGCCAAAACTTGAGGAAAAACAAACATTGGGACTGCCTAATAATCATATACTCGTACAATTTGGCAAACGGATTGTTGATCTACTAAGAACATGCCCAAACAAACCAATTGGTACATCCCAATCAACACTATCTCATGATTTTTACCGATACTGACCTTTTCAAACTACTCCCCTCTAATTCTTAATATAAGATATATTTATCTAATTTGATTAGATTAAGAAATTTACTTGAGTTAGTTATTATGACATATATTTTATAAAATACCATAATCATCTTCTTTATTTCTTTAATTCTCTCTCCTCCTTTTTGTAACACCCCCAAATTTTATTCACCAAGAATATATTGTAATTATTTTATATATTCAATGAAATGGTGAATATTTAAGGCTAAAGGAATTAAATATTAAAAATTGAAAGTGGAATAGTGGTTCCAGTGAAATCGCCTGCGAAGTAGTGAGATTGTCATATAGTTTTGGAAGACCAAATGATGACCAAAAATTATGATATTTTACAAGGTGAAATCAGACATCCTAAGCTTTAATTTGATAGGTATTATAAGCCATTTTGACTTGTTTATTGAGAGTTATGAATTTTTGAAGTTTTCCCAGCGAAATTGACTAATTTCTGGAGCAGCGGTCAAAGATTGAAAATCTGGAAATGATATGATCCCAGCCAGTAAATTTCCATATTTTTTCTTGAAACTAGACTCAATAAGGGTTCCATAGGCTTTGGAATCGCATCAAAATGATGTCTACAAAATTAGTTATGATTTTTCAAAGTTAAGGCAAAAAATCTGCCAGAATTGGCATTATTCCGAAAATTGAAAATAAAAGGTATTAGAAATTGATTAATGGAATTAAAATTCTAAGTGTCATGATCATATGAGGAGGGGATTAAATTATAATGGATTTGTATGAGCACATGTCAAATTGCATTAAAAAAATGCTACATGGACAAATAATCATGAAATTGTATGCTACCTTGAGTGCAAGAATTGGTCTTGTTGGAAGAGTAATGGTTTAGTTGGAGCATGAGAAGGGGGAGCACGTTTTTTTTAAAGCTAACCAAGGGAGAAGGCTAGTTCAATGTTAAGGAGAGTCAAAGGGAGCAATTATGGAGGGAAGTATGGTGAAGTGCATGATGAGAATAGCTTGAGTGAAGGAATGAAATAACTTGAGTGCTTGGAGGAGTGCAAACTTGGACTTAGTAGGAAGAGAACTTACTTGTCTTGTAAGAGGAGAGGAGGCACGGTTTTCTTGCCTAATCAAGGGAGGAAAATGTTGTCCAAATGTCAAAGGGAACTAAAGGAGTAATCATGAGTAAATAGGAAGGAGGCATAGGTGGATGTAAGGTTGGACAAGTGTCACATTATGGCTCCTTGATGAGATCAATGGTGTAGAATTAAGGGAGGAAGTTTATGAAGCATTTCTCTTCCCTTCCCTTCATACACTTCACGCATTACATGAGAGAAGGAGAGAGAGAAAGTGCCTTGGAGAAGCATAGGAAAGCTAGAGAGAAGAAGGAGCAAAATCCAAAGGTAAGTCTTATAGATCTTGTGATTAAGCCTCCCTTTTTGTCAAATAGCTCCTCTAACCTTTTGTCCTTCATGGAAATCATGGTTTAGCAAGCTATTCTTCAAAGTTGAGGAGAGAGAGAGAGAGGACGTTCTAGAGAGAGAGACATTAAAGATCAAGAGGTAATCTCCAAAATCTCAACTTCTTAGTGTATTGAAATTGTTGTTGGTGATTGTTGTTTGGTTTTGTGATTTTTGGGTTGAGTTGTAAAATTAGAAAAGTCATAACTCTAAGGGGTTATGCCGGCCAGAATCCTTTAAATCATGATTAAGAAGTTTATAAATGAGTTACCCAAAGATTAAAAGTGGAAAAGTACAAGTTTTGGAAGTTAAAACAAAAAGCTACATTTTTCTATTTTCCCTTCAATATTTCGGTCAGACCAGAAATGGTAGTAGGATTTAGATTTTCATGAAATAAATGGTTCCATTGGACTCAGTGGGCAAAAATAGGTGGGGTTACAGTTGGGCACTTTTTCGGTAGAGGCCGAAAAAGCATAATTATGAAAACGCCACTGAAATCCCTAAATAAGGGTTGTCAAGGGTATTTTCGTAATTTGATAGTGAATTTGATAATTTTGAGCCCGGAGATGGATTCCTTGGGCGAAAATAAGTCAGAATAGCCTTAGTCAAAATTTGGGGAAAACGTGTCACCGAGCCGAGTACGGCGGGGCCGGGCTGGGTTCCCGGGGGCATTTTTGTAAATTTCACCATAGACTAATATAACCATAATAAAAACTATGGAAGAGTATAAAATGATACTTGGATAGGTTATGACTTATTTCTGGTACATTTAATATTTTAGGATCGAGTCGAACACCGGAACAGCACGCTTTACGAGACACCATTAAAAAGAGGATTATAAAGCATTGAGGTAGGGACATTATCCTTCATACACTATGTCATAGTTATATGATTGTGTGGATGCCAACGTTTGTAAATGCGCTTTATTAATCAACATGATATGCCCAGAAAGGGGCCAGAAGTGTTAGAGGCACTTATACTAGAGTTGGTGAGAACCCAACTGGTGCAGAATAGTGGGGCTAGGCCCTACTTATGTATACATGCAGATGATATATTTATAATGTTCATTAATTGGTGCATACATGGCATATATCATATTTACTTTTCGCATTTTCTAGGAACAATAGCATGTTTCTACGGGGATTCTCCGGAATCTCACCCTATTTTTAATAAACACCTCAGCGGGTACCAGTGAGTCTAAGGGAAAAGATATAGGCACCGGAAAGTGAAAGGCACAGGTCTCGAGGTGAGGACAAGATCGTGGTCATAATTAATCTATTTTGTGATATTTTTTGTGAAATTTGTAAATATTAAGTTTCCGCTGTATTTTTTGTTTTTCGTTGACGAACGATATCAAAATTGTAAACAAATATTTTTATCAGTATAATTGTACTTTTTTGTATGCCCATTGAATTCCGTCTTTATTACTCTTTGATTATCGAAATGGAAATGGGTGTTGACACTTATTTATTATTGAAGGAACATCAATAAGAGTAAATTAGGAAAATATTAATAAATATGAAAACTATGTTTTATATTTAAGACATGATCAACACTTTAAATATGTCTTATATTAAGGACATGAGGAGTATATAGTTAGCACATCTAATAACATCTGTATATCTATATATGGATGAATAGTGGCGTAACTACACAGTCCAATGATCACATAACATGCATGTCTAGCATCTTTACAATTAATGAGGTATCTCAGTAGATGATCAAGATGGTAATCCTTCATTATTAAGAGATTAAAGCATTTTAGTGAGTCGGTATACATCATAATTTCGATAACAACCCATTTGCACACAAACTTGAAATATTGTTCTGAGAGGGTTGCCCTCACACTCCATCTTTGTTGGTTCAAGGGCTGAGGGGCCCTTTTTTTTAAAACACCCCCCCCCCCCCCAATGATAAAGTAGATGCCAAACATGTTGTCAGACATTATTGGTTGTGAACAAGAAAGTGGGAATCTTATCGCAAATACAAAATTTGCTTCTTCCTTTATCTTTCCCCTTAAAAAGTTATTGACCTGACATGTATTAAAGTCATGTAGTTATGAAGGCACATAAATTAGTCGCAAACAATGAATTTAACGTCAAAGTTTTGCCAGCGATAACGTAAGTTAAAATTAAAATGTTGTACGGACAGTTGAAGATGAGGCGTAAAAAATATATAATTTCAGGTGAAGCAGATCGAAATTAATTAATGACTAGAGATTGAGCTGTCCTATAATTATATTGTACTACCATAACAACTATTAAAAAATCACATGTTTCGAATATTTCATTCCAGTAGTATTTTATTTTGACTGAAACCTCATTCAATTTTTATTAATACTATCTTTCGCCCTTAATATAACATCTCATTCAAAGCTTAATATTTTATATTGTAATACACCATGAACAAGATTTATATTAAAGAACAAAGGTAGAAAAGTAGCATCTTTCAAACACAACTTGCCGTGGGAGTAATTGAGAAATCTCTTTAGCTTGTAAGATTTATATTAATCTCTACTTTTGCTTGTATGATGTCACCTACTTATATTTTCACTCATTTCCTTGGGGAGATGTTCAAATTATAAGAAGTCTTCTGAAAAAAAATTCTGATCCTAAATATAAAAGATTGACAAGGTAATTAATTATTGTCTTTACTATTTTTACCCTTTACAGGAGAGAAAATATATAATAAAAGTATATTTGATAATCACATTTTTTTAAGAAGAGTGAAATAGATAAATTTTATTAATTTAAGATACATTTAATGACTAAAAAAACATATGAAACCTTATAAATAAGGACAAGGAGTAATTAAAGCATACTTGAAAATCATATTCTTTAATAATGGTAAATAGGTAAATTTTATCAATTTAAGACACATTTAATAACTTAACTAATATTTCGGGGGGAGTATTAGGTTAAAGTTAAGTTGTGTGTTCTGATTAATTTTATTATTATTACTACTTTATCATCATCATCATTACTGGTAACTACGTTAAGATCCTTCTTTTATTTACTAAATATTTTGGATTAATGTATAAATTTATCTTGAAAGTTTTCACACATAATCAATGTTGCCTTAGAAATATTTTTGAGTTCAATTGCTCTAAAAGTTTCAAAATGTAATAATGTTACCTTACTCTGTTAAAAAAACAAATGTTGACCGTTTTAATAGAAAGGTGCAACATTGCTAATATTTTTAACACATTTAGGGCAATTTTGAACCCAAATTGTTCGTGAGTGAAAACTTTTAGGATAAATTTATACTTTAACACTTTTTTTTTTTTTGGTAACAACAGGCAGGTAGGGCCTTCGGCCCCCAAACCCGGATTCCCCCCAGTATCCGGCGCCTTTTCCTGAGTCCCTGGCCTTCTAACACTGGACCAGGTAACCCGGGGCAACCGATTAATCCGGAGCGGGGGACATTGTAGGCACATCCCTATAAGGTGCTTTGCACCAAGGATGGGTTCCCCCTCCCAACAAGTGCTTCTCCCAGGTTCGAACTCGCGTCCGCCTGGGGGAGTGTCAGCTGCCTTACCGCTGCACCCCAGCACTTGTTGGTTATACTTTAACACTTTTATTTACAGTAAAGACATACACAAACCAAGATAATTGGCTGAAAAATAGCTCATCAACATTTATTGTGGTCGGATGAAATTATAAATAGAGTGGGCAATCACCTTTCAATACATGTTTTATATGTTTAGAGCTCATTTAAATTCCAACTCATTTGAGCTATTTTGAGTGTGCAGATAATTTAAGATCCCTCTCTCTTAATCTCATACCATACATTCCACATTATATTAACCCCTTACTTATATATATATATAGCCCTCCTACTCATCAGTTTTGTTGTTCTCAGAATGACCTACACATACTTACATTCATATGTAACGTCTTTTTCTTCAACCTTTATAAATACCAGTGTCCTCCACTAACTTCTACAGTCCAATTTCTACTTCATCTATGGACTAGTTTTCCTGGCTCTCTCTAACCAACCTTCATCCCTCCTTTACGTATGATTTATAAAAATTGAAAAAATAAATTCAGCTAGTTTTTAGTAAAAATATATTGATTTTCTTAAAATATAAAATTTAATAATGTACAATAAAAATTCTTTTTAACATATGTCCAATGAACAAAAATAGTTTAGAACTAACGGGAGTTGATCCTAGTGGTAGGTTACCTTTTAACCAGTTTATATATAGTTCGATATCTAGATACGAAGAAAACTCTCACTAAGATGTATCAGCCCCTTAAGTGAACCTCATTGGATGATGAGGCTGGATTAGTCACTTGCTCAAACAATGAACTTGGTAATAGGATACAGAGAAAGTACTGAATACCAATGATTTCAACTTAAAAAGAATAAAAATAGTTCACACACACACACATATGTATTTAGGGCTGGATAGAGTAGCATGAAAATCGAGACAACCTATTTTTCCCCACAAGACAAACATGTTTAATTTTTGTGTTTCAGTTTTATATAAGTATTGATATTGATTTTCTATATTTATTTATTGTATTTAATATAATTAGGTTATTTAAAAAAATTATTAGGCGGCATAATATATCAAAATTAACAAATTTTTCAAGCTATACTAATAGTTCATCATGTTTGTTACATACTAAAAATAGAGCTAAATATAGGTGGGGTTTTTTCGTTTGAAAACCATAGAAAATTAGTGAAATTTTTTAAAAAAATAAATATATTGGTGGCTTCAAAGAGATTGCGATGATTAGACAAGTAAAATGACTAGTAACCGTATTCTGCTTTGAATTCAACCCAAAAAACATACAATAACCTCAATCACAAACTTTTGATACTAGTGGGAATAAGAAAATGGACACTATATTTTGTCCTACAATAATTAAAAAAGTGGGTGGCAAAGTTATATGCATCCCGAAGCAACGTCCGTCTTTGTCAAGAGGGGGAAAAAGATACACAAAATAAAAAATAAATGAAAAAAGAAACCGGTATTATTCTTAATGCGTGCTTCTGTCGTTAAAGCAATCAATTAAACTAGGTCCTAAATTATTAAATAGTTTAGGGTCAATCTAGGTCATTCTCTTAAGGAGCAAGCTATGAGTTTTCTTTAGGATTGATTTTTAAGTGACAAGAGATGCAATAGAATGGACATAAACTAAAATGCAAGACTCTACTACCTAAATGCAAATGACTATAAAATCTATATGAGAATGAAACTAACCTAAATGAATTGGAATGCAATCTTTGGGGGGTTTTTTTATGAAAAATGAATTAAGATGCTAAGCAAAGAGAATAATCAAAAGCAAGACAATCAACAAGGGTTTAATTCAGTTATGATGATGAAGAGGACAACTTATGATTCACATAGATTTAGCTTTATTAGCCATTTAATTTATTAGACCAAAGGGAGGTTCATAAAAAATTGGAATTAATAAACTTAATCACCTAATTGAAACATGGGAAACCCTCAATCTCAATAACACCTAATCCACTAGAAAACTCATAATGGAGAAAAGCGATGGTTAATTAAATCCATTAAAAACCAATCACAATTGCTTAAGATAGTTTTGGAAATTATGTTTACAATTGCCTAATTAAACAATTCGACAATTAATCACCTAATTAAACAATCAAGAGATTAAACTCAAATTGACAATTAAATTAATAATGAAAACTCGATTAATAATCTAATTGACAATCAAATATTTGCAAACAAAAATCCCAATAATCATTTAAGAACAAAGCAAATTCAAAATATCAATTCAATCCAAATCAATAATAAGTTTACAATATAAAACTAGATTGTTCTCAATTATATATTACAACTTAAAAATAATTTAAAACTAAATAATCTTAAGTCTTGAATCAAAGAGATAAAAGAAAGACACTCCCTTATGATTTTCAAATGTAAGCTCATAAACTCTAATTTTCTCCATACTTCTCCCAAATTACCTCCCCAGAGAGTTTAAGCTACCATGGTTATCCTTTCTCCTTCACGCCCCAAGCAGCACGTCACAGGCGTGAAAATTGCTTTGTGAAATATTAATTGATGTTTGTCAAAAAAAAAAAAAATATTAATTGATGTTGATTGGTGCCGTGGGACCCGCGTGGACAATCTGGATTGTGTGCGGGAATTGAATAATGGATGAAGAAGGTGTTGTGCGTGAGAGAGGGAATGGAATTGTTTAATGGAAATTGAGGTGGGACCTGTGAATGGAGTAAAGGAATGGGGAATTGATGGTGAATGGAGAAGAACATCCAGCAGCAATTCGAGTGTTTGTCTGCGTGTCCAGCGGCTGTGTCTCGGCCTCCTTTCTCCAGCGGCAGTTTGTCCCTCTGGGTACAGCCAGGAATACAGGCCGGCCCGACCCTATAGAATCAGCCCTTCACAGGCTCGGGCCTAAACGGGCCAGCCCGTTTAGACCAATTTGTTAAAAAGTACAATATTTTTTAGGCCATCGGCCCTAAAGGGTTGGCCCTTCGCGGGCTCAGGCTTAAACTCATTTTAATTCAAAAAAAAAAATTCTTTTTCAAGTTTTACAATTTATTTATTATTTTGCTTTAAATTGAGATACATTATTTTTAAAACTCATAAATTTTTAGTTAAAATAATCATCTAATGTCTAAATTAGCCTATTTTTTAAAGTTTAAATTAATAAATCATTGTAGAAAATAAAATAAATCAAACCAATTAATAAATGTTTGCCTTTTATTAATACTCTATTAGGTACTTAGGTGTCTCTCATATTGATAATTTGATATAATGATATTATATTTATTAATTTATTTTTTTAAAAAAATTAAACGGGCCTAAAAGGGTCGGCCCTCAGGGCTGCAGGGCCAGCCCTACAGGGCTTGCGGCCTTACAGGGCCGGCCCTTTTAGGCCCGCTTCTCTTTTTAACCTCTAAATCATAAGCCCGGCCCTTGAAGGGCTCGACCTGAATTCCTGGCTCTACCTCTGCGTCTGTCCGTGTATTTGCATCTGTGCTTGTCAGTCCGTGAGTCTTAGCGTCTTCTCCAACTTCTCTGACGGCCAGGGTAATTAAAAGGGAGGAGAAGAGAGTTTTTTGGGTACCAACTTGAGCCCATTAAAATTTAAGAAGTCTAAATAAAATTCAATCGTTGGATATTTTTTTAGCTTTCCAGAAAATTTCTGCACCGTAGGATCTTTCAATCTACTTTTCCTTACTCTGCAAGAATTAAATAAAATTGTGATATATCATATATTTAAAAATATTATCCAATCATAATATAACAATTAAAATATTATCAATTTAAACCCAATAATATCATAATCCATTCAAATTTATATTATTTCCTATAATTGGCTAATAATCCAAATATTATCTAATAAATCCAAATTAGCCTAGAATAATCTCTAAAATAAATGAATAAGGTGGGATAAAATATATTAAAATTGTGATTTATCAATTATGAACGGATAATTATCTTACCAAAATTAAGATTTTCTTTTTAAACTTGTCACAAGTTCAAAATATTTTTCACAAGCGCTGACAATCTTTTTTGGTAGGAAATTTAGTAAATTAAAGAAGATGCACCAAAATTAGAAATGGGAAGAATTGTAAGGTGTAATAGGGGGTCCAATAATTCACAGACAACGGATTCAAGACGAAACAATGGCGACATTGCCAATATCACCGGAGGAAGAGGATGCGTTAAAGCGATGTTGCAAGAAGGTGAGGGCAGGTTCGGGGGAATTTTCAAATGATCAGGCTATGATCCCTCGAGATGAGGACTGGATGCATGATGAGGAGAATCCGGTGGAGCAGTCACCGGTGACTAGTGCACAGCGGATGTCTTTCAAAGAAGCGGTTGCTGGACAGAAGGATGAGAGGCCTGATGAAGAGGAATGGTGGCTTAAGGATGGATGGCAGGCGAGGTGTAGAATTGAAATGACCAGTAGAGGACCGAATGTAATTTTCTCAGATCAAGAACGGGAAAGGCTAGCTAAAAAGTGGAAGCATACGTTGATTGTCTCTTTATTGGGAAGAATGGTCAACGCTGAATATTTAGATCGAAAGATCCAGTAGTTGTGGGCTCAATATGGTGAGGTTGAACTGATTGATGTGAGCTCTGGGTTCTACGTGGTTTCATTTTTAGACGAGCATGACTATGAACTAGTGCTGACAGGGGGTCCATGGCTAGTGTCGGATCATTATTTGTCGGTGCAACAATGGAAGCCAGACTTTAATCCCAACGCTGAAGTGATATCCAAGATCTCCGCATGGATCAGAATTGCTAAATCACCTCTCGATTACTACAATAAGGGTGCGCTATTCGTGATCGGATCTCAAGTCAGGAAAGTTCTGAAAGTGGATATAAACACGCTTTACAAGAAGAAAGGACTGTTTGCAAGAGTTTGTGTTGAGTTGGATCTTAACTCTCAGTTACGCTCTATGATCTTGGTAAATGGGCATGAGCATAAAATCCAATATGAGAGTATCCATATTGTATGCATGCAGTGTGGACGGTACAAACATGAGAAATCTCAGTGCTCGTATGGGAAGGATCAGGAGCGTGGGGGAGTTAGGGATGATGGTAGGAGTCTATCGGGGAAATGGGCCCTGGCTTCGGCTGGAACGTCTCAACGGCCAATGAAAGGGAATATGACGGAGAAGTCATAAGAGTCTGCCACGGCGGAGGAGATGGTGACTGGATATGACTCGTGGATGGTGGTGCAACGGCCAAAGTGTAATCATCAGCAGGGTGGTCAGTTTGGGAAAGGGTGCGATGTGGGGAATTCATGGAGGGCGCAGTTTAAGGGGGATGTTAATGGCTCAAGATTTAATGCCTTGAATGCCGGAGATGTGGAGGTGTTGACCGAAACTAAATCAAGTGGGATTGAGGAGAAATAGGCGGAGGTAGTGGGAAGGAATAGCGATTTAATGCTAACGGCTTTTTAGTATTAAAGAGCGCTGAAAATTTCTTGAGAAATTCGTATGGGCATGGGCCGAGGAATATTAATGATATTGGGAGTAATGGATCAAAAGTGGGGCCTAGGAAGTCAAAAGATGATGTAAGTGTGGGCCATAATTCTGATGTGGAAATCATGCAGTTGGCGGTTCGTCCCAGTGTTGAACCCGAGTTGGAGAAGTCCTTAAACACTACTGTTAGTACAGAATTAAAAAATGCTCTCTGTAGTGTGTTTGAAGATAATGTTGCACACACTATGCAGAAGGGTGTAGGCATGAAACATGAGGTGTGAAGGGCGGAAGTAGGTGCCTCTATTCCGTATGATCTTGGAGCAATTTCTCGTGATACATAAGAAGGGGAGAGGCGGAGAATGGATATGGGTATAGCAAATGGCGTGGTGGATATGGATGTTAGTTCAGTTGGGGTGAACAAGTTGGAGGCACAGAGCTCTCTGGAGGAAGCTGTCGATAAGTGCTACTATGCTCTCCTCATCTTTAATGGATATGTCAAATACTAATATGCTAGTGTGGAATTCACGTGGGGTGGGTAAGAAGAGTTTTGGACCATTGTTGGTTGAATTATGTCGTATGCACAAGCTTCAGTTTGTTGCTATTCTTGAACCTAGGTAGAAGGGGACTAAGGCAAAGAGGTTGGCTAAACGAATTGGCTTTGATGAGGTTGACGTGGTTAAGTGTGAAGGGTTTAGTGGAGGTATCTGGTGTTTTTGGAGGACGGAGTTTCACTTTTCTATAGTGGCTAAGTATGATTAGGTGCTAAATAGGGTGTTGAATGAGGGCACACGTGAGGAATGGCACCTATCTATAGTTTATGGAAACCCTTCGGTTATCCGTAGAAGAGGTCTCTAGTCTTCTCTAAATGACATAGCTACTAGAGTCCCCTCGCGTTGGTGTATTTGTGGGGATTTTAATGCCACTCTTAAGAAAAATGAAAGGATTTCTATGTCTGCTAGGCCTCGTGGTCCGGATAGGGATTTTGGTGCTTGGTTTAGGCAGCTTGGATTATTAGATGTTCATTTTCATGGCCCCAAATATACTTGGAGTAAGGGTGGGAGTTGTAGCAGGCTCGATAGAGTGGTGGCAAGTTCAGGATAGATGAATACTTTTCCTAAGTTATCAGTTACACATCTTCCTCAGTATAGTTCAAATTATAATCCTCTTCTAGTCTGTTTGAATGGACGACACAGTCAAAGGCCTACGCGTCAGTTTTGATTTTTTGCTCCTTGGATTGCTTATAAGGACTTCTCGAATTGTGTTAGGAAATCATGGAGTAGAACAAGTAGCTGAGAGAAGAATTTTACATGCTTTATTCAGAATGTATCCAAGTGGAACAGAGAGGTCTTTGGTAATATTAACAGGCGGAAAGCGGAAATATTGTGAAGGATGGAGTTCCTGAGTATAAATAGCAGGGGCTCGGAAATAGTTTTTAGGAAGGTCATCAAAAGAAGCTATAGGAGGATTTGAAGGAAATTCTGATGCAGGAGGAGGTAATGTGGTTACAAACGGCTCGGAGCAATTGGTATGTTGACGGTGATCAGAATACCCGGTATTTTCATTCGGCGGCAAACTTAAGGCGAAGGCGAAACTCTATTGAGGCTTTGAAGAGGGAGGATGGTGTTTGGTTATATAATAGGGATGAGATTATGTATGTGGGCACGCATTTTTTTAGGAGTTTTTTCCAAGAGGATACATATGAAGAAGTAAATGTGGATTTTGGGGGCACCTACCCGTTAGTGGATGATGATAACCTTTCTAGAATTGGCAGGAATATTAGTACTATAGAAGTGAAGCAGGCTTTATTTGCAATAGGTCCCCTTAAAGCTCCTGGTCCAAATGGTTTGAATCCTTTGTTTTATCAAAGCCGATGGGAATTAGTAGGGCCAATGGTGATTGAGATGGTTTGTCGATTATTCCAATATCCGGAGGAGATTCGGAAAGTAAATGGTACTAATATAATACTGATTCTGAAGGTGGACCACCGGGAGACGATTCTTGATTTCCGTTCGATCAATTTGTGCAATATAGTGTATAAAATAATGATAAAGGTGGTTGCGAATAGATTCCACTCTATCTTGCCTACGATCATTTTTGTTCCAGGTAGACAAGGGGTAGATAATATTGTATTAGCACAAGAGATTTTTCACTCCATGCGGACAAAAAGAGGGCGAAAAGGGTTTATGGCTATTAAGATTGACTTGCAGAAAGCATATGATCGAGTCCGTTGGCGGTTTGTGGTAGATTGTCTTCGAGAGGTTGGGATACCAGAAAATGTGTATCAGGTAATTGCTTCTTGTATGAGTTCGACCAAGATGCAGTTGTTTTGGAATGGGGAGCATGGGGATGAGTTTGTTCCATCAAGAAGGCTGAGGCAGGGGGATCCTATTTCCCTATATTTATTTGTTATTATCATGGAGAAGCTAGCTCATTTGATTCAAGATGAGGTGGAGGCTAAAAACTGGTTGCCCTTCCGTTTAAAGAGGAATGGTATGTCAGTATCGCATCTATTTTTTGTGGATGACCTCCTTTTGTTTGCGGAGGCTTCGCTTAATCAAGTGGCGGTTGTAAAGGCAATTTTAGATGATTTCTGTGCAACGTCTGGGGAGAAAGTTAATAATAAAAAGACTTGGATCTTTTTCTCAAAGAATGTGTATCATACTCGAGGTATGGAAATTAGTGAGTTTTTTGGCTTCTCACATACTCAAGACTTGGGGAAGTATTTAAGGGTGCCTCTTCATCACAAGAGAGTGACACATTCAACCTATGACTATTTATTGGATAGAATGGATAAGCGTTTAAGTGGGTGGAAGGCTAGGTCTCTCTCATTGGCCACACGGCATACATTAGTGGCTTCTGTTATGTCATCAACCCCAGTGTATACTATGCAATCATCTCCTTTACCTAGGTCTGTTCGCCATGAAATTGACAAGTGTTGCCGCACGTTTCTATGGGGTGGTACAACTAAGAATTGAAAGCTTCACCTACTATCTTGGGATAAGGTCTACTGGAAAAAAGATGAGGGTTGTCTAAGTCTGAAGTGTGCCAAAGTGCAGAATGATTCTTTTATGATGAAGCTCGGGTGGGGTTTGCTTAAGAAACCAAAAGCATTATGGGTGAGGTTGCTGAAGGAGAAATATAGTTGTGGGGGTGATGTGCTACCAAGAATTAAGAAGCACCATATAGAATGACTAGCCTGGAAGGGTATTCGAAGTTGCTGGCCTAAACTCACGGCGGGGTTCAGGTGGTTGGTCGGGAATGGGAAGAGTATTAGATTTTGGTTGGACAATTGGTGCCCAGGGGCCACGAAGTTACGTGAGTATGCGTCTCTGGTCATCTCAGAGTATGACCTGGATAAGAAAGTTGCTGATTTCATGGATAGTTCATGAGCATGGAAATACGATGTACTTGATGGCTTACTCCCGAAGGAGGTAGTGTCATCGATTATTAGTATTCAAATTGATGTAACACGAGATGATGTTTCTGTATAAGGCGAGTCTTCCTCAGGCGAATTCTCTACGAAGTCTGCTTATACTAGCATTATGAAGAAGGGGGATTTGTCTGGGAAGAATCTGTTGAAACTGATATGGAAGCTACGTGTCCCTCAACGGTATAGGACCTTTTTATGGTTGGGAGCACAGGATAAGTTGCTTATGAATGAGGTTCGGTATAACAGGGGTTTGGCAAACTCGTCCGGTTGTGTAGCCTGCCCTAGTTGTATTGAGTCTATCTTACACGTTCTGCGTCGATAAACGATTGCAAAGAAGGTATGGAATAGGTTGATTCCAAGTCACCTGGTGTGGAAATTCTATTCATTCTCCAATATTAAGGACTGGGTCGAGTGGAACCTGCAACAACGATTCTCGATCATGGAAGGAAGGTGGGATGTTGTTTTTAGCTTGATTTGCAGACAGCTGTGGCTCTCCCGAAATGCCTTGATATTCGAGCAGCGTACGGAAAGTGCAGTAAGTATCATTTCGAAGGCCGACGCGTGTGAAATGGGGTCCCGGTTTGATTGGCGCTAGTGGTGGGGTAGCGAAAGTTTCTGAGTTGTGGAGGCCGCCTCTTGTGGGTTTTCTTAAGATGAACATTGACGGGGCAACAACATGATCCGAAGATCAGTCTGCCTGTGGTGGGTTGGTTCGTGATCATAAAGGGAGGGTCTTGGGTGGGTTCCTCATGAATATTGGACCAGGACGAAGTTACGACACGGAGGGCTGGGGTGCGTTGTGGGGTTTGAAGTATGCATGGGATCAAGGTTGGAGGCAGTAGGTCCTCGAGTCAAATTGCCTAGAGCTCGTCGACAGGTTGAACAGCAGGGGTCTTCTCGATGTCAAATATAATGGCATAGAGACGCAAATTTGCGAGCTTCTAGATCGTGACTAGGAGGTGTGTGTCTGTTGGTGCACCAGAGAGGCGAATGGCTCGACGGATAGTCTTGCCAAGGAGGCCTTATCAGGTTTCAGTGGTTTTTCGGCTTTTACGGAAGTTTCATCCTGTATGCAGCAGCACGTCAGGAGAGATTCTCTAAGTTTTTCTTAGTGTAGTTCCGGTGTTTATATTTCAATAAAAAAAAGAGAAGATGCACCAATACAAAAGATTTCAAATTTTTTTGGTAATATAAATTTCTAGGATATTTATATGAATACTCGTTGCAGCTATGTGATCTTTTATAAAATGTCAATTTTATCTTCAACAACCTAAGGGTCCGTTTGGTTCGTTGGAATTGATTTTGATAGAAATGAAAATGAAAATGAAAATGGATATGGATATGGAAATGGAGTTTAAAAGTTTGTTTGATATGTTAAGGAAATAAGACATAATTTTTAGGTGAAAAGACCAAAATCCCCTTTTTTATCCAAAAAAAATCTTTCCAGTAGCCTTCAAAGATTTCAAACTCAAACAAGATCGCTGGGGTAACAAAATTCCAGTGTAACAAACCATCGAACTTCAAAGATTTCAAGCAAGGCTACTGGAAAGAGTCTGAAGATTCCAGCGTACCAAATTGTTGTACTTTAAAGACTCCGCTAAGCTGTTGAAGACTTCGCAAGGTTGCCGCTCTCTGCTGCCGCCGTAGGATTTGCGAGAACAAGCTGCTGTTGATTTGCGAGTTTGCACTGGTCTTCAAATCTGCCATTGTTGACCGGATCTGCAAGTTGGATCATCAGAGAACAATGAGGAAGACGACCAGATCTGCTCGTGTGTGCCGACGTGAAGTGTTGTCCTGTGCTCATGAAGATGAGATGTAAGAAGGGTAAAATTAGAACTCCATGGAATTTCTTATAAATATGAACTTTTTTATGGAATTGACTTCATTTTGGTTCCATGTGAAAATGGAATTTTATCAAGTTCCATCATATCAAACATACTTAAGGCATAGAATTGACCTCGATTTTCATTTCCATGGGGTTGGTTTAAGCATACCAAATATAGCCTAAGTGAAAAGACAATATTTGTTAAAAAAGAAAAAGAAGTCGTGCATATAAAATGATTCATTGACAAAAAGCCGTGAAGCCATATCTACATAATAAGCTCAATGGCGACATTTGCTCCTCCGTTTCGCTTTCGCTTTGTCTCCATTATCGTCTTCTTCATCGTCACTACTCTCACTTTCACTCTTCTTCTTTCTCACTCAGGAATTGCACTTGAAAGTGAAATTCCAATATGGCCCATCTCTTACCTAGCTCTCTTGAATCTCAGACTTCGATCTTCTGTTGCTTCCATTGTCTGTTCATTTCTTGTCGAACTATTTTGCCAATATCCTCGCAAAGACTTCAATTAGGTTCGGGTGTTTGGTCTTCTCTCATGTACTATTACCTCTCTCGATCGTTATATTGAAATTTAAACGGTCAAAATTTTATATTTTATAAAATTAATTTTTAAATACTGCAGTTTTCTAAACTAGTATGACTAAAGTTTAGCCATTTGAAGTTAACTTTATAACTTAGCATTTTATTAGTAATTTTATAAATTTTTAAATCTAGACTGCTCAAATTTCAATCTGCTGGTGGTGGATAGTGGAAAGGAAGTGGTGAGAATGGTGGGAAGACAAGTCAAATCTCAAGTAGGTTCCATTGTCTTTGCAACCGATGCTTTCTTATAGCTCTCGAGATTCTCACATTTCGAACAACATAGAATTATTATTAAGGGTAAAAAAGTCTTTAAATTATATATTAATTTTGAATAATTAATAAAAAAAATAACCCATTACAAAACATACCTAACACAATTCCTGTAATTAATAGTAGTATTAATTGCATTGCACCCGTACAATGGAATTCAATCAAATGCCACAAGTATTTGAAAGAAAGTTGGGTGTTAACGTGGTAAACAACGCTTTGTCAAACATGCCAAGAAGAATGATGTCCACTTCTAATCGTGCACTATCAACTTTGAGATATTTGCCACAAACTAGATGATAAATTAATTCTCCTCTAATTTTTAATATAGGATGAAATCAACTCATTTGAATAGATTAAGAATGTTAGTTAAGTTAGTTAATATAATATGTTTTGTTTTTAAAATACCCTAATCATCTTCCTTAATTCCCTTACTTTCTTTCATACTTAATTATTATTGATAGAATACCAATGAGATTAATTTACTAAAAACAATGGATAAATAGGTAAAAAAAAAATATTATATTCAGAACCAATATCAACTCCCTAATCAAATCCTTTGTTAAGGACAAAGGGAGTAAAATTTTATAACCTTTATTCAAAACAAATATCACATGACAGTGATGTAAATAATAATAATGTTATCATTATTAAATAGAATTATCTAATAGTTTAAGTGCACTTGATAATTGCATGTAATCAAAATATAGTTTTTGTGATGAGCTATATGGAGTCATCAAACCTATAAATTTTATAATTTTTCTAGTTTCTTCTTTAGTGGGACGTGAATTATTACCTTTTTGATTTATCAGAAACCTCAAAAGATAAATTAGTAACAGATTATTAAACTGAATATTTAGATATATAAAACTTGATTTATCTCATGTGCTTTTTTTTTTTTTGTTGCCATCGATCTCATGTTGCTTTTTATTTAAACTTATTCTTCATTATTTGTTATATAGTTCTTAATTGCTTAGGCAGTTGAATATTTGATACCCTTTTTCCTTTTATAACACTACAAAAAAAAAAAAAAAGGATTTCGTAGCAATGAATTTGTAGCGGTTAATGTTAACCGCTATAAATGCTGACATTTGTAGTGGTTTAAATATAAATCGGTACAATATTGTAGCGTCAACCTACGCACCGAGGGGCGCAATAGATTAGCAACATTATTTGTAGCGGTTAATAGGAAATAACCGCTACAAATAAGGTGCGAGATTCCCGCCAAACTTTGTCGCAGTTATTTTGTAACAGTTACAACAAATAAACCGCTACAATATTTACGTCACTGGGGGTCACCGAGCCGCTCCAATAGTGTATCATTTTTTTTGTAGCAATTACTACGAATTGAACCACTACAAAATACCAAAGGTCGCCTATTTGTAGCAGTTCTGGAAACATAACCGCTACAGAACTTCAAGGATCATCACATTTGTAGTGGTTATGAAAGTTTAGTCGCCCTAACTTTTTTGTAGCAGTTTTTTAAATAACCGCTACAAAATCCTCAACTATAAAAGCCGCACCGCCTCTCCTTTTTTCCATTTGGCCGTTTTGTTTTATGAAGTTTCTCTGAGAGTTTTCCTTCTGATCTGAGCGTTCTGACGTTTGTCAGAGAGTTTTCTCTCTAGCATTCTCATTATCACTTGACGTACGGACAATACTTATTTTATTTTTATTATAATTTTACATATAAATATGACTAAATCTGTTTATTTTTTAAAATTTTTGTAGTTTGTATGGCTTTAGGATGGACAAGGGGAAGAGACTGTGGTCCCCAGATTGATTTTGTGGGGTGGGAGCAGCAGAGGAGGGGGCAGTGCCTTGGGCGGGCGAGCGTGCCATTTCATCCCATCTCCCCACAGTAGCCACAGGAGTCGGCCCTACCACAGCCATCGCAGACAGTCCTACAGGAGACGACCTCACCAGAGGTGCCTGATCTGGGAGAGGGAGATATCAGTGTCAATGACTATGACGCGAATAAGGACTTCGAGATCCCGATTGGGATCAGAGAGATGGAGCAGTTCCTTGATAAAGAGGAGGCACGAGAGCAAAACAACCCACAAGGGTCGTCTTCGCATTCTACTGGGTTTGAGGTGCAGGTCTAAGGTAAATAAATTTTTTTATTTAATAAATTATATGTTTAAATTCAAAATGTTAAATTTGAATTACAATTTATCTAACGTGTGGTAAATTGTGTAGATGAGCAGGGGAACAGGTCCACGAGGAGGCTGGACGTGGCCAGTCTGAACAGTATGGACCGGACACTATAAGTTGTAGTGCCATGGAATGAGGGCACGGACTAGCCCATCGACAATAGGGGTTACCTATTTAACCGCTTCTAAAATGACATGGGCTCGAATTGGATGTGGTTCCCCCTTCACTTCAGGACGTGGAGGAACGTTCCGAAAGGGCCGAAGGACCTGGCGTGGGAGGAGGTAGTACAGGTAATTAATAGTATTTAATTATGCTATATTTTGTGTAATTAATTCTATTTAATTAATATTTTTAATAGGATATTTGTAATTATTCATATTTAAGTTTTGTTTTACAGCTAAGGTTTGCCGTCCGGGCCAACCGGAAGAGGTACATGGTGATAAAGATGGGCGACGGTTGGAGGAACAGGAAGAATCATCTCTTCCATAGTGTGGATAAAGATGGGACGATGCCTCTGGAGCAGCTGATCAAGAGCATCCCGGACGGTGTCCAGCCGAACGACTGGGCGAGTTTCGTCCAGTTCAGTAGGAGTGCTGAGGGGCAGGTAATGCATTTATTATATTATTTATATATAATTTTGTAATTGATAATTATTAAATTATAGTTTAAATTTAATTAATTTTATGATTTTATTAATTTTAAATATTTTATATTGTTTTAATACATTTAATATTATTTTTTTCCAGCGCTTTCTCAGAGGAACACGAGATGCCGTGGGCAGTAGACGATCCACCACACAGTAGGATCAAAGACCTTTGCTGTCACTTACAGCGAGCTGGTAACTTTTCACAATATCAATTACTTTTAGCTGGTTATTTCATATTATAAATAATGTATATGTTTTGATAATACTAATTGAATTTTGTAATTGCTTTATGAGAGGAAGGCACAACAGGAGAACCATCAGACGGACTATGGGGAGTTGTTCGCTATCACACACAGACACCGTGATGGGACTCCGACCTCTCAACGTGCAGAAGTGGCCATTGTAAGTGATTTCATTATTATATTGTTTATAAAACCAACTTAATTATGAAAAATGCTAATAAGTAATTGTTTCATAAAATGGCAGGAGCGGATGCAACAGTCGCAGGCTAAGCTGCAAGAGACCCAGGCCGAGGAGTCACAGGGGTTTGTGGACCCCACGACTCCTTTAAAGGCAGGTCTGGGTCAGGCTAAGCACCCCAGACGAGTGCGGGGGATGGGGATAGGCGCCAGACCTAGCATGGTCTATGGCAGGAGCGCCGCCTCTGAGGCTGGCAGCTCTAGAGAACAGACGTCTAGGGTCAGACGTCCGAGGGATAAGTCTGTTAAGGAGTTGCGCTCAAATTTGGCCCGGACACAAGCTGCAGTGGCTCAGTAGCAGTAGCAGGCCGATTTCTACTACGCTCAGCAGACACAGTGGCATGATATCACGAACATCATGCTCAAGCGATCGTGGAGTCGCCTGTTCCCAGACGAGCAGCCTCCACAGGTTTCCCCTGTCCCTCGATTCATCTTCCAGCCTCCTCCTCCTACTGATGATGATGGTGCTGTTAACTCTGTCCAGCACCCTGATCTACCAGTACCTGAGAGAGGACCAGATGATTAGCCTCCTGCTGCTTAGTTTACGACATATATATTTTTTCTTTTTGAAACATTTATCAATAAATCTAGATATTTAAATTCAGAACTTAAATTTTTATTGCGTTTACCATGGTTATATTTATATTTTTAAACCGCCTTGTTAAATTTGTATTGCATTTAGACAATCTTATTTATATTTTTAAAACTAACAAAATAAATTAATTATATATATTTGTAGCGGTTTTATAATAAAACCCTACAAATATTAAAAAAAAATTTGAATAATATTTGTAGCGGCTATGGTCAAAAACCGCTACAACGTCAATTGAATATTTGTAGCGGTTAATGCCAAAAACCGCTACAAAGTAATGAAATGTGAGAGGGAATTTCAAAATTCAAAAGTTAAATATTGGTAGCAGTTACAATAATAACCGCTACAAATATTCAACATTTCAATTTTGAATTTCCCCCCACTTTGTTCTAATTTGTAGCGGTTTACTAAAATAACCGCTATAAATTAAGAATAATTTTTTGTTTTAAAATTGTCCAACGGTTATAAATATTTATAGCGGTTTTTTTTAATAACTGCTACAAAGTTAAAATATTTGAAATTTGAAATTATTCTACTGCTAGAAATTGGTAGCGGTTAAAATTTATAACCGCTACAAATATATATATATATATATATTAGGAGCGGTTTTTAATATAACCACTACAAGGTTATAACAAATTCTTCAATTTGATTCCAACGGCTTGAAAATTGGTAGCGGTTATTGTAGCGATTTTAGTCATATAACCACTACAAATTTTTAATATGGTAGCGGTTATTGTAGTAGTTTCTGAATCGTTACAAAGTATTAAACGTTAGAAATTCAGAATATAAGGTTACAGGCATTCATCATTCTCTATTCACTCATCTTCTTCACTATACTTTATTCTCTCTCACTGGTAGTTATGAATAAGTCATGGGTCAGGTTGCCATACAATTCTCCGTAATATTTGTACGGATTAAACAATTTCTTGAATTTCGCATTCACTCACGCCAACTGTAACGGCAAGATTGTATGTCCATGTCAGAGATGCAAGTTCAAGAAGTGGCATGCACGACATGTGGTTAAGGAATATTTGCTTTTGAAGCCTTTCCTGGAAGACTATACGTTCTCGGCAGTTCATGGTGAGAAGGCCGGTACGAGATATGATGATGCTCTTTCTCGAAGTTTGCAAGTAGGAGTTCAACTAGATGAAGATGATCCTGTGAATGATGCTGTGCGTGATGCATTTGGTGTTCATTATGACAACTTCAACGAAGAAGTGCAGGGATCAGAGCCGGTGTTCATGCAGAATGAATCCGCTGGGGATCTTTTCATCTTGATGGATGAAGCAAATCGTCTTTTATATCAAGGTTGTCAAAAATACTCTAAATTATCTTTCTTGATCAAGTTGTATCATATCAAGTGCTTGTGTAGAATCACAGATAAGGGAATGTCGATGTTGCTGGAATTATTACAAGATGCATTCCCCGACGCGAAGATTCCCACGAAGTTCTACGAGGCCAAGAAGATTATTAACAGATTGGGCTTGAACTATAAAAAAATTGATGCATGCCCTAACGATTGTATACTATATTGGGGAGGCGATAACAGCAGAAAAACTTGAAAGCGAAGTCACACATCGAGATACAAGACAATTCAGAAGGGAAAAAAAGCAGAATAAGAAACCTCTAAAGATTCTCAGATACTTCCCTTTAAAGTCGCTCTTACAAAGATTGTTTATGTCGTCTAAAACGGCGGAGCAGTTGAGGTGGCATGAGGTTGATAAGAATGAAGATGGTAAATTACGACATCCTCAAGATGTAAACACTTGGAAAAACGTTCTACAAAAACTTTCCATCTTTCACTGTTAACCCTCGAAATGTTAGACTTGCTTTGGCAACTGACATTTTCGATCTATTTGGGAATCTCAGCATAAGTTATAGTATTTGGCCGGTAGTCTTAGTTTCCTACAATTTACCCTTAAATGTGTATGAAACAAAGCTCCTTCATTTTGTCTATGATCATTCCAGGAAAAAAAGCACCGGGTAATGACATCGATGTGTATCTCCAACCACTTATTGTGAAATTGCTTGACCTGTTGAATGTCAGCATCAAGACATATGACGCCTTCTGGAAGACATTGTTCAATTTGCGTGCAGCCTTGATGTGGATGATTAGTGACTTTCCTAGCCTTAAAACATTATCTGGGTGGAATGTGCATACTGGCTCGACTTGTCCAGCTTGCAATTTTGACTCTGACGCAGTACGCCTTCCCCACAGTCGGAAGTGGTGCTTTTATGGGGCATCGAAGGTTTCTTGATGGAAGGCACAAGTTTAGATTTCAATGGAATCGCTTCAATGGGAAACCAGAAACAAGAGGGCCACCTCAGATTTTATCGGTGCAGACATCTTATAGCAGCTTGAGGATGTTGAATTTGAGTTCGGAAAAAGCAACGATGCAGCACAAGCAGGCTGAAAGAGGGGCAAGACTTCTATGCCTTAGCAATGGAGGAAGATAAGCATTTTCTTCACTCTTCTATATTGGAATTCTAATTTACTTCTCCACAATCTTGATGTCATGCACATTGTAAAAAATGTATGCAACAATGTGTTATATACACAGCTTAACGTATCGGGAAAGTCAAAAGATCATCTTCAAGCGAGGAAAGATTTACGTGCCATGGGAGTTCATGAAGACGCGTGGCCAGATGAGCATGACAAATTTCAGCCGGTAAAGTTCACCCTCATAAAATCGAACAAGGAAATCTTTCTCGCGACGTTGAAGAAAATAAAAGTTTCAAATGGGTATTCAAGCAATATTTCATGATGTATTGACATGCAGGCTTGAAAGGTTACTGGCCTGAAGAGTCATGACTCACATGTGCTTATGCAACAGTTACTTCCGCTGGCTATAAAGAATGCACTTCCTCCCGATGTGTCAATCATTTTGGTGGAGCTTTGTTCTTTCTTTCGGAAGTTGTGTTCCAAGGTCTTGATTGTTGAGGAGCTCAATCAGCTGCAGTCTAAAATTATTTTTACACTTTGTCATTTGAAGATGCTCTTTCCTCCATCCTTTTTCACTATGATGGTTCACTATAAAATCCACATTGTTCATGAAACAAAGCTCGCTGGCCCAGTTCAATATCGATGGATGTATCATATTAAAAGGTACTCATTTTATATATGTGCATCATTAATAGTTCTTATGTTTGTTAGTCACCTTTTTTAGCATTTTGTATCATTTTGCCCTTCTTCACTTTGTAGATTTCTTGGGAAAATGATATCTTACGTAAGGAATAAGGCTTGGCTAGAAGGTTCTATAGCTGAAGGTTATATAGGGGATGAGGTCCTGTATTTCTGTTCAAGATACTTTGATGACATTGAGACTGCCTTCAACCGACCGCCTCGTGTAGATGATTGTCCTGAACCCGCAGCAACATCAGCAGAATTTATCCCTTGTGTTGGTAAACCAGTTGGAGGAACTAAGAACTTCAAAATAACAGCAACTGAGAAATTGCAAGCACATAGATATGTCTTGATTAATTGTACTCAAGTTGAACCTTTCATATAGTAAGAATTATACACTCACATGTTATTCTATATCTTTCATAACATTTTTCACTTTCATTTCACTATCGCATTCACATGATTAATTGCAAGGAATTCAGAAGTCATGTTAAGAATCAACTCAGGATCCGTACACAAACATCCTCCAAAATTGACAAAAAGATCTACAGAGAATTCCCAAGATGGTTTTCGCGCAGAATACTAAATGACCACAACCCACACTTACTAGATTTCAGAGTTCTCGCAATTGGCCCTCTTGACCAAGAAAAGGATTACAGCTTACAATGTCAATGGTTTCAAGTTTTGCACGGTTTCATGTAATCAAGGATTCAAACTCAAAACCCAGGTGTTTATGGCACCTTTGGGATAAGGAGTTATTCGAGCAGCAGTGATGCCAACATGCAGTTCGGAGGCGTCCCTTACTATGAAAAGCTTCTTGATATCGTGGAACTTGATAACCAAGGTCGTTTCAGCGTTACGCTATTCAAGTGTTTGTGGGCAAATACCACTATTTCTCAGAGACTCACAACTGACGACTTAGGTATCACATCAATAAATTTCTCGCGGCCAATTCGCACTGGTCATTCTCAAGATGATGAGTTGTATATTCTTGCGTCAGAGGCATACTAGGTTTATTATGTTGAGCATAGGGATTGACACATGGTTGTTCATTTAAAGCCACGAGACCTTTACGACATCGGTGATGGTAATAACATCACATACGAGAGTGAGCCATTTCAGCCCGCCAATTTCGAAAACTTCTTCCCTGAAAGCGATCACAATTTACTTATAGTTCGATTAATTTTTTAAATTCATATCATTTTAATTAAATTTTTTTAACAAAAAACACATCGCTAACAATTTTTCTATACAATTTCTGTAGGGATAGCGCGAATGATTGATCAAACAGATTATGTTTTTATTTTAAAACAATTTATTTTTTATTTTTTTCAAAAAAAATGTTTTTTAAAAAAATATTTGTCGCAGTTAAAAAACCGCCACAAATATGTGACACTAACCGCTACAATTTTCACGTAAATCCCTATAAATACCCTAACCACATCTTACTTCAAACACTCCCTCTTTTCTTTCCACCTTACCTCTCTTTCATCTTCTCTCATTTTCATTTGTTTTTTGTATGAGCCGAGGAGCTTAACAAGATGATCAAATATGGTAATAAATTTTTAAATTATTTATTTCAATACTTTTTTTCTTTCACATAACATGTATTCTCACTATTTTTTTTCCAGATATTTATTTACATAATCATATTCACATTAAAGCGAATAACATAATGGTTCCTTATTACCTACTTATCCCCAATAATATTATCAATGCAATTTTCAAAATTATTTAATTTAATTAAATCATTCCTTTAAAATTATAAATGACCTAAACTCATGAATAATAAGCTAATTAAATTAGCTAAACTATTAAAATAATAAAATATTTAATTTAACACTAACAAAATGAAAACAAATAATTGTATATATATTTTTTAATTTGTCTGAAATTTGTAGCGATTTTATAACCGCTACAAATATATTTTTAAAACCAGTCCAAATTTTTGCCACAAAATTTGAATTTTAATTGAATTAGTAGCGGTTGTATAACAGCTACTAATTATTCCCACCATTTTAAATTCCATTTTGTAGCAATTAATAAACCGCTATTAAATATCCCTGCAATTTTTAAATTCAATTTTGTAGCGGTTTTATAACCGCTACAAATATCACTACAAATTTTCATTTTCATTTCCCACCATAAAATAGTCATGGTTGCAATTTGTAATGGTAATATAACCGCTATAAATTACCAAGAAAAGTTTCTCTGATTAAGAATGTTGTAACAATACTTGTTAACCGCTACGAATATAGTAGTGGTTTGTTCCTTGAGTAGCAATTAATAATAATCGATACAAATGCACTTGCACTAATGGATTTAGTAGCGGTTTTTTGAACCGCTACTAATTATGTTCGTAGCGATTAAAATTGCTACAAATACTTACTTTTAACCGTTATTAAGTCACAATTTTTTTGTAGCGTAAGACATTCCGCAAAAGTGAATATTTCAATCCGTCATTATCATAACTATTAGATTAAAATAAATTGATATTGAATATTTTTACCCACGACGTAACTATTATTGATTGTATAATATAATACTTTAAAGTAATTAATTATCAACATAAAAGAGATCTTAGAATAACCTAACATTGCTTTTGGCCAGCTCATATAGGAGTAATGCTTAAAAGAACATTATCTGGCCGCATTACAATAAGTACGGTTTGGGTCATATTATCTCACGTCTATATTAAAATTTTTGCTACAATAGACTAAATTAATAGGCTAAATTAAACACTCTTGTCGTTAATTACCTAACTTATTGGTGTATATATATATCTAATTATTTTTGCCGAGATCCATCCACTTACTAAGTGGGTAAAACATTTTTTATATCTTTTTTTTGTCTCTGGTTGTTAATTAAATCGTAGTAGCTAGATAAACATGACAGGTATGAAGGATAATTACATTTTGTAGCCACACTGATAAAGCTTTATATGTTGAAATCCCATCGTGACCCACATCCGCGCAAACAACTTACTGCAAAAAGACTTATTAAGAATTTTGTATAGTATTAAAAAAGTAAGTAAAATTAGTTAATGTTTTAAAAGCTAAGATTATCATTATAAGAGATTGTTAATTAGTTACAGAAAATGATATATTTTTTTAAAAAATACTTTTTAAAAATCTTATATTAAGGGTTTGGTAGAGGCTGTCCCAGACTCCCAGCTTACCATCGAGGGTTAACCCTGGTAGTAGTGGTATCAAGTTCGACCTTTGGGTATGAGAAACTCACACAAGAACACCCAAGACCCTTGAGTGTCGTGGTTGCACTGTGACTACCCAATATGGCGTGGTACCAAAAACTAAGACTTGGAGTAATAATTGATAAAATATTAAATAAAGTTGGGAAAATTTTAAATAAATAACATTTAAATTTATAAAACCTCAAAAAATATGTTAACACATAAAAATGATATAAAAGTGACAGGGATCAAATTAAAATTTTAAAGTAATGATTATTTTATCATTATGCCCCTCAGTTTTTTAAATTAAAATAAAGTACCATCGTTGGAGCACCACTACACCCCCGGCCAGGGTCGAAGCTTCAGCATCGAGGCCTATTTCTTTGTGTGGTGGGGTTTAATCTTTTTTTCTTGAAAAATTAAATTGTAAGCCCAAGGGGTGGGGGTAGGATTGGAACCCACCACACCTTGTTTACGAAGAGGCTGGGTGGCCATTAGAGCACCAATGCCTCTTTTGATAGGTGTGTGTATATATATCTATGAGTATATATATATATATATATGTATAATATACATAAAGACATAATAATATTGACTAAATAAGTAAAGAAAATGTTTAAATGTATAATGGTATTGACTAAAGTCGTAATGTTATTCATAAAATAAGTAATGATATTTATTAAACGCATAAATAAGCTAACTAAAGATATATATAGTACTGACTAAATGAGTAATAAGATTGATTAAAAGCATAATAAAATTAATTAAATGAGTCATGATATTTATTAAACCCCCACCCCTTTGGCTTACATTTTTTCAAAAAAAATAAATAAATAACCCCACCTACCCAAAAAAGGGTTTAACTACTATCCTCTATTTTTACCGTTCTCTTTTCATCCATTGCTCATATCAATTGAAATTTGAGCGGTCCGAATTTAATATTTAGTAAAAATATTAATAAAATATCAAATTATTAAAAAATTAAAAAAATTCTAAAACTACTAAATTTTAGTTATGATGATTAAAACTACAATAAAAAAAAATATATAAAAAGAATATTTTGATAAAACATTAAATTTAAACCGTTTACATTTCAATCTAAAGATTGAAATGAGTAGTGGAAAACAAGAGGAGGGGAAGAGAATGGTAAAAGAAGAGAACAGTAAACAAGAGGAGGGGAAGAGAATGGTAAGAAAAGAGGACAGTAAACAATCTCCAAAAATATCGTCGTCGGTCGAGGGTACAAGCTGGTTGGCGCAGGTGCTCCGGTAAGGACATCTTTTCTTTTTTTATTTTAAAAAAAGAGGTACATAATGATAAAATCATTAACACTTTAAAATCCTAATTTAATTCTTATCACTTTTATTTTATTTCAATGTGGTAACAAACTTTGTTCAGTTTCATAAATTTAAATAGTACTCCTTCCGGTCCTAATTATAAGACAAAGTTGACTTTTTTGGAGAAATTAAAGAAGCCAATTTAATCATTTTAGAGTATTTATATTTTTAGTATCCTTAAATTATATATCAGTTTATTAGTCAAATTAATTAGTTTGAAGAAAAAAATATAAAAATAAATATTCTAAAGTGATTTAATTGGCTTCCTTAATTTCTCCAAAAAAAGTCAACTTTATCTTATAATTAGGACCGGAGGGAGTATTTATTTGGGTTTTTCCCAATAAAGTAAAACCTAATTTTGACTCATTTTTAAGCTACCATCCTGTCTAAAAAGCTAAAACCTAATTTTTAACTCATTCTTAAGCTGCCAACACTTAACCTCTATAGAACCTACTTTTTACTTCATCAAAATGTGCATATACATACATATATATATATATATATAGAGAGAGAGGGAGGGAGAGAGAGGCAGGTATGGATATCAGTGCGCAGGTCCAGGCAGGTATATATATTATATACACTCAGGGGGGGTGGTTGGCAGGCATAAGTATATTTTAAAACATAGTTTTAAGTTTTAACGCAGCGATTGTTCAAGGTCTGAATGTTTAATTTGGTTGCAGAAGGATAACGAAAAGCTATTCCATCATCGTTCTCTCTCCCTCAACTTGATTCCAATTCTAATTTCAATTGTTTTGCTTAGATTACGTGCTTTAACATCTAAAAAATACATTTACATAAGTTAAGATAAAATTTTTCTCACATATTTACCTTATATTCCGTAAATTATATTAAAAAAGAAGCTTCTATCTCTAACTCAAATAGACGCTACTTCGGCAATCATCACACGCGCACACACAAAAAATACAGATGGATGTCAAGATATAATATTATTATTTTTTGAGAGCTTGAAAATTAATTTTCGTTTCGTAGAAGTGAAAAGTAAACAAATAAAAATAAATTTAAAAAAAACCAACCTGTATATGAACGGGACTTGGAAGCATTCTGTGAACCAGGGTGATCAAAACTACAATGGGACAGCCGATCAAAAAAAAAAAAAAAAAAAAAACTACAATGGGACAAAATCTTATCTTCTTTCTTACTTTTTCTTCGCATTATGCTTAACAGGCATATGCCCAACAACATAGTTAAAAATTAAGCTTCACATACAACTTTCTTCCATTCAATGCTTTAATTATTATTTACATACATATTCGCCTCACCTATTCATTAGGTATATATCAAGATTATAATACCATTAATACTCTATAAAATTTATAATTTTACTCCTCTGCCTCCTAAATGTAGGACCTTGTTACAGACTAAATCTTATATTTAGGTCACATGGTAGTTTATAAACTGTACAAACATTTTGTCATCTACTGCTATATATCTTAATTGATTATGGCTTGGTCTTATCATCATTTTGACTCTATACATTTTCCTTGCGAGGACCTCCTCATTTTTGTTCGATTCTATTTGGATATATTTGGGAAACACAAAACTGACTTTTGGACTGTTAAAAGCCAATTAGAGTCAAAAATCATGTTTAATTTAGTATTTATTAAAGCAAATTTAATGAGCTTTTTCTTCATAAAGCTTTGTGGCTTTTTTTTTTTTTTAAATTAGGTATGAATTTTTTTTAAATTGACTTTTCAATATATCATTTAAAAAAGTTTATATTACCCTGATTTTTTTTTAAAAAATATATATCTAAATATAAATTACATTGCAGTAATTGATTTTTACCTTAACTTCAATTTATAAAAGTCGGTTTTGATTAATGTCACTTTTGCAAACACTAATTCAAACGAGTCCTTGAGTTGTATTGGGTCTGTTTCTATGTCTCTGCTTTAGTGTCCGTTTGAGCTAGTAGTAGAATCTGTCTTTACAATGTAATTTATAATATACGAGATAAGTATATAGAGTTTTGTCTTGATGTACATGAATATACATGTTTCTCAAACACTAATTCAAACATGCCCTTATTTGTGTGAGTCCTTTTTAACTTCCCTGCTCCCGTATAAAGTCCCTCTAGGATAGTCGGTATTAATGATGATGTTATTATTAGTAAGAACAACACCTGCCTCCTGTAGTGAATCCTTTATTTATTCTCATTCTAATATCTCATTCTGAGCAATTTTTTATTCCTCTTAATTAAATTAAAGTCACTGCGAGGATTAACATAACATTTGAAGGTTGGAATTATAAAAATTATCTTCAAGTTGCAACCATCCTAAAACTATCACCAACATGCATGTCATATTCAAACTTTTAATAACATAATGAAGTAAACACATTTCTTTTTAGTCAATAAAAGTTGGTCTAGTAAAGACCTTATTGGTAAGCGATTTACTAAGATCTAACTTACATAAATTTTTATTAAAATATATAAATAAATAAATAAGGATTAATGTACAAAAATATCTATATACTTTTTTCAAAAAAGGATTTAGCACTATAAATTTTATTTTGGTGTAAAAATATCCACAAATTTAAAAAAAAAGAATAAAAATGTCATGTCCGTTAAAATGGACAAGTTCGGTTACTTTTTGCTTAGGTGTGGCGCATATTATGGTTTTTAAAATGATTATTTTAGGGAAAAAAATCAAGCCCCCACCCTCTCTCACGTCTTCGTCCCTTTTCAAGGTGTGTTTGGTTTGAGAGGATGGAGGGGATGGGATGGGGTAAATATCTTTTTGGGTAAGAGGAACTCAAAATTTACCCTTTCATTAAAGAGAAAAGGGAGGGGATGGGGATAAATTACTTTTTTGGGTGAGAGAAACCCAAAATTTACCTTTTTATTAAAGGTAATAAGAGGGTAAATTTTAGGTTCATTCCACCCAAAAAAGTAATTTACCCCAATCCCCCCTCAAACCAAACACACCCTTAATGTTGGAACGAGCTTCCCTTCTCCTCTTTTGGATAAGTAAGGAAAGTTCCTCTTATCTAGGCCGTCTAGATAGGATTTGGATGGTCCGGATTTAATTTTTTTTATTCTTTTAAAAATTATTTTAGTGGATATAAAGTCTAAAATAAAGATAATCTCTTCACTGACATTTTTTCAAAAAATGATTTTTTTATTAAAAAAAACCAATTAAAAAAAAATCAAATTTGGATGGTTCATATCCCATCTGGACGGTCCAAATGAGACGAGTTTTCAATGTCTATCCAAAGGATAGGCACCGAAATGGGTTCCTTTAATGCTTGGATACGTTGGACGCTACTCAACGACAGCCCATTTAAGGATTTGTGGCTACCCTCTCTGCTGCGCCCTCATTTTTTAGGCCTTTCCAAGTATATTTTTTATGACTCTTTAGATCATTAGATTATACATACATTTTTTGCCTATAACATATCAAAATTTCACTCATTTTATATAAAATCTAATAATCCAAAAAACCATATCCAAAAAGCCATATTGGGAAGGCCCAAGGGAGGGCAGCCCCAGAGGGGCATCAGATGCCCCCAAATCCCCCATTTAAGGTCTTTTTCTTCAAATGCTGGAGGCACTATCTGTGCACCGGCCACTCTTATGTCACCACCTTCCATTTTCTATGATCTGTTTTGCTGAGTTTCGTTCTGGTTTTCACATAAAGAAACTCATGAAATGGCCTCTTCCTCCCACTGGATTGTTCAGGAATAAGACAGAAAAGCGAAAATGTTGTTTTTCTGATTAACAGTTCATAGTACTCAACAAAGGTGACATTTTTATTTTCTTTTAAAAAGTTCGTGGGCATTTTTGTACATGAATTTTTGGATGTTCTTTTAGGAAAAGTATGCAAGTATTTTTTCATCTTAACCCAATAAATAAACTCACTTTTACTGGGAGTGGATGTATGTGAGAAACCCTCTTTTCTTATAACCTAATTTTGACGCATTGTTAAGCTGCCAACAATTATAACCTAGCTACTACCTAGAACATTCTTTTAACCTTGTCCCTATAAAAGCCATTGAAGCAAAGCACACACTCATCACTATATTTCCCACTCATCAACAATCTCTTGACATTAAAATGAGTAGCCGTAGCCTGACAAATCTAATCCTCAGCTTCTTCATCATCATCGTTTTCTTTTTCTTGGTTCCATCTAATGCAACTCAAACCCATGAACCAGTTTCAGAGATTCTCAGAACCCAACATTTTTTCCTTCACAAAGTTTCTGAATTGAAAGCCAAATTACAAAAATTCCAAGAAACCCAACTCCACGCATCAACCCATTTAGTGGTAGCAGGATTCCTCTGTTTCATAGCTTCCTCCATCTCCAGTGCTGGTGGAATAGGAGGAGGTGGCATCTTCATACCAATACTCACCATTATCGCCGCCTTAGACCTCAAAACCGCCTCGAGCCTGTCGGCTTTCATGGTCACTGGAGGCTCTACTGCTAACGTTGTGTGCAATATGTGCCCCAAGTTTGGTCGTCATGGGAAGACATTTATTGACTACGACATAGCTCTTTTGTCAGAACCTTGTATGTTGCTAGGAGTAAGTGTTGGTGTTATTTGCAACCTCGTATTCCCCGAGTGGCTCATCACTATTTTGTTTGCTATTTTTCTGGCTTGGTCTACGGCCAAGACTTGCACAAGTGGGTTTATGTTTTGGAAGATGGAATCAGAAGAGATTAGCAGAAAAAATATTATAAATGGGTCCGGGGAAGTTGAGAAACGGATTGTACAAGAAAATATTAATGGAGATTTGAAGAGTTTTCAAGTGCCACTTTTGGGTCATCTTCATGATGAAGAAATTTTCAGATTGAAGCTTCCTTGGCTCAAACTAGGGGTCCTCCTTTTGATCTGGTTTTCTTTCTTCTCCCTCTATCTTCTTCGGGGCAACAAGTATGGAGAGGTACAATATAGTTACAATTATTAATTTAATCTAATTATCATTGTCCCAATCTATAATTTAATCCTCAACTTAACACTTTACCAATTTAGTTATTATTTGTTTGTTTGTTTTGGCCAACAAGTTATTATTTGTTTGCTTACATCTTAATTTGCGTTAAATTTTATATGAAAATGAAAGTTGACAAAAAAAATTTTGCAAGTGCTTTTAATAATTAAACAATTTAATTAATCAATTAGTAAAAGCCTGTTTGGATGAGTATAGTATAACCAATTATAAGAGTCAAAATCATGGTTTTCATAAAAAATATCCAAACACCCTTTACATGTCAAAATTAATTACAAACTCATGACTCCTCTTATACATGCTAAAATCAATTATGAAGTTGAAAAATTGATAACACTAGATTATGAAATAACCGTAGTTTTAGTTTCATAATTGATTTTGACATGAATAGGGGCGTTTGGTAACTAATAAGATAACCATAATTTTTTGAGTTTCTTCGTGATTGATTTTGTCATGTATATGTAGTGAAGGAGGTTTGGTTTTGAGTTTATATTTGATTTTGGTATATATAAAAATGTTTGGATATTTTTTGAAGAAAATCGTTACTTTAACTCTTATAATTAGCTACCCAAGGAAAAGAACATGTATAATTAAGTGCTTTTCCAAACAAAAAAAGTCATCTTTATCTTTTGATCATTAAGAGATAAAGCTTTGTGGATATCTGAAATAGTTCAGACTTATGGACTTTCCTTCTCCCTGCCTGCTTTTTGTCTTTGTCCATTTTCAACGACGCAGAATCAAGTGGGGCACCGAAGGCAGGTGCTTCATGTAGGTTGGCACTTAGGTCCCTTCCATAAGGTTTTGGCTTTGAGACATGTGGATGGAGTTTTTATTGGAGGGAGAGGTGAATACCTAAAGAGTCTGATATAGGCTCGAATTCAGACTAATCAGTTGTTCGGGTTTATCTAACCTAAAGAAGGTTAGGACCCAAAAAAAACACCGAATGCTAAAAGTAAAATTAAAAAAAAAAAAAAGGATCAAGTGGGGCAGTGCCAGAAGAGATTGGGTAGTGGAGAAATTATTTTATGAAAATTAGTCAATTTTGGAGGGTTGGTATGCTTCTCTTTCATGGTGGGGGTCCCACTGGTCCTATCACAACATTTCAGAAGCTTCTGAAGTGTGCTAGCGCATGGTTTGGTGGCACAAGCCTTACATCCTTGTTTGTTCATGAAGAACAAATTCACAACAGTAAATTACTAAAAACACAAGTTTTTTTCCGGGGAAAAAGTACCATGACCCTTTAAAAGCGCGCCCAACATCATATAGTTCTTAGAAATGTAAAAATACCTATAAATATTTAAAATATGAGTAAAAATATCAAATCCCTTAAATATAACTTAACACTATTATATATGGATATGCAAAAGTAGCATGAATCATCAAAAAAATAAGCATGAGTCATACCACAAAAAATAATGGCCTTAGATTATATCTATGGTCAAGATTTTTACTCCCATTGTGAATATAATATTCAAAGGTATTTTTACACCTCTAAAAATACATATGATGCTGAACCCACACCTTAACCCATCAATAGACACATCACTTGGAATATACTTCTGATGTGTTAGGGAACAAAAACAGATGTGGAAGAACCAAATTGATGGTCTGGTTTTATTCATTTTTGAGAAAATGCCACTGGAGACTGCTTTCATTCTTACAGAAGCGAAATGGTAAAACTATGTGCAGAGTATAATTCCAATGGAGCCATGTGGTGTGGGATATTGGATTATCTCATCAGTTCAAATACCTCTTGCTGTAATTTTCACTTATTGGATTGTGTACAGGAAAGAAAGCCATCAAGATCAACCTCTAATAAGCCAGGTAGGTTCATAAACTTCATTGCCTTTAAAAGCAATGTTCTTTTCACTATTTTTCAAACAAGCAATTAAAGACTTAATTTAAAAGTATAGCTAATCTCATTCAAATGGACATTACAGGGACAAGTTTTGGCTGGAAATGGAGCATCAGATAAGCTTATCTTCCCATTAATGGCATTGTTAGCAGGTGTTCTGGGTGGTGTCTTTGGAATTGGAGGAGGAATGTTAATAAGCCCCCTTCTTCTTCAAGTTGGGATAGCTCCTGAGGTATGTCCCATTACATCACAGATTTAGGGGCTTGTTTGCAATAACTTTGGTAGAATTGACTTTTATTTAAACTTAGTTTTGCAAACTGAAATTGGAGTGAGAGTAAGATAGTATAATGTGATTAATGTCTAGATGGGTTTATTAAAAAGTTAGTTGGGTGTTTTAGAGTAATTTTAGCTTTTACAAAGTTAGTCTCATCTTCTTTCTTACCTATTAGTGATTCGGTGTCATTTTCTCTTCTGACAATGGGAGAAGCTGAAAATAGTGGCTTCAACTTAAAAGTCACTTTTACTCCTAAAACACTTCCATTTCAACATAATACCAAACAAAAATAAAGCTCCAAAGCTGGTTTTGGCTGATAGAAGTCAATCACAGAGCCTTAAAACCATCAATATATTAGAACCTATAAAATAGAAGTAGAAACAAGGCCTAAGGGAAGAAAAGGAATAGTAGAGGGAAAAGGAACTCTAGAACCGGAATCTGTAATCCTAGAGAGCAAAGAAGAGAAAAGAGAAGACGGAGAGACTAGAACCAGAATCTAGTTCTAGGAAAAAAAAGAGAGAATTATCTCTATAATAACTTCATTCATTCATCTATATCCTTGACAAAGTTCATAACATGATATTTATAGTTCTGACAACATAATTGAAAGTAACTACCAACCCCAAAATACATAGAACTGCCAATAACTTGTAATAACCAATAATGGACACTTGTCGCTATTAACCTAGGACACATAATAAAACATAAAACACAAACAACTTCCTAGAATACACTAGAAAAGGTCACTAGTTTCCTATCACAATATAGCCACATATCAGACAACTTGGTAACAACTGAGATAATTTTTGCTTGAACAGGTAACAGCAGCAACATGTTCTTTCATGGTTTTCTTCTCTTCTACAATGTCGGCATCGCAGTACCTGTTGTTAGGCATGGAACACACAGAGACAGCACTAGTACTAGCAATTATATGCTTTGTGGCATCAATGCTTGGGTTACTGGTGGTGCAGAGAGCAGTTCACAAGTATGGGAGAGCATCCCTGATAGTTTTCTCAGTTGGTTTAGTTATGGCTTTGAGCATTGTTCTAATGACCAGCTTTGGAGCCATTGATGTTTGGAAGGCCTACACATCTGGAAAATACATGGGCTTCAAACTGCCCTGTTAGGAGTTTAAACACTACCATGTTTGCTTCAGTTTTGTTATAACCTGCTAGACTGTCAACTCTGTACAATAATACATAGTTATCAACTCATACCTCTGAATGAGTGTAATAACATAATAAAAGGATCATCTTTTAGCACTAAAAAATTTGTTGATCATGTTTTGTGTTCAAGTCAATCCACAATATCGTACTCATTATTCATCAGTGAATGAGTATTAACAACAGTCAATGCTGGCTAGAACTATAACTACAACCAGAAGCTGTGCATTACAGAAAATATGAAACTTTGAAATCAATGGGAGTTCTTCCAACGCAAGATTGTAAGTTTTTTTGCGAATGTGAGTAAATTTAAATTTGCAGACATAAAAGAAGAGCCTTTTTCTCGGGTAAGATTGAAAGGCCAGAATGCACAGCCATGGCCAAGTTTTAGGCAACTGGGGGACGAAGTACATGGTCCTGTGAGGTGTCAACAGAAGCAGGGGGTAAGAACTGCCACATAGAAACTCCTGGGTAACCGATGAATGACAACATCTTGCTCCCAAGAACTTGTCCTGGTGCTGGAAATGGAGCTGCTGCGAGGGTGGGAGGGCGAGGCAGGAAGCCTGACTGTGAATTCACGGCTTTAACTTGCCTCTCAATGTTATCTTTCTCTGATTTTATTCGCTGCTTCTCGTCGCGGAGCTCATTTTTCTCGGCCTGCACAAGACAAACTCACGAGCATAAGGAAAAAGATAGATCATGTACTTTTGATCATCTTATGTTATGTGACATAAAACAGTCATGTGAACAGAGTTGCATTATTTGTTGTCCTTTCATAGTTGATTATTTGGTATATCTCTGACCCCCGTGTCATGTGACAGCCTAAATCTGAAGATTCACCATTAACATGACAACTTAAGTGTTCATACCCCATACCAAGAATTCGCACACACCTTTAGTTCGTTTATTTTCTTCTGCAGATTCTCGTTGGACTCTCTAAGCTTCTGTGCCTCTTCTCGTAGCTGAGAGAGCACTCGAACTGCATCGCTCAATATGACAGCCTTGTCTGTTTTGGCAGGCCTGGCAGGATCAAGGACAGAGGCCAATTCTAGGAACCTTTAAACATGGCTTGAATCAGTTGCATGACAGAGATTAGCCAGTACGCTTAAAACTAAAAAACATCATGATAGTAGAGACATAGAAAGGGGGTGCAAGATTTGAAGATGCCTGTCATTCAGTCGATCCCTCCTCAATTTCTCTCTACATGCTTTGGAGCCAGATGAATTGCCAGATCCTGACCTTAGGCTGAGATAGTAATATCACAGAGAAATGAGTTGATAGGAAATGAGAAACGCATGAAATTGATCTCTAGCCAAATCAGAACTAACAAGTCTACCAAATGTAGAGTGGTAACGCAGTACATAAAACTTTATTATCAAGATTTAACCTATAAAAAACGCATTTTTAAAAGATTGCTGCATGCTAATAAGAAAAAAAAAAAACATTTCTATCCATATTCCTCGCACACTTCCAAAGGGGTGATATTGATAAAAATATCCATTTGAAAGCCAAAATTCAAGTATCAAGATTCTCTCTCCAGTCCTAATTATAAGACAAAGTTGACTTTTTTGGAGAAATTAAGGAAGCCAATTAAACTACTTTAGAGTGTTTATATTTTTAGTATCCTTATATTATATATTAGTTTAGTAGTCAAATTAATTAGTTTGGAGAAAAAAAATAAAAATAAAAATACTCTAAAGTAATTTAATTGGCTTCCTTAATTTCTCCAAAAAAGTCAACTTTGTCTTATAATTAGGACCGAAGGGAGTAATATGCAACAACCAACAAAATGAACGCATACTAAAAAATGAAAGTGATAAACTGAAATTTATATAAGGGAAAGAATATTCTAAATGCATGAAATTGGAGTAAACTAAAAGCAGAACAACTGGTATGTAACAATGAATATAGTTTACCGTTTTCTTGATCCAGGTTCCTTAAGACCATCAGAATTCCCATAGGTATCGTCCAACCCCACACTGGAAAAAGTCAAAGGGAAATTAATAATAAGTTCGGATAAAAGGCAAGAGGTCAAGGAAAGTAAATAATTTTGAATAGCCACCAGTCATCACCTCTGCGGATGGCATTAAAACTTCAATAGTTGAAAACAAGAGAAATTATTTTGAACCACAGAACAGAGTCCAGTAAAAGAGATATGAAAATCGGATCTACAGTCTAGAATGGAGGATTTTCACGGAAAATACTTAATGACGATGTTGGAGTCCCTCACATATCGGACCTAAAGTAAAAGAGATATGAAAATCCGATCTACAGTCTAGAATGCATATTCATTCATCTTTATGACGATGTTGGAGTCCCTCGCACGTTATTAACTAGGAAACCTTTGGTTCTTCATAGGGATTCATAAACAGTGTAAGAAATGACAGAAACTGTACAAAATGATTCAAAAGTTCTTCACAGCATAGTGGACAAGCAGTTTGGTTACTCATAGTGTAGCTACCCCGTCAACAATACGGCTAAAGAAGCTGAACTCAGTTTTTTTTTTTTTTTCTCAAGTCCCAAAGCAACAGCCATCTTCCTATCAAACAGTGATTTTTATTTATTCAAAGAGTTATTTATCCCATAAAATGCTGAACTAAGACACGATGGAAAAAAACAATCGTTAACTGAAGTTAAGTCAAACAGAACCAGACATGTTTGTCCCTTACTATTGTTGTTGATCCAAATGAACTCAGGCCCTAATAAATTTTCGCCATAACTCACCACAAAATCATTCAGCATTTGAAATAAGACAGACGACATAAACAATAAACAAAGGCATTAACACTTGAAAAGCAACGGAGTGACCTGAAATCAGGAGGAGGAGGAGGAGCGAGGCAATGAGAGGGCCAAGCAAAACCGGGCGGGTCAAGGAGGGGAAGGTCACCACCAGGGACGGGAATGTCGTCTAAATAACCGTAATCGAAGACCCAATTGGGGTTCACCGGAGAACCCATGCGCGGCGGAGATCTGGAAATTCAGAATTTCCGGCGACAGGGCTCTCGGAGACGGAGAGTGGGGTTAGCGTCCGTGTTTGGGAATCGACGAGGGGGAAAAAGATGAAGAAGGAATGAATAAGGAGGAGTAGAGGAAGAATGAGAGATATAAAAGAAGCGTAAAAGGTGAGAATGAGAATATGATATATGAGAAAGGGATGCGAGAGATATTAATTGAGGGAGAAGGAATAGGCCAGCATCGTCCCATTCCCATTCCCACCACCACAAAAAGCGAAGGCCTTGTTGCCAAATACCAAAGCCACCCGCAGACGATGCACCAATTCTTGACTTCCCCTTTATATATTTTTATAGCATCTAGCTCACTAGCTCGAATCTTTGGCTGTCCGATCCATAATAAATTATTATGTTTATTTTTGGTGCATTTATTTAGCATCTAATCTAATCCTAATCCTCTAGATTTTGATATTAAAAATAAGATATAATTTTTATATTTATTAATCTTTTTCTTAATTTACTCATATTAATACTCCTTCAGTGATAATCAAAGAGGAGAGAGAAATAGAGAATTAAGATATATAATTAGAGATATTTTAAAAAATACATGTTAAATTAATTAACTTCTCTAATAATCAAATTAGATAAATATGTTTTATATTAAAGATATGAGAGAATAAGTCATAATTGATCATTATCCTAAAAAAGATGCTCCTTGGCTTCTAAATGTAAGACCTATTAAGTGGATTTTTGTCCTAAACTTAAGACATTTTTCCATTTTATTTTTTGTATTTATCATTTTTTAAATTAATTTGTTTAATCTATAAATTAATATATAATTTAATATTACACATTAATATTTTAGAAAGATCTTTCATATGTTATAGTTAAATATATCTTGCATTAAATATAAAAGGAGTTATTTTTTATCAAACCACCTCATATTTGCAACTTTGCAATTTGCATACATACAGCGTGAACTGGTATCCTTACCATTTGAGATATGTGGTAAGAAATGACTTTTTACTCCTCACGTGATGAATGAATAGGCATTAAAAAGTAAATTTCTTCTAATATAACATTTTTTTGACTAAATTGAGGTGATATTTGTCATATTCCAATTCAGTGTTTGTTTGAAGTTGTTTATTGTAAATATATTTAACTAAGTTGAGATAAGATTCTTCTCACATATTTTTACTATGCACTATAAATCATAATTAAAAAATTATTTTTAAAAATTTCAATCTCAATTCCAAACAAACTCATAAATATCATGTTGAAGCAACCAAACTCACTTGTTCAGACAAAACTCATAATGCGAAATTTGTTGTCTCCAAAGTTATGGAACCCGGACCGGATCAGCTGGTCCGGACCGGAAACCGGCGAACTGGTTCAGTCTGGGTTCAAATTTAAAAACAAAAATTTATATATATATTTTTTAGAATTTTATATTATAAGCCTAAAATTTTCAATTTCTTATCAGTTTGGTCCCGGTTTAGCTCCAGTTTGGCTCCAATCAGACCCACTAACATTTAATCTAATACTCCGACCGATTCAATACCCGATCCAAATTTTAATACCTATTGTCTCACCAAGGGACGCGGCAAACTGTGAGACATTCACTCACTACAGAAAACACAATCCAGCTTGTCATCAACAGATTGGCGGAGACCACAAAGAACTTATCCAAGTGGGTAACGGGCAGAAAACTCGCTGCCCGGACTGCCCGTGACTCCCAAACCATAACCCCATCACTTACCCTCCAAATCACTCTTCCAGAGATCGATCGGAGGAAAATGGCTCAAGCTATGGCATCTTCTTCCATGTCTGGCCTACGCAGTTCCTCTCAACTTCACTATAGCCTCCAACTCTCTGGCTGCACGCGCCTCAGCCTTCCCGCCTTCTCCCGGTTGGGCTTGGGCCGGACCCGTCCCTCTGGGCTCACCCTCAGAGCCCAGCAAGCGAAGCCCGACACCGACACTAGCCGCCGGGCAGTCCTCGGTCTCGTCGCCGCGGGCCTCGCCTCCGGCTCTTTCGTTCAAGCCGTCCTCGCCGACGCCAAGTCGATCAAAGTCGGCCCCCCGCCTCCTCCCTCCGGTGGATTACGTGAGTCTTATCTTCTCCAACCCTAACCCTATCGATTCCGATTTTCAAATTTACTTCAATTGAGCTCTCAACTAAGGAAGATAATAAGTGGAATTTGATTTGATTGGCAGCCGGAACGCTGAACTCAGATCAGCCAAGGGATCTTGAGCTACCTCTGAAACAAAGGTTCTATCTGCAACCGTTATCTCCGAGCGAGGCGGCGCAGAGAGCGAAGGAATCAGCGAAGGATATAATAAACGTGAAGGAGTTGATCGACAAGAAGGCTTGGCCTTATGTTCAGAATGATTTGCGCCTGAAAGCAGGGTATCTTCGTTATGATCTTAACACCGTCATATCTGCTAAATCTAAAGACCAGAAGAAATCACTCAAGGAACTCGCTTCCAAACTCTTTGACGACATCAACAATGTAAGTCATATATCTCTGTATCATCACGCTAATCAAGTTGAGGTACTGTTTAAATGGTTAATCATATGTAATTAGTGAATTAAGAGGTTTGATTAATGATTTTGTTGTGGGACGTGTTTGAAACAGTTGGATTATGCTGCAAAAATTAAGAGCACATCACAAGCGGAGAAGTATTACGCGGAGACTGTTTCTAGTCTGAACGATGTTCTTTCCCAGCTGAGTTAAAGAAATTGAGTGATTTTGGTTTTTGGATTTTCTCTTTTTGTAATCTTTGGTTATCAATTTATGTAACACGTCACTTGTTTTTGGATGATCTTTGATTGAAGGGGAATCAAACGAGACGAAATTTGTTGCTATTATGGAGTCTTCAACTTACCAATTTTGGTCTAAGGATGACAACCATGTTTGTTACGCAAATTTCATGGGCAGAGGAAATAAAAAATTAAGAAATATCTTTTTTTTTTTTTTTTTTTAATTTATACTGTGAGAACTCCTCTTCTGGGGTGCCAATTCAACTGTGAAGTTCTTGATAAGAGTATTAAATAACCAAGATAGTGAAAGTCTTGTTCATTGTATAGTATTACGTAATGTTAATTATAAGATAAAATTGGTTATTATTTTTTTTTTTGAGAAGTTAAGGAAATTAAATAATTTACTTAATCATATCGTATGTTATGTAATCTTATATTATATATTAATTTATTTATCAAACTAATTAGTTTAAAAATAAATAAAAATATAAATATTCTAAATTAATTTAACTAGTTTTCTTAATTTCTTCAAAAAAAATTAATTTTATCTTATAATTAAGACTGAACGGAATATATTTCATTTAATTAGTTGTATCAACCGACAATGGTTGAAAATCGAATGTTGCCTTATTTCTTCCTATGTGTGTGCAATCATGCATTGGGATATGTAAGTTTTACATCCTCCTATGAGTAAGAAACCCTCAAAGCCAATAAAATATGACAAAAATGTTAAAATAAATTAATGATGTGGTGAAATACCATTACCTTTTATTTATATATTCAAAGATAGAGTTATAGTGAATTTTGTGGATTTGTATAAGTCTTAAATGAGCCATAATTTTTGTTTCTCACTAAGAATATGATGTCTTACAAATCTTAATAAAATATGTTTAATTTTATTGTTGAACAATTAAAATTCCTTGAACTATTAATTTTTGTCCCTAAATTAAATACTAAATTAATACTCCCTTCGGTCTTAATTATAGGATAATATTTGAGAGTTGATCTTGGTCCTAATTATAAGACAAAGTTCTAATTTTTATCAATTTCTTCCCAAAAAAACCCCATATTGATACTTTTTCAATAATAATTAAACACAATAATAATTTAATACTAGTATATCGGAAGTTGTTGAGGGAGATTGACGACGCCGGATTGTATAAGAGCTTGGAAAAGTCGTGTGTGAGACATGAGAGATACAAGAAAAAATAGAGAATCAACGTAATTGAATGTTATTTTAAATTTTAAATAAGGATATTTTAGAAAAATAAATATGATTAAATAATTTAATCACTATCCTTAATTTCTTTAAAATTAGATAAATATGTCCTATAATTAAAATCGGGGAGTAAAAGAATATAACTAAATTGATAATTTCCTGCAAATGGAGACGTTGTTAGTTGGTGGAGCTGGAAGACGCGGGAATGTGATAACAGAAAACGGCGACGTTTAAACCCCTCTCTAGAAAGAACTCCATTCTTCTATAGTTCTCTCCTAGATCCGGTCATCTCATGACATCTATTTTTCAGTTAAAAAAACAAAGATAGCAAATATAGTGTCATAAGGTAGAAAAATGTTGAGACCAATCTTCTCCCAGCAGAATTAAGCTTCTGAACGAAGAAAACCAAATCCCGGCGAATTTAAATCGGTTTTCCACTTTCATTCCTTCTGCTTTTTTTTCTAAGTCGCGAAGCTCAGGTGGTCCTCCGAAATGTCAGCTTACCGATGGAAAACCTTCGAGGAGAACGAGGATCGCCCCGAAAAGCCTCGTCGCTACGGTGTCACTGAGATGAGAGGTCCTCATTATTCTCTTTTAAATCAGAATGTTCTTCAGGTACGCTATTTCAGCTGTTAATCGATTTTATTAGGATCATGAGTATCATTTTTTAGGATTGATTCTGGAGGTTAGGGAACGGATGTTGTTGGAGCTATACATCTTGTTAGGTTTCAGATTTGTATTTGTTTTGACCTCAAAATAACTGCTAAACTGTGTTTTTTCCCTGTCTGTACTGTCAATCTCAAAATATTTAGGAAGATTTTGGATATGTTTGGGCCTTTATCTTGCTAGGATACGTTTGAGCCTCGCTGTCTAGTACTTTACCTTCTTCCTGGAAATTAATTTTTCGCTATTTTGGATGAGGCCTTGGCTTGAAAATAAAATGTATTAAGCTGATGTGTAAAAGCAATAATGCTATGCAGATGGCTCTGGGGAAAACTTCATAACTTTTCCATGAAGTAGAATTAACTGGTTAATATTTGGATGGTTAATACTGTTTTATGAAAGTAATTGCTTATTTTATTTTCATTTCTCCCGGCGCTGAAGATTCTGGAGTCATAACCATTGCAAACCTATTGGTTAACATCAAAATATAGTGTATGAACTGCGTTCCAGAACTCACTATATATCTATACTCTATAGGGGATCATAAGTCTAATCAATTTTTGCTGTATGCACCTGGTTCCTCGTCACTCTCTTGTCCTAATTTTGGATCAATGAAAATATTCTGTTTCACAGGATATTTTTGAGTCTATGGGAGAATTTGTTGATGGATTGAAGTTTTCTGGAGGTTCTCACAGCCTGATCCCAAAGACTGTTATTAGAGAAATGATTGACATGGCCCATCAGCATGATGTTTATGTTAGTACAGGCAACTGGGCTGAACATATGGTTGGGAAAGGTCCATCAGCTTTTAAGGAATATGTTGAGGTCTGAGCTGATTGCATAATTATATCCTAATGAATTTGCATTTCTGATTTCTAGATCAGTGATTGACGTGGTTTCTTATTTGTAATAGGAATGCAAGCAATTGGGTTTTGATACAATGGAACTAAATGCGAGCTCTTTAGGAGTTCCTGAAGAAACATTTTTGAGATTTGTTCGCATGGTTAAAAGTGGCGGTCTGAAAGCTAAGCCTCATTTTGAAGTGAAGTTTAACAAGTCTGATATTCCCAAAGGTGGTGATAGGGCTTTTGGGGCTTATGTTCCCCCAGCACCTCGATCATCTGGTATGATGCAACTCCTTATTTTCTTTTTGTGTCTTTGTGTGTGCACAAATGTGTGGTATGCATGTGTTCTCTCTATCTCTTTTATATGGTAGGAGTAGACATATTTAGGATTCTAACAGGATGTTGTATTAGCGTCATCCCACTCGTTAATGAGCGTTCATCTAGAAGCTATCGAAAGTAGCCTTTGGTGTTTGCAAGCAAACGCCAAAACGAACATGGCCTAACAAGTTCCTGTCCTCAGAATTATAATATAAAATATGTACAGGCACTATGCCATGATTGCAGAGTAAGAAAACAAGTATCATTTCCTTGATATGGGACATATTATTGATAAGCATATAATTGATTGTCAAAACTGAAGAGGCGAAAACTTCACTTTTGATGGAGAAAATTGGATACAGAATCAACAAATCGTCTTTACTTTTTTTCAGTGATTTTAAATCTATTATGACTAAAAGAAGCAAAGTGATAGAACCACTCTATTGGAGTTGCTTTGTGTTTAAAATCTGCAGAATTTGTAGAAGATGTGGATCTGTTGATAAGAAGGGCAGAGAGATGTTTAGAAGCAGGTGCAGACATGATAATGATCGATGCTGATGATATCTGCAAACATGCTGATTCAATGCGGGCAGACATCATCGCAAAGGTGATAGGGCGGCTTGGTATTGAGAAAATTATGTTTGAGGCATCAAATCAGAGAACATCTGAGTGGTTTATCAAGAGATATGGTCCCAACGTAAATGCTCTATTGAATATAATCCTTACCACACTTTCTCTCTGTTTTTTGTTTTGGTATAATTAAGAAACAGATCATATCAGCTTCAGCTTTGCTAATATATATCATTCCCTCCCTTCAGGTGAATCTCTTTGTGGATCACTCTCACGTGATGGATGTGGAATGCCTCAGAGGACGCAACTTGGGTAGGAACCATTCATCTGTTCTTGGTTCATCATATTTCCTGTTCTAAGTTTGTGGAGAAGGAGAGGTTCCTCCCCCATAAATATTGGGTCTTGTGTGACTTGTTGCTTGGGTTTATGTAACTCATGTTGTAATGTTGTCTCTTCAGTGCAATGTTGTGATAAATAAATTGTTTATGCAGCTCTCTTATAGAATAAGGTATATTCCTCTCCCCCCCCCCCCCCCCCCCCTCGTTTGCATTTTTCAAACTACCTAATTGTGGGTTGGTGTGTGTAACAATGAACACTATCATATTATTATAAGAAACTATAAACTATCCCATAGCGCAATCTACATAGTTACATTTAAAAAAATTTTAGTTTCAAAAGTTTTTTTAATGGGTGACATCTCAAATAATCTGTTTGTTCTATTCTGACAAGAAATTTTAGTTTCATTCATTTTTTATTTTTATTTTATTTGGTGTTGCGGATTTATTCCTTTGTTCTTAATCTTGTGTTCCTTGGTGTCCTGCTCTTTCGATGAAATCGCAATGTTTTTGTAACAAAAAGTGGAAAAAGGAAATACTCTGTCTGTCTTTTAATATAAAATATATTTAGAGAATTTGTGTTGATTTTAAATATATGACATAGTTTTTATATATGTCAATGTTTTTTTTTAATTTATTTCTATTAATGTTCCTTTAACAATAATTAAAGAAGGGAGGGAAGAGGAAATTAAGGAAGATGACTAATGTGTTTAGAAAATACATATCATATTAACTAATTTAATTAAATTCTTTAATATGATCAAATTAAAAAATATATCTTATATTAGGGATCAAAAGAGTAATAAATAACGCAGTGAGGATGAAACTAGAGAGTATTTGGAGTGAGGATGAAACTAGAGAGTATTTGGATTCGAGAGGGAGGGACGTAGTAAACAAATAAAACAACAATTCAATTTTTATCATAAAATCATTGTTAATATAATTATATCACTCAATGGGCCTAGCCCCACTCATTTGTTAAATAGTACTCTCTTCGATCCTAATTATAAGATATATTTACTTAACTTTAGAGAAATTAAGGATAGTGGTTAAATTAGTTAATCATATTTATTTTCCTAAAATACCCTTATTTAAAATTTAAAACGGCATCCAATTACGTTGAGTCTCTGTTTTTTCTTTTACCTCTCCTGCCTCACACTCGACTTCTCCAAGCTCTCATACAATCCGACGTAGTCAATCTCCCTTAATAACTTCCGATATACTTTTATTAAATTTTTATTGTGTTTAATTATTATTGAGAAAGTATCAATAGGGGGTATTTTGAGAAGAAATTGACAAAAATTAAAATTATATCCTATAATTAAGACTAAGATCAACTCTCAAATGTTATCCTATAATTAGGACCGAAGAGAGTAATTTTTTTTTATCGATACTAAAATGGTGGGCAAGTAGACACACCACTCCAGTCTTCTGTTAGACCCATATGGAGGAGGCCTCCTAAGAAAATTTGCTCCATTCCCATTCCCCAGTCTCAAACATGAGAGGTGATGGTTAAGGGACAAATACCCCTTCCATCCATACCAACTTCCGTTGGTTGTTAAATAGTAATTAATTCAAGAGTAAAGGGAGATTCCAAGCTTATCCGATGTAATTCTGGCCCAAAGAAAGATAAACAATTCAATGTAGGCTATGCACATATAGCAAATGCTCGAGACAAATTATTTAACGAAAAATTCTAAGTTTTGAAGAAAAAAAATTAACTAAAAAACCTTTGTTTATTTCATTATTTTTAATTTTTGTTTATGTGATGTTGTTACCATACGAGCTTCTGTTTGGTTCATTCAATGTCAAAGAAGAAGAAGAAGAAGAATATTTTCATAGAGTCAGAGGCCAAAATCAATCTGAAAAGGCACAACCCTCGGACGATGCATGTACCAAAACAACGATAAATGTGTTTTCTCAAGTCATTGAATAGCTTAAATATAGGGAGTTCCATGTCTGGTCAAAAGAGTATCTTGCTATAGATGGAAACACCAAGCAAAAAAACGAACTGTATAATTGAGAGGAAATGTCTTTCCTTGATCGGCCACTTTCCTTTGAAACTGGAGATACTACTCATATCTCATCTCTCAAGGTTTTCAGAATATTCATTGAACTTTTGAGAGCAAAAGCAAAGCTAAGAAAGAAGAAGATGCGTGACGATTTCTGGTTTTCTCTGAAGAGATCGATTCACTGCAAACCAAACCCATCAGAAGTTCATGAGCCAGAAGCAACAATCCAACGAAGAATACCTCAGAAGAATTCAAATTCAAAAGATTGCTTCCAAAGAAGTGGCAGCCTAATCAAATCCTTAAGGAGCAGTGACATCTTTAGCCCCTTAACCCATAAGGTTGTTCTTGACATTTCCCAATGTTGTTCTCCTCGTCCCTTACGTAAAGGAGTGAAAGGCCCTCATGAATCAAGAAGACCAACAAAAACTTTAAAGAAGACCCATCATATTGGTTGCAATGAATGTAACATATCCTCCTCAAACTCAAGGCTTTTGTTGCAGACAGATTCTAATAATAACAATTGTTCAACTTTGGTTTGTCCCATATGTGGTGAGAAACTGAAATTTGTTGATGCTGTTGAAGAACACCATGTGTCCCAACATTCAGGTATATATATTGACCAATCTTTTTCTTGCTACTTGAATTAGCATGTTCTGAGTTTGAGTTGTTTCTGCTTTCTTGTTTCAATGGGAATTTTTCCTTGACCCTGTAGGATTTTTCTTATGTAAACTTAGTGTGTGTTTTTTTTTTTTTTTTTTTTTTTGAGTTGGAAAGGAGGTCAAATTGGTCCTGTGGGAGATCGAACTCACCACCACCCCTATACAAGAGGATTACTTTGTCACTAGGGTGATACACCATGTGTAGAGTAATGTTTGAATTGACAGTGGTAAAAATGAATTTTATTTCATTTCACTTTTGCAAACTTAAATTTAGATAAAAATAAGATGATATATAGTAATTTATAATTGCATTGGTTTTTTTGCACATACGGCTATTAGATCTTTTAGAGTAATTTTATCTTTCTTTTATTAAAGCAAGGTTCCGTGTTTCCTCTCTTTGCCCATTGTAGCAATGTGCTTTTTTACTCTCTCTCTCCCCCCCCCTCTCTCTCTCTTACCACAATTGGACCAAAAGCAACTAAAAACATGCTTATGCTTTTATCCCACCGTTGGACCAAAAGTAAGATCACTCCATCGTTGTGTCAAAAATGGGAGAAAAGAGCCCACCTAGCTTTTGCATGTTAATCGCATGTTTTGAGGCCCAAAATGTGGATCCAAACATATGATTACATACTTATTTTATATACCGTAAATTATTTCTAAAGGCTCCCATCATCGTCACAAATTAGCCCTAAGTTGTAGGAATTTATCATTTTCTATATATACTTCAGTGACACAATTTTTAAATGACTTCAAGTAAATTGAATAGAGAAATAAAGGGAATGATGGGCCCTACTTTTGAAAAGTGAAATCCATAATTCACTTTACTCAGATAAAGTCATTTTAGGGGGCTCTTTACCCAAAAAACCTATCCCGCATTTAGTAATGTGGAAGAATTTTTAGTAGAAATGGAAGTAGAAATAGAGGTGGAATTAGAAGTGGAAGTGAAAGGAGGGATAAAAGTGTGTTTGGTATGGCTATGGAAGTATAATATAATTTTTAATTAATACATTCATTTTAAATATGAAATGACCAATTTACCCCCATGGAAAAAAACCTAGCCTCCTCCCAAATCAGTTCCAACCACCATCAACCTCTACAGAAAAACCGTTGACATTGCCAGCGACCATTATAGAAATCGCCGGCAACCATGGAGGAAGATAATTACAACAACTAGAATCACCATAAGCAAGAAATCAAACCAAATCAAGCAAGAAAATAACCAGAAAACTTTAGAGTCAGAAACTATGAATGAAGTCAAAGAAAAAATTATGAACGGAGTGTTGTTTGGTACAGTGGAAGGCTCATCGTCCTCTGTTGCAACCGAAGTGCCGTCCATCGTGCTTCACTGTTATAGATCTGAAGAGGGAGTAGAAGAAAATGAAGGTTTGCTTGCGTCGTCACCTTTGCAAATCGCAAATTGCAAAGATAACCACCTTTTCCATCACCTTCACCCTCCACCATTGCCTTTACCATCCTCCGTCACCTTTGCCTTCATCATCCGTCATTGCCATCATCAGTCATCCTTGCTCTCATCACTAGATGTGAAGGGCAAAAGGGTCATCATTTTTCATTTCCATGGAATTGATCTCAGTTCCATCAGGTAAGGGTTGGAACTTACTTCCATCATTTTTTAAGGAAGTGGCTTCCATGGGGAAGTGGAATCCATAGTACCAAACAAACAAAATGATGGAAATCACTTCCACTTCTCCACCTTGAATTCCTTGCTAACAAACGAGGCACTAATATTTTCAAACACCAAGGTATTGTTTGGTAGTGGAAGAAATGTATAATTAGCATAGAACAAAAAATCGGACCGGACCGGCCGGTTCGATAAGTTGAACCAGGAACGGTCAATGGTCCAGTACGGTTTGAGCATTAAACCGTCAGACTGGTTGAATTGGTCTGAAACCGGTAAAATCGGTGGTTCAGCCTATTGAACTGGTTTCTTTTTTTTTTTTTCAAATTTTTATTTTGTGCTTTTTTAGGGGAAAATGGAAGGTTGAAGACCAAAATGAAGAAAAAAGTAGGTAAAGAAAAAACAAATCTAAAAAAATGAAGAAGATAATGAAAAAAATTATTTAAAAAGATATAATAATTATATAAAAGGATATATTATTGCATAAGTATAGGCATTATAACTAATACTAATAGATTTTAAGCATTTTTTTTTCTAAAAATCTTCATTTTTATCTATAGAAGTTTAAAAATATATTAAGATATATTGTTACTAATAAATTATAATATTTTAATATGACCGGTTCAACTACTGGTTAAACCTCGGTTGACCTATTAACCCTTAAACCTGTATTGTGACCGGTTCATTGCTTGGTTCGGTTTCTTGTTCCTTGATAATTAGTTATTACCCCAGTGACAAAAGATAGAATCCAAGTTGTAACAATTGTTTAAAAGTTGATTAGGAATGTTTTTGAAAGTCTTATAGTTTTACTGTACCATGAGTTCAAAATGTACATTTTTTTGGGCAGTAATTGAACTTGATGAAGAAGACCCAACAAGGAAGATCATAGAAACAATATGTAGAACAAGAAGCAGAACTAATTCACAGAACAAAAAAACAGGGCAAATTGAGTCTGTGCTCAGAGTTCAGAACACTCCAAAAACCTTTGCTAGATTTGAAGAATACAGAGAAATGATAAAGAACAATGCAGAAAAGTCAGACAACAAGAAGCAACCCCGTTGTCTGGTTGATGGCAATGAGCTTTTAAGGTTCCATGGCACAACCCTCACATGTTCGCTGGGCATCAATGGCTCTTCTTCTTCTTCCTCTGGTTTGTGCGCTTCACAACATTGTTGTGTGTGCCAGATTCTGAGACATGGATCCTTCACAACCAACCAGTTTCGTGGTTCATTTGGGGTCCCTACCACTTCAACTTGTGATAAGGCCTTTGAATGTATAGGCTCACTTGATTCTGGATCTCAGAGGAAGTCGGTTATGGTGTGCAGAGTAATAGCAGGTAGGGTTCGGTTTAGTTCTGTGGAAGAAATTGAAGAAAGTGAGATTTCTGGGTTTGATTCTTTGGCAGAGAAGAGAAATGGCGATTCTGATGAGATTGAAGAGCTATATGTGTTGGATCCTAGGGCTATTCTTCCTTGCTTTGTGTTAATATACAAATCCTGAATGTTGGGATAAGATTTCTGGCAAAATTAGTTGCTTGATATTTATATTTTGCATCACTTATTATTTTAGGAAGAATGATATTGAAAAGATCAATTTAATACTCTTCTGTTGCTTTTTATTAGTAAATTTAATTTTTAGTAAAATGAACTCACGGTTAAAATTAATTAAAAATTAATAAATTTAGTAAAAATATTATATTTCTTCTAAATATATCCTTAGTTATGAAAAAAACATAGGTGAAAGAATGAGTAATAAATAAAAAAAAGTATGAGTATACAATATAAGAAAGAATATGTAATAAATGAGTAAATGAAAGAGAATTAATGATAAGTGGAGGATAATTAATATAAAGATATGTATTTAATAGAGATAGAAATTAAAAAATATTTTAAATTTTAAGATACAATGAGAAAGTTACGTATAAAAAAAAACCAACTTAAAAAAAATAGAAATTTGTTTATAAAAAAAACAGGAAAAAGTAACTGTTAAGTAGGAAAAGTTTTCCGGCAAAAAAAAAGTACGAAAAGTTTTGTTAAACATGAGAGTTTTAGCTGTAATTGAGTATTCGTTTGGGATAATTTTTTTTTTATTTATAAGTATTTATAAATTGTGATTTACGGTATATGAGGTAAATATGTGATATGAGTTTTTTTTCGACTTACATAATAAGAACTTATTACTCAAAAATAAGTGAGGTCAAATACAGGCCAAGACTCATATTTGTAACTGACTAATTCAATATTTGTAACTTAGCCTTGACAAATATTTTTGGGATGTAACTGTAGTTAAATTTAATTTTTGGGAATTAAATGTAATTTTTCTCTTTTTTCTCTCTGTTTTTTTTATTAAAAAAAAATCATCTTTATACCTTTCAGTTTTCAGCCAAGTTGCTCATACTTAATACGGGTCTGGATTCTCTCAGAATCTTTTTTCTTCTTCTCAGAATCTTATTTTCACCATCAAATTTAAAAAAAAAAATAGATCGTTCAGATTTAATATTTTATAAAACTATTATTACAGTGTTTTATAAATTAATTTTATTATTAATTTTGTTTGTATTGTAACTATAAAATTAATTTATAAAACACTGTAATAATAGTTTTACAAAATATTAAATATGAACAATCTATTTTTTTATCTAAGGGTGGATATGAAATTCTAAAAAGAAAATGAGAGAAAGGATTTTGAGGAAATTTACTCTCTACTTAATAAATGTTATTTTGACATCTATAAAAAGTAAGAATAAACTTTGATACGGTTCAAATATTTTTTGGATAATACACGGATCAAAATTATAGCGATAACTTATTTTAAAAAGATTGTGAAGAATAAATCAGAAAGTCAGGGAAACAATAAAGAACTAAATCATAGTTTAAAATAAATGAATGTTTTTTTTTTTAACAAAGGGGACAAAGCTCAATCAAATTAAAACAAGTTGGATTGAAGGAAGCTCCACTTAATTAACCAATCAGCCACTCCATTCCCTTCACAAAATACATATCTTAACCGTATATCCCAACCCCCTGACATCAAATTACAAGCTTTTTTCAATATTCAGCTGCCCCATCTCAATAATAACATATATTGAATAAGATCCAATGATAACCTTTCTGTAAGCCAGTTCCTTCAGTATTTCTATTTCAGTCAACACCCCCACTCCTCTGCTTCCTCAACCTTGCATCTCCCGGGTTTCTTTACAAATCCCCTAACCAATCTTAAGCCCCGTTTCAGTTAGAGGTGGCAGGAGGTATTTTTTTTTTAATCTGATTTTTATAAAAATCAGATAGGATAAAAGTCATATTATAAATGTGATTTGTGTTTGAATTGACGGTGACAAAAATAACTTTTTTTTGGAAAAGATAGACTTTTGAACTTCTTCTCAATTTAAAAAAGCAAAAAAAAAAAAAAAAAGTCAAGTTGCCAAAACGCCAACCCAAACACTATAAACCAGCTATCACCGTGCTTTTTTTTTTTTTTTAAAAAAAAAAGACACATTTGGGATGACATTCCAAACAGACACTTAGTTGATGAACTATTCTCGGTCCTTAATTTAAGACTCAATTAATTTTTTTTAGAGGTTAAGAAAGCTAAATAAACTAGTTAATCATAACATATGTTTTATATCATTTGATTATATATTAATTTATAAGTCACACAAATTAGTTTGATATACAAAAGATAAATATAAATAATACTCTAAAATAATTTATTTAGCTTCCTTAATCTTTTTAAAAAAGTCCATTAGGTTTTATATTAGGCACATAAAATAATACCATATTCGACTACATCCAGTAAAAGCTAAAGCAAAGGAATATTTTTCCATGACACAATAATATAGATGTATAAAATATTACTTCATTCGGTCTTATTTATAAGCAATTTTCTCTCTCATGAGATTGATTTCTTTTATAAGAAATTTTCACTTTGTGTCTGAAAATGTAAGCTTCTTTTCCTATTTTACCCTTATTAAATACATAATCTATAATTAATTATCACACACATAAAGAGTTATATTCAGTAGAGAGAGTGAAAGAGATTATGTGAATAATGTCAACAAAGCATTAGGAAAATGTATATTTTACTGTCTCTCATACTTTTTATAAATGTTATCTCCTATACTCTTTTTATAAATCGGGACATATATGAAAAAAAATATGACATTTTTGACATACTTATTGCTTTCAACTATCAGTTCATTTTGTGCAATCAAGAAGAAAGTTGTTTATAAATAGGACTGGAGGGAGTAATTATAGCGCTGTAATAATTGTATTCAACAAGAACTATTTCTCTTGACCATTAAGTGTGCATATAGATTAACATTTGAAGAATAACTTTTATAATTTACGAAGTATGTGTAAGAAGAACTTTATTTCAGCTTGCAAAAAAAGATTTCTAAAATTACGGTTTTGAGGTCTCTCAAGCACTCACCGACACTTTGCAGGGACACAGCTATTTCATATTTAAATTTTTTTCCCCATTTCATTTAGTGGCCGTTTGGATTAACGGTAGAAAAATAGTTTTTTTTTTGCTATCTGACTTTTGTGAAAACCAGATTATAAATGTGATTTGTGTTTGGATTGGCGATGACAGAAGTGATTTTTTTTCTAACCTTAAACATGTTTGGGTTAGTGTTTGAAAAACCCATTTAAAATAAAAATGACTAAAAATGGTATTAATTTTATTGAATGCTACGTATATATATTATTTGTATATATTATGATAAATGAAGTGAAAAAATATGAATAAAATTTTATAAAATAAAAAAACTTCAAATACTATTAAAAAAAAGGAAAAATGCACTAATCCAGACATTTCCCGATCTTAAAGTTCAAAGCAACAAGCGATGCGAGAACCCCACTTTTCTTTTGGCTCCTAAAAATAGGGGGTCCTAGTGTTTTGGCATAAACTAGGCAAAATCATGTGAACCTATCAACCTGCTATGTTTCTGAATATTCTGTAGCAACTACTTTATGGCTTTGCCCATCTCCCTGCGTGTATATAAATAATGTACTGCCCAAACAGGGTAAACTACCCTCACCGTACTTTTCTCTGCCTAACATACGTTTTGACCGTCTTGACGCTTTGCCAAAACACACGCTTACTAAAGACATACCAAACCAGCCAGTCGTTACCTATAGTCCTTTTATTCTCATGTTTGAGGCGTTCGTCAAGACGTTGTCGGTGCGTACTCCCTCAAGTGTAATATCTGTACTCACTTTAGTCGTGTTATCAGATATTACCTCATACCATTTTTTTTACAAGTAACAACTATCAAGCAGTTCAAAATATTAATCTATATATCCTATAATACAAATCCACCCAAGCCGATCCCTTTTCCACGGCTCAGTGCGGCTCCTCTCAGTAATCACTGTTCACAATAGTTAGTCGGTTTGTCTTCCAAAAAAAAGGGGGTCCGGCTAGAAATAAGCCACCAGTTGTCAGAAATTTGTGGTGAATGATCCAAAAAATTCAAATTCAAGAAACCATATATGCATTACCGCCATTTTTCCTGAACTCTCATGCCTTTTTATATTGTTCCATTAACCACCAGACTTTTCCTTCAAGGTATTAGCTTTTGATCATCCTCCCATACTCTCTCTGTTTTGAGCCAGACCTCTGTTCATCTCTCCCTACCGTCAAGCGGTTCCTACAGTTATCATGAGGACTTTACTGCAGATGTACCTTGACTTCATGGCGTGGCTTCACTCAGGACATTGTGAGCTTGTGTATGGTGAAAGACCTGATATACATTGTTGGTTGATGCATATGCACCTTATGGGTTAGTCTTCCTCTTGTCATTGTGCTTTGTTATGCACCTCTTTTCTCTTTCATATACCATTTTGTTTCATTTTTCCTATTGTTTCTTAACTACACTAAATGCATTTGGGTTACTTTTAGGGGGTGCAACACGTTTCATTGTCAGCGGATCAACCAAATGCATTAAAGAAGTGGAGGAAAGTGAGGTTAGTAATATGGGAACAACACAAAATGAATGTGAAAACATGAAATGAGAGCTTGGCGGTGTTCATTATTCTAACTTGTGCAGAATGTACCTTCATTTGGTGACCTCCATTGTGCTGTTCTCAAAAGTAGCATCGTCGTGAAGGTTGACCATATAATGTTAAAGGAGCTAGTTCGTTCACATGCTGCAGCACAACCTCCTTCGTCCATTATAGGCATTGGTTGTGGTGGACTAAAGACTACCATTATCCCGAAGGTTGACATGATATTGTCCCATGAGCTGCTCTGTTCATTTAATGCTGGTTTGATCACTCTGAAGTACTTGGTTCTGATGGATGTTGCCTTCTTCGACACCAGCAAACCCATCAAAATCCGTTTGGTTATAAGACGAGTACCAAGTATATATCGTCATTTCGTAACAACTATGTAAGATGAGTTAGCAAAATCTCTGTCATCTATTTTACATCTGTTAATCATCTATCATTGAAGTTCTTGACCTCTTGTCTTTTGTTTTGTCTTAGCTCGTCCGACCAATACTACCTCCTGTGATGCCAAGCATGTGAACTTTCATCCAGATTTCCCTGAAGTCCCTGAAAAGAGGAATGAATATGTTTGTGTGCTTTGAGAGTTTGTAGTCAGTAAGCCGTGTGCTTTGACTTGCTATCATGATGTTGTAGCTAATATTGAGTCTTTGGTCTGGTTTTTGCTATTCCACTCATTTACACAGCATGTGATTTAAGTAGCTATCATTGTGTCTGTTGTAACTGTAAGATATGGTCCATGCGTTGTAGTGTTTCTAGTTAACTATTTATATTTGCCTCTTGATCTCTTCCTTTCGTCCACTTTTAACAGTTCATTAAATGACAAGTGCACCATTATTCAGGTGATTCAGGTGTAATTGTGCAGTATCTGAGATAATAAATGTGTGTATGACATAATACATGTTGTGGAAAAGTGAAAACGATAAAGGAATGAATTAATGGGATTGTGGAGCCATGGATCCAGAGGGAAAGTGAAAACGATGAAAGTTCATATAGGCAAAGTTGTGGAAATGACAGTGATGTCATATGCCTTCAACTAACAGGTCCTAAAATGACACAATGAAATTTGAAGAACAACATCAACCAAAAAACACAGATAACATGATCAGGAAAACATTAAAATATCATGAACAATCCAAACAAAAGAAGATATAAGAGTCTGTTGACATGTCATCACTTAGTTTGGAGCATCTTCAGCCTCACTCACGAACCCCAGCTCCATTCTGATTGTAGTTGCAGAAGGAAAAGGCAAGGTTGTTTCTGCTGCATTGAGATTAGTTATTTCATGATGGTTGTGTAAGCCTATTCCATTAGTGATTAAGTAAGGTAGACGGATAGGCTTGTTCTTCATGTAACTATGACTTATGAGATTCTGTACAAAAATCCCTTCATCAACACCCCTTTGCATCTTAACTCTCATGTATGGTATGAAATATGAGATGAGATTCAGGTACTCCATGTAGTACTTGAAGCTGTGCGAGTCTGCGTTTTCCCATTCAGGACTTTCCAATCCCTGTGTTCGCATGATGTCATACAAGCAACGAAATAAGGAATACCTTGATGAATACAAAGGCATAGAGCCAGCCATGATTCTTCCCCTGCGTATGCCATAAACTCGCCACATTTCTTCATTAAAGTCATAGCTGGCAAAAACAATCAGAGGACCGCATGTAATATGAAGTAAACTAACCCCACTTTCCCTCCATGCAAGCAACATCAGGTATAATTCATTTTCTGAGAATGTTTGGAAACCACTCATGGTGAAGCTTTGATTATAACAGAAGGACAAGACTACGGTTTACACAAGCATGTCTAAGGGATATGTGCACCTGGTTTAGTTGCTTATATATTGAAAGGTCTCTGCATTAAAACCCAGCTTATTTCATATACGATCATTAACCGAAGTGCTATGACAGAAACCATTGGTTGTGTCCCTTGTACGAGATGAAGACCATTATAAATATATATCCTTTGGTTAATTACCGTTTATGAAATGGCTCCGTTTAACTTTTATATAATGGTTCTTCAGTTTTAATATATTTGCGGTAGACCATTTTCAGTCCTTCAATTTAAATATATTCCATTTGTTGTTCCCTTGACATTAAACCAGGATGGGCTCACTTAACAAAGTTAGGATGACACATCAATTTCAGATATTATGAGGTATGATGGGATAATGTTATAGTGATGGCATTGTATTCCCAATTTATGCTTGGGATTTGTTTTATAGTTCTTTTTACTTGCCTGCATATGAAGAACGTAGTAATTTGATGCATAAAAGTATGCTTTGACCACAGATATCCGTGCCTTCTCTCATCTCTATACAGTGCATGTCCATGTGCAAGCCTTTATATATGTTTAGACGTGCTTGGTTCCTGATCTTGCACCTTTTTTGCATACTGTCAGTGCCAGCTTCCTTCAATATGAATACTGAGTGACCACAGATATCTGTGCCTTCTCTCATCTCTGTACAATGTCTGTCCATGTGCAGGTGTTTATATATGATAAAACGTGCTTGGTTCCTGATCCTGCACCTTTTTTGCATACTGTCAGTCCTAGCTTCCTTCAACATGAATACTGACGCTGAGTATGCAAGGCCTATATAAATGGGTTTCACATTATTAGTTCCTGCTTCTGCCATCTTTTTTAAAGGCTGTCAGTACCACAAACCAGCATAACATGTTTCATGTTCTTGGTTTCTTATTCTTCCCTCCTTTTAAAAAGAATCCAGTCACAGTTCCCTTCAAAATGAAGCTCCCATAATATCCCTGCACCACCTCTGAACCAATTCACAATATCGAGGGAATAATGTTATATATATTTTAATTACACTTATAAGGGACCTAACTGCCAATATGCTCCTTTACTAGCGCAGGGTCACTCTAGTCCCACTTTGGTCTTAGTTTTGTTATAAGAGCCAGCCAGTCCATAACACATAATGGGTGACAGTTCCATTTTGTTAAACCAGGTTCATAATTGCTTCTTAGTCCATTAAAGATTTAGCTTCATATAGGCTTGCTGATACCCACATTATGCCAATCTGATCTGATCGTGACTTAATGATCTTCCTTTGTATATATTAGACTGATCATATTTTGTAATCCTATATATCCCACGTAAAATTAAACCAATCTCATCAGGAAGTTTGGGAGGCTCATATTGACATAGTGCATTTACCATTTATCATCTTATGAAGACAACTATATGATTCCTTCTTAACCTCTCTATATACAGGCCTATATTCATATTACCGCTAGGAATATTTGAGGTACTGTAAAGTTGTTTCTGAATTATATAGGATATTGGTCAAAGATGATTGCTTATTTATTAAGATGTCAAGCCATTTGCACATAGTACTGATCCATGATATCACTGTATTTTGTCATTTAGTATTCAATATGTTATCTTTTATAGAAAAGAAATTCAAACATCAGTCTGCAATTGCTGCCAATTGCAATAACAATTGCTTTTGATCGAATCTTTTATAGAGGGAAGAACTTTTGGAATTAAAATTTTGAATTATTTCAAAGTTGCTTGGCACCAAGTTCACCATTTTCAGTACACCATTCAGCCTATATAATTGTGGTGAAAGGAAGAAGAAAGTCCATCCAATGTGCATCTTTCAAGTATTGTGCGTCACATAACTTATTTGTCCTAATTTTCAATTACTTCACAATACAATATTACATCATGGCGCCTCATTCATTGCTAAAAATGTTACATGATGGCACTGATAGATGGAGTATTGTTGTTAGAGTCTTTAGGAGATGGAATGTGTACCAGAAAAAATCACCTTCTGATTTGTTTTGCATTACCATGATCTTGGTTGATCAGGAGGTTTGTCTTTCACATTTACATGCTGATCTTAAACCATAGACGTGGATTACTTTAATGCTGCCAGTCACACTAAGAGTTTTTTCATTGACACACCTGCTGCATTATCGTTCTCATTACTGATTATTTTTTTCCTTTCAACAGGTTAATAAAATCCAGGCAAGTGTGATCCCAACAAACCTCCATCAGAAATTCTGAGAAGCCATGACTGAAGGAAATACTTACTTCATTGCCAACTTTATGGTTTCTCAAAACACAAGCTAGTACAGAGCTATCAGCCACCAATTCAAGCTAAACTTCACACATCAGACATTTGTTAAACAGCAGCATGTAAATATACCTCTGCATGCTTATACATTTTATCCAATCGCTAAAATACTCAAGAGTGAAGAACGGAATTTCGTTGATAATTTGATTGGTACTTTAGTTGCTTCTTAACTTATACACGTTCTTTTTTCCACTGCCATATTATCATATTACTTAATACCACTACAGCTATTACTTCTTCATTCACGTTCTTTTTTCCACTGCCAGATTATCATGTTAGTTAATTCCTTCAGTCATGGCTTCTTAACATATCTCTTCTTCCCATAAACTGACTTTCCTTTTCCAGATGTTGTGGCCTATGTGAGATCCATTGCGTCACTTGAGGAATATCGTAGAGAAAATGAAACAAAGAACAAGCTCAGAATGCTTCTCACTGATACTGAGTATAGTTGTCATTATGGTTCACTTACATGTTATAGATTTGGTTTTAGAACAGATCATTGTAGACAAATAATTTGCTTCTGTAACCTCCAATAATGTGATGCCAGGAACAATGACCTTGAGTGTGTTCTATTCGATGAATGCTCTACCAATGCATACATGTCACAGCTGGAAAATATGGAGTCACCTGTTGTGGTAGTTTTGAATCTGGTCAGAATTGCATTTACAGATGAAGGTACACCCCACTTAATGCGACATGGAAATTAATGGTGAGAGGCATATATTTATTATGCTATGTACTTTGTTCCTGAACCTTTTTAGGTAGGCCACAAGTTTGTAGCTCATTTAGTGCTACAAGAGTATTCTTCAATCTTGCAATTAGAGAAGTAAAAGACATAATTGAAAGGTCTCATCTTTTTATATATAAATGTACATTCTGCAACTTCCATACCTTTTGTTGAGGGATTAAACTTGTGGATTTGTCTGCTTTTACATGACAGTGCCAAGGACAATGATTCTTTTCAAACACCCAACATCAATCGAGTCATGCCATACCAGTCAAGCCAGCAGTCCACTTCAAGCATATTAAGTAACAACAACAAGATATTGATATCCCAAATCCCTGATCAAAAGATAGTATGCAACAGATACAAGTATACTACTATTTTTATTCTTTCCAAGTTTTCTGAAATAACTAATTGATAGTTTTTATTCATTCCAACAGAATCAGCCTTTTGTCATTACTTGTCTGCTGAGAAAATTAGAGACCTGACATGGCTGGGTCTATAATAGTTGTGGAAAGTGTTCATCAAAGCTCAAAGACGAAACTGAAGCACTGATCTGTCTTGGCTGCAAAAGGAAGCCAGATGTTGTTGAGCCCAAGTATAGTATATCATATTTTGGTGAACATCGTTTGTTGGTCTTGAAATGAACCACACGTTGATTGTTGCACTACCATACAGGATTAAAGTTTACTACACAATTACTGATCAATCTGGAGAAGCCTTTGTCATTTTCTGGGACAAGCTTGGTCTTGAATTGCTTGGGAAATCTGCTGCTGAGTTGAAGACCATTTTGAAGGAGGCATGATTGATTTGTTTAAATAAGTCATATATTTTATTTCGTTCAATATTTAAGATTCAGATAAGGTTAAAGCTTCCTTTTTCCCTTCTCAGGATGATCGAGAATATGACTTTCCAGATGAGTGTGACTTAGTTGTGGGAAAGACTTTGATGCTTAAGTTGAAGCTAAATAAATTTAATACCAAGCATATAGGATCCAGTATTAGTGTGCTTCAATTCACTGTATGTGAGAACTTAGCACATGAATTCAATGGAGCAGCTAATCAGGTTGCCATAATTTAAACAGAAAGGCCGCACCTATAACATCTATGGATCCTTCACTTATTCATCAGTGAACTTATAAATGACATCAACTTATTATTAACCAGATTCACTTCAAATCTTGCAGGATGATCCTAATGCAGAGACAACAGCTACTGAAGTTAGTCAGGTATACCATGGCCTACCTCATCTTATTATGGATCATTATCAGATAAAGTTCAAGAACTAATTTGGTACACTTGTGTTTTAACACTATCAGTTTAATTCACAAGAAGAAATAGGTGTTGCAGCCATTATGACCCCAATATCAATAGCAACAAGTGGTGGTTCTCCTGATTCACATGACATGCCACTGTCACAAATTCGGAGGAATGTCACTCCTGCACCATCAAAAGGAAAAGAAAGGTGCTACTTGAAGAGAACTGTCCAAGCAGCTGAGACAAGCTCCCAATCTCAGCAATCAACAACCATAGGAAGTGATCAACCTTTGTTGAAGACTGTTAAGCAAGAAAAGTAGTTGCAATTGCATTTGAACTTGTATCGCTCATGCTGCTCCTGGAGTCCACTTAATTTCCAGAAATTAGAATAGTTATGTTTAATCTTTTCTGTTATGGCAGGAGTCTTAGTTGTTTATTAGTATCTTAGGGGATTACTCACACTGCTTCGATGTCCTATTAGTGTGTGCCTTAGTTGTTGCTTGAGAAATATGTTACTTAGATTGAAACATCACTTTAAGATATATGTTTTTTAGGATTAGTTGTTTGACCTTTATTTGTTCGTGTACTACTTAGTTCAGTTGTAATTTCAATTTCGTTTTCAATTTCACTGTGACAAAGATTTCCAGCTTTCAATTTTCACTTTAAAAAAATTCTTGATGCACTTATACCTCTAAAGAAATTGAAAATGAACCAAGCTTTATCGCCACTGGATTAATAAGCCCAAGCAAACTTAAACTATACAAAGTGGTTGATAGCTTGAGGTTGTTACTATTTATAAACGACCGTGTTGTTGTCCTCAAGGACCATTTAACTTGCCCTTTATGCAGCCTTTAGGATACCCATTCACAGAGACTCATAGACTTTGTTTGGAATACAGACTTGGCTTGACTCTAACTTGGAGTTCCTTTGTAGTTCATTACTCTTTTAACTATGAATTATAATTGAAAAAAAATGTACTGAGACTCTGTCTGTCTTCATTTCAGTCAGTATATTTATTAAATTAAATTTTGTTCAGAGCAATACACAATTATATTCTCAAACTACTCCTTCAGTGATGGGAGTTAACAATGCACAATTTGGCCACTAAAACGATGCACTCTTGAATACATTCAATTATTATTAAAATATGATATATACACAATAAGAGTTTCAAAGAATTCCTGACTGAAAAAACATGTAAAAGAAACTGTGAATTGCAGATTACCCAATATATTTGGGGGAAAAAATTTTGAACCTCAACATGCAGAAATATAATTTGTCCTCTAATTGGGTTGGGGCTTACTGACATTGAATAAGCATATGCATATCTTCACCCATATTTTGTAGTTCACTTCTGCCATTTGTGATAAATCTTCCATGCTCTATGCATTCCTAACCAGTGTGTTTGCATCTGGTGATTGCAAAGTTTAACAAGCCAACAATGATACTACTAGATTACCATATCCATCTGCATAATATATGGCTAAATATCCATAATTGCCCTTGGGTGCATACTTGGAGATTTTTAGGTTTTGGTTGGTGGGATTAACTTACTTTGAGTGTTACTTCATGTTTTTTAGAACTTTAGACTGTTCTTCCTTTGTTTTTCAATCACTACCTAGATCTTACTTGTGGATTAAAAGAGAGTAAGAGAACTTAACCAATACAAAACTATTGCTAACTTGTGGTTGTTGCTAAACAAAGTGCATACTTTAGGATAACCATTGGCAAAGACTGAAAAGATGCACGAAACACCATTGACCATATACCTTAGTTCTAGGCCACTGCACTCTTGAATACACAGTCAGGTTTGCAGAAGTCGTCACTTTCCAATTTTTAATCCGAATATTGGTGTTTCAGTCTAAATTATTAGTGTCTATTGGCATGGGAAGTAATATATTCCTTTTTTAACACAATGGCAGACTTTTGCAACGCTCAAATTTGTGAAAGTTAGTCTTTTGATGTTAAATATATAGGAAATTGTCATTATCAAACTGATATATACACAAAAAAGAAGTCAACGCTTTCCTGATTGGAAATTCCATTAAAAAAACAGACAATTGGATTGCTGACTCAAGGCTTTAAGGAAAAAACAAATTTCCTTCACCTCCGCATGCTGATAAGTCATTTGTCCTGTCATTGTCTTGCAAATTAGTGACATTGATATCAGCATCTAAATATCTTCACCCATATTTTGTGGTTTTCTTGTGCCATACGTGCTAAATTATCCATGCTCGCTGTATTCCTAGCCAGTGGGTTCGCAATTGGTCATAATTAGCAAGGCAATAATAATACTTCAACATTACATATCCCCCTAACTAATACATCATGATAGAATATCAGTCATTGAGATTGGGTGCATACTTAGAGATTTTTAGGTGTTGGTTGGTGGGATGAACTAAGTCTGCATTTGCATCAATAGCTACAATCTTTTCACCATTTTGCATACTCAGGTGAGTACTTACTTTGTATATACATCACAAGATGAGACCTTTTAGTAACTTACAAAGTTTTGCCATTAGCTGGAATGGTTTAGACTGTTCCTCCTTTGTATTTAAATCAATACCTGAACTTACTTTGCTTTTTTTGTTTTCCTTGAATGACTTGATACTCTCCATAAGTCAGTTTAGCATCATGAGTGATTCAACTCCAAATACATGTCACGGAAGTGAAGCAAGTACATCTGATGTGCAAAATCAAAATTCTCCTTCTGTCATTTACACTCAACTATGTGCACTGTTAAGCCCTCAAGATTGTGGCCCTTCATGTAAAAATGGAAGGAAGAGAGGCATTTTGCAAGACATCTCACTTGTGGCTGCAAACTTGGAAAATCGTTTTCCAAGTGGTTCTACCTCAGGTGTGGATTGAAGCATACTTTGCCACTTTATCTTTCATTATAAGTCTATGTGCAAGATATAACATATGTGGTTTCACTCTTGGAATGACATGGACTATGTTATTTGAAAACTGAAGCAGGTCGTAGAAAGTCAAGTAGAGGGAGATTAAATGCACAAGAGAATTTATTTCAAGAACCTATAGACCAAGTCTTCAAGCGAAAAAGTAGCAGACTAAAGGGCCTAATGTCTAATGGTAAAAGACTAGCAACAAACTCAGGAGGTCAACAGGTTCCCCCCACTTAGAAGTCCATCTTTTGAAATTAGACTTCCATCCAAGGATCCAGGTCAGTTAACATACTATTTTTTTTTGTGATTGCTTCCCTTGCAATATACAAAACCTTAGTAATCTTGGAATTTCATATGTGCATCTGTTAGCAGAGATCAGGTAGGAACTGAGACTGCTTTCATCTAATCATAAAAGGGAAATATATTACTACACATATATTGCTACTGGATTACCTAACATCTCAGAAGAACAGTCTAGAGTTTCTGGTGAAGGTGCTTTTTTCTCTATTGCATTCTTTACTTTCTAATCATGTCACTCTTCCTGAACTTTGCCTTCTGTTACAATTAATTTTGTAGCAACCACAGAAAATGCATGGCAATATAAGAGAGGTTCACATTATTCCACTAATGTGCCAATGAACATATTAGCTGTAGATGGTTCCAAGCCTACAAGTACTACATTGAAAAGGCAGCTCACTAATAAAGAGGATACATTTCAGAGACAAGGAAAAAACATGCAGCAATGGTGGAAGCATGTTTGCCACTGTACAAGAATCCAGTCCTTTTACCAACTATCCAGGTGGAAACTTCTTTATCAATGTCACATATAAGAATTCACTGAGATTAGCAATCTGTATGTCTAATCCTTTTGATATTATTACCATATTATCTGTTTGAATAGGCACCAGTGATATCCAAGAGAATTGTAGGGAGGTGTTTTTCCCAAGTTTAAATACTCAAGATAGTGTTCACAGTGGTTTGAGGCATCACAATCCACCAAACTACACAGGTACATATTAGAAGGAATTACACTCATTAAGGCTTGTCTTTTTTTTCCTACCACGTTGTTGAAACTATCAGGTTTGATTCATAGTCTATAGTGTTTTCATTTAACTATTTACTTCCTTGTATTTCCTTTACGTTTAATGCTTTTGGTCGACATCTTACTTTCGTCCACTTTTAAAATGTGCTTGGTGCTGATTATGTAACATTAATTGTATGAGGAACTGGGCTTTACATTTAATGCTTTAACGAATTACTACATTCAGTTGAAATTGGTATAACAGAATCGGGTTTCTAACACCACTGTTAATTGACTAATTCATTTCATAGAAAAAATGAACCTATGGGATTCTGGATGCATGAATGAAGACTTATAGACTACAAAATACATAATCAGGCTTATGAAAAGATTAAAACATTACATTCTTATGAAAACGGTGTTATTTTCCTTAACAGCCTTATAGACTACAGAAAAACATAACATCATTAGGAACACATTAAAACATCGTGAACATTGCATACTTGAACATAGAATGTCTTTGGACATGTGGTCACTTAATTTGGGCCACCTACAGCTTTCTGGTTCTGTGAGATTATCGATTCCATTAGCTTGGTGTAAGGCTCTTCTATTAGTTCTGTTTGCTTCATTGAAATACAAGGGATGTAATCAATATTATAATGATGGAACTGTTGAACAATTATGCAGTTTAACAACATAATTACATATCTATTATTATAATTTAATGATTGTTCTTGCAGTGGATGGTCAACATTATAGAGATATTCATATCAATTTGGATTACAATGATAATCAAGTAAATAAGCATTTTTCCTCAAGTGAAGATGAAGAGCCCGGTTATTTCCTACCATACTTTTGTTAATTTCATCTCTACCATATTCACCTTAGTTTCTACACCATGAAGCTAACATGTTAAATTCCACTAGATGACGTGGATCAGTTAATAGCAAACCACAATAATCCAACCAATGACTTGATAGACATAGTTGGATTTGAGATAGCAGAGCTTCAAGGTAAGGTTTTGCTTATGGACATCTGTACTATTTCATTTGACATACTATTTTTAACAAAATAATTATGGTATACCTCTATGATTCGGCAGCATATATTGATGAAGGTGATCCCACATATACTTGCAAATATTGCAATGCCACTTTTTGGTATAATGAAAGAGCAAAAAAGGACAAGAAGCAAAGAAATCCAAATTCATTCCATATGTGTGCCTCCATGGAAAGGTTGTTTTACCAAATATGAAAGCACCTCCACCTTTACTACAAACACTTTTCCTTGACAAGAACACCTTGGAGTCAAGAAACTTTTATGCAAATATAAGGCAATACAACAACATGTTCTCATTTACATCCATGGGAGGCAATATTGATCACTCCAAGAGCAATGGTAGTGGTCCATATTGTTTTGTTCTATCCGGTCAGAACCACCATAGTATAGGGAGTTTATTGCCTACTGATGGTTCACGTCCAGTCTACTCGCAATTGTATATTTATGATACAGAGAATAAAGTGAAGAACAGAATCAAAGCAGTAAGGTAATTTGTTATAAAGATTTGTCTTACATTTGAATGTTTGCAGAAAGACTAAGGTACTAACAATAAGACCTTCTTTTTTTTCAGCAAGCATCAAAAAGATTCTATAATTGATACAAAGATTGTGACAGCTATCAAAGAAATGCTGGATGAAGTAAATCCTTATGTCAAACAATATCGTTTTGCTTCAAATGTATTGAAGAACAACCAATCTAATGAGTTGAAGCTGTGCTTGCTCAGTACTAGACAACATGACGGAAGGACTTACAATACTCCAACTGCTTCAGAAGTTGTTGCATTAATTCTTGGTGACATAGACATGGAATTCAATGTAAGAGACATAATAGTTAGAGAACATTCAGGCTTCCCACCACGGGTCCATGAACTTCTTCCTTCATATTTACCACTTCAATATCCCATTTTATTCCCTTATGGTGAAGATGGTTATAAGGATGACATTCAACATAGAGAAGAAACTCTCAGTGTTACTAAGAAAAGGAAGAGGTTAAGCATGAGAGAATTTTTTTCCTATAGGCTAATGTATAGAAAGGATGAGATTTCTACTTTGCTACATGCCTCTAGAGTGCTTCAACAATTTATAGTTGATGGATACACAATGATTGAAGCTCAAAGATTAATTAATTTGGATTCGAACTCACCAGAAAGAACTAAGGGCAGATTTGTACCAAGGCCTTTCTGAGGCTGTTATGAGAGGTGAAACAAATGCAACATCAACTGGAAAAAGGATCATCCTGCCATCTACCTTTACTGGAGGAGCTAGATATATGCTACAAAATTATCAAGATGCTATGACCATATGTCGATGGGCTGGTTATCCAGATATCTTTTTAACTTTCACATGTAACCCAGCATAGCCAGAAATAGCAAGATACTGTAAAGACCATTCAGTAAGTGCTTCGGACAGGCCTGAAATTCTTTCACGGTTCTTCAAGCTAAAGTTACAATAACTTATTAATGTTATAAAGGAGAAGAAGGTTTTTGGAACTATACGTGCAGGTATTGAATCCGGTTTCGTATGTATATATATACTTCCACAACATAATTGTAGTATTTTTTAGTCTTACGATCAACTCATTATCTGAAACTATATTTGACATGTATGAGTATTTGCATAATTATTTTGCAGAAGTCTACACCATTGAATTTCAGAAACATGGCTTGCCACATGCTCACATACTTCTATTTCTTGAGCGAAGTGAGAAGATTTTAACATCTGAAGCCATAGACAAAGTGATTACTGCAGAAATACCAGACAAGGAGACATCACCTCTACTGTATGAATTAGTCAAAAAATTTATGATTCACGGTCCATGTGGTCAAAGTAATCCTAAGTCACCATGCATGAAGGACAAAAAATGCAGTAAGCATTTCCCAAAGAAATTCAATCAAAATACAACTGTTGATGAAGAAGGTTATCCTGCATACCGAAGAAGAGATGATGGTCGATTAATTGAAGTTAAAGGTATACCCTTAGACAACCGTTTTATTGTCCCTTACAATCCTTGCTACTTGCCATGTTTCAAGCTCATATCAATGTTGAAAAATGTAATCAGTCAACTGCCATCAAGTATTTATTCAAGTACATAAGTAAAGGAAATGATCGAGTGGTTGTTGGGATATTTGACAAAAGTGGGAATGGAAATGGGGAGGCCACTGTTGATGAGATTCAACAGTATTATAAATTTAGGTACATTTCTGCTTGTGAAGCTGCATGGCGAATCTTTGGGTTCGATATTCACCATAGATTTCCTTCAATTGAAAGATTAAGCTTCCACCTTCCAAATCAATAGTATGTGATTTACAAAAATACTGATGATGTTTCTGAGTTATTGGACAAGCTAAGAGTATGTGAATCACAATTCCTATCATGGATGAAAATCAATGACGAAGATACATTTACAGCTGGACTTACCTATGCTGAGTTCCCACAACACTATGTCTACCAAAGGAATGAGAGAAAATGGAAACGTCGACAGAAAGGATTTTCTGTTGGTAGGATTTCAAACGCAACTCCAAGCACTGGAGAGTTGTACTACTTGAGAATTCTTCTAACAAAAGTAAGAGGACTAAGATCATTTGATGACATCAAGACTGTTGACGAAGTAATATATGACACTTTCAAAGAGGCATGTGATGCTTTGGGTCTATTGGATGATGATAAAGAATATATAAATGCTATTGAAGAAGCATCTAATTGGGCAAGTGGCACTTCATTGAGGAAACTTTTTGTAACAATGCTTCTTTGTAACTGCTTACAACATCCTGATTCTGTGTGGAACAAGTGCTCCAAGATCCTATATGAGGATTTATTGTATATATCGCATAATCATCCTAACTATTCAAGTAAGCTATTCTTTCACTCATATAGTTAGTGAAGTTATGTTTCATTCAGTTATGTGGATTAATTACACATCTTTCAACGATTATGTTTTTCCAGATTTTCCACACTCAGCTTATGACAAAGAACAAGAAGCCCTGAAAGAGATAGATCTTATGCTTAGGGACAATAGGAAGAGCCTTAATGACTATCCAACCCTCCCAATTCCAGAGGGAACATCATCGATTGATGTTTCAAATAATCTCATACTCCAAGAATTGAGCTACGATCGGACTGCCCTTCAAGCTGAAGCTACAACATTGCAAAATTCTCTTACTGATGAGCAGAAAATGATATTTGATCAAGTTATAAGCTCATTACAAATATCATTAGAAGCGTTCTTCTTTGTGCATGGTTATGGCGGTACAGGAAAAACTTTCTTGTGGAATGCATTGACCTCTACCTTGCGAGCTAAAGGAGATATTGTATTGACTGTTGCATCAAGTGGGATTGCAGCAACCTTACTTCCTTCAGGTAGGACATCTCATTCACGCTTTGCAATTCCAATACAGATAACTGAGTTATCAATGTGCTCAATTAAACAGAACTCACCGCTTGCAAGCTTAATTATTAGCACAAAGTTAATCATATGGGATAAAGCTCCCATGGTTCAGAGATACTGTATTGAAGCTTTTGATCGTACTCTTAAGGATATTATGCATTCTGATTTGCCATTTGGTGGGAAATGCATTCTTATGGGTGGTGACTTCCATCAGATTCTTCCAGTTATACTGAAAGGTACTAGGGCTTCAGTTGTTAATGCATGTATTTCATCTTCATGCTTATGGGATTATTGCACCATCTTCCATCTTACAAAGAACATGAGGTTGACTACTAGATCTTCAAATGTTGAGGTCAATCAGCTTCAATGGTTTAGTCAATAGCTTTTAGATGTGGGTGATAGAAAGATAGGTGATTCACTTGATGGCATGTATGATATTGAGATTCCAGATCGATTCTTGCTGCCTGAATCTCAACATCCAATAGAGACCATTATCTATACTACTTACACAGATTTGGTGAACAACCTTTCAAACAATGAGTATTTCAATGATAGAGCCATATTGGCACCCACCATAGAGGCTATTAATAAAATCAATGACTTCATGTGTTCTCTATTGCCTGGTGACTCTCAGGATTTTTTCAGTTGTGACTCTGTTTGTCGATCTACAAATGACAGTGATAGCTTTGACAATCTGTACACAATTGAATTCTTGAACACTATTACCAGCTCTGGTTTGCCACCCCATAAACTGACCTTGAAACTTGGAGCTCCTGTTATGTTGCTGAGGAATATAGACCAAGCATTAGGCTTATGCAATAGTACTCGGCTACGTATATCAAAGTTGAGCAAGAACGTCATCGAAGCTATTACATTGAATGGTTCGAAGCCAAATCAAAGGGTGTTAATTCATAGGATGGACATGAACCCTTCCAAAAGTATATGGCCGTTTCATATGCGCAGGAGGCAATTTCCAATAAATCTCAGCTTTGCAATGACTATCAACAAAAGCCAAGGCCAATCTCTTCGTCATGTTCGGATATTTCTTTCTAAGCCAGTTTTCACACATAGGCAATTATATGTTGCATTATCACGGGTTAGAAGCATGGATGGCTTGAAATTATATGTACCTACCAATCCTGATGGCAATAGTAGGACCACAAAAAATGTCGTTTACAAGGAAGTGTTTAGGCATTTATATCGTTGAATCATTTTGATTACGGAATATGGTAACAGTGTCAGCTTGTTGATGGCATGCAATTCAGAAGTTTTTGTGGTTTCATGTTCCCATTAGTGATGACTTTCTTAAATGTTTTTCCTGTTTGACTTGTAGTCATTTTCATTATATGCTGTCAAGTTTCATGAATTTGTCTCATGTGTGTTAGACTTTATCCTTTTATTTAAATTGTTTGTGTTTGTGTCAATTCTGTTGCGACGCTGCAACTTTAACTTGGATCAAAACCAAACGCAATTTTACATATATCCTTTAGTTTGTCTGTTCCTTTGTCTAGAACTTTTTATGATAAGCTGAAATAGATATAAAATCCATAACTTTTGCTCCCCGCGCAACGCACGGGGGAGTTCATGCTAGTTAAAAATAATAAGGATATAAGATATACATTTTTCTTTTTATTTATACTCTTATTTATAAATAGAGTACATAAGAGTCAAAAGATAACAATTTATTATGGAGATAACAAGTGACATATATTTAATAAGAATAATAAGAAAAAGATTAATTTAAATTTTCAGAAAAACATGATTTATTCCTTATATTAAAGACTACTTATATAAAAGAAAATGTTTCTTATAAAACATAGAGGAGGGAAAAATTGTATGAAGGTAGTTTTAGTCCTTTTATAAGACATTTTGGTAGTCCCACTGAGCATTAAATATCTTTTTATATGTACCCATAAGTAGCATAAACATCTTGTGTTTTTACACTTAATCAATGTTTGGAAAACACTGAAACTGAGATTTTAAAAATCATTTTTTGTAAGTCGAGATAAAATTCCTCTCACATACTTATCTTGTAAATTGTAAAAATTCTTCTCTAAAAGCTAATCCAAACATACACTTAAACTCATCATTGCTTATGGATTTTTTTTAGTTATTACTCCATCCAGTCCTATTTATAAACAACTTTTCTCTTGATTAAGCAAATAAATCGGTAGTGAAAAGCAACGAGTGTGTCAAAAATGCCATACTTTTTCCATATATACCCCTATTTATGAAAAGATCACAGGACAGAGAATAGATAAAAAGTATAAGAGACAATAAGTATAAGATATGAGAGAGAATGATCATTTAATAAGGATAAAATAAAAAAAGTATGTTTTTTCAGACAAAAAGTGAAAATTGCTTATAAAAGGGATCAGCCTTTATGAGAGAGAAAATTGTTTATAAATAGGATCGGAGGGAATACATTCATTTCTCAATACCAATAATAATTCTCCCAATTAATTTTTCATATTAAGTAAGTGATTGTTTAAAAAATTTAAAATAAAAGAAAGGCGTCAAATGTCAATTTGTCTTTGTAGCCTAACCGAAATGAAAGTTATGTGACTTATTCTATGATCTATCTGCTGAAAAGGAATTAATCCGCTGTATGGAGTGCAATAACAACTGTATGGGACTCTTTCAAGAAAGCGTTGGGGAGTAAAATGAGGAGTGGTAACTCAACTAATGCTTGGTGGGATCTATGGACAGCTTTGGAGCATCCACTTATGTATTATGTTGAGAAAAATCACCATCTAATTGACCCAGAAGAAGTGGTGGCCCAGTTTGTGAATTTAGAGGGGGAATGGAATTGAATAAATGGAGCATGTTCTTACCAGGCTGGGTGATCGAAAAAATTAAACAAGTCAAGCTTCCTACTCTACCAGGTAATGATGTGTTTTGGTGGAGAATGTCTTCGAATGGGAACTTTAACGTCAAATCAGCTTATTCTATGATCTATCACTTGCATTCTGCGGGTAGTGAACCTTTTTGGCAAAGGATATGGAGATGGCCTATTCCAGAGAGAGTGAAATTTTTTATGTGGCAAATATTCCAAGAGAGAATTCCAACAAACTCAGTTCGAGCTAAGAGGGGTGTGAGCAATATCATAGAGTGCCCTTTTGAGTGTAATTGTGAGGAAATAGCTATACATACTCTGAGAGATTGTGAGATTGCTAGTAGTGTGTGGTTATCTTGTGTTAACCCATTATATTATTCTGCTTTTTTCTCTGATAATTTGCAGGTATGGATCAAGTGGAATATGCATCATTCACCGGGAATGCGTAAGTTCGGCAATTGGCCTTGGCTGAGGACGTTTGGTTTACTGTGTTGGCTTATCTGGAAGAATAGGTGCAAGACAACATTAGAGGGATATGGTGATCGCCCAAATCAACTAGTGCACACATGCATCCACTTTTTGCAGGAAGGAGTAGAAGATTGTTGGCTCAAACACAAGGTATTCAACGTTCTAGTTAGAGCGCTAGATAGATGGTCTGTGCCTCCATCCGGGTTTGTTCGAGTTGATGTAGATGCGGCTATGGATGATCAAAGACAATCAGCGGTCGGCGGTATAGTTTGTGACAATATGGGATCGTGGGTTTGTGGGTTTCAACAGGGCTACGGTTTTAACTTGGGCCAAACTGTAGCGGAAATCCAAGCCATAAAAATTGGACTGCAAGTATGTCAATCTATGAAACTAAGGAAAATAAAGTTGTATTCTGATTCTATAGAAGCTATTCAGTTGTTATTACAACCCAATGGAAGTTTCCACCCATTCAGCATGGAGTTAGAGGAGGTCAGATCTTTGATTTATTTGGATTGGGATTTAGAGATATATCATGCTCACAGGGAAGCCATAAAATGTGCTAATTTTTTGGCCAAAGAGGCTTTACAAACGAACAGTGAGTTGGTTGTGCTACAAACTCCCGCAACTTTTTGTTTGAGTCAAATTTTAGCTGACCTCAGTTAAGATTTGTCTTGTTTTTCATAGTTCATGTTTGTAAGTTGTGTTGTAAGGGTTTGTATTGACCCCAAGAGTAAACTCTTATCCATGCAATTAAAAAAAAAAAAAAAAGTTACGTGACTTGAGAGGTGGCAAAATGGTGTTGGATCTAGGGGTGTTCATGAATTTCCCGTCCCGATCCCGAGCAAATCGGGACGGGATTTCGGGATCGGGATCGGGAATGGGACTTCCCAATCCTGACTTTTTCCTGATCCCGAAAATATATATATACATATGTATATTTTTTAAAAATATTTAAGAAAATAAGATCAAATGTAAAATAAAATGTGAAAATCCCTAACACACTTAAGATAATATCTATTCTTTTAGTTTATTTAGTTAATTTCATTTATTATTTATTAAATAATTCTAATTTTTTGTTTTTGTCTTTATTCTTTTTCAGCTGGATCGACAACTTTAAGCATGTATTGGACTAATTATATATTTATATTAGACTTATTTAGTACAATATGATATTAGACAAATTATATATTTATACCAGACTAAAGGAAACGCAACAAAAAATTTAATATAGAGATTTTTTTTTTTAAAAAAAAAAAAGCAAATATGGGATCGGGAAATTCCTGATTTTCGGAATCGGGAAATTTTTGAGATCGGGATCAGGATAGGGAATGAAAATCATTCCCGAACTCTTCTTGAGATCGGGATCTGAAATGAGATTTCCCGATCCCAAACACCCCTAGTTGGATCCGCTGGTGGAGAGAGTGTGCCGGTAGATAGGACTATAGGAGGGTGTGTGAGAATTTGGAATCGTTGATTTTGATTCCAACAAAAAAGGGCCCCAAGAAAAAAATGGAAGGCCTTTATTCTTTCCTCTTTGGAGGGAGTTGTTGGCGCCGTAGCTGATCACGTGCTCACCTTCTTGCTCTCACCACCAATTCACCATCTTAAATTCTTCAGTTATGTATGAACCAGATGAAACGTCTATTTATTATTTATAAATCGTTCGTTTCGTTGTTAGTCGTAGACACTGACTGGCGAGCGCAATGGATCAAATCGGGAGGAAGAAGAAGGCCTGCGTTGTCGGAGGAACTGGTTTCGTCGCTTCTGAGCTCGTTAAGCAGTTGCTCCTCAAGGGATATGCTGTTAATACGACTGTTCGAAATCCAGGTTCATTAATTCCTTCTCTTGTTTTTTTCCTTTTTTATTTACCCTAAATGCAACAATTCTCATCAGTAGATAGTAGCAGCAATCTTCGGATTGACTTCATTTTCTAAGTTCACTTGGTTTTGAAATTTCAATTGAGTTTTGACTGGATTTACGTTGATTCTTGCTATAATTTTCATGTTTGGTCGCCAAAACCATGTTTGCTCAGAATCTTCTTCATCGGTCATCATCAATATTCATCATAGAAAAATAAAACAAAAATACTTGACTGCGTTTTTGGCATTTGAAAAACCGACTTTAACTTAAATTTGTTCAGTTTTGTTTGATTTCATTTTAACTAGTTTGGTTTTAAGTTTAAATAACTCCAATGTACACGTACATGCATTTCTTTTGTTTTGAACAAGGAGTCTTGTCTTGGACTAAAAACAGTTTAAGAAGCCAACCGTTAAGGAACTTTAAACACGAAATAATATTATAAAGAAACACTTGAAGAACAAATAATATAATGTCTTGTACTTGAAGCAAACCCGGTGAAGGCCTGAATTGTATTGATGTAAAGAGTCTTGGGTTCATATTTGTGGTTCTGTTTTGTTTTGTCTTTCAAAAAAATACGAGATAATTAGGCCTTTGACAGTGGAGTAATCAGGTTTTGTCATGAACTGAAGTCCTAACTCCCATGTTTTGAGCAGATGATCCCAAAAAAATACCCCATCTAGTAGAACTGCAAAAATTGGGAGAACTGAAAATATTTGGAGCAGATCTGACGGAAGAAGACAAATTTGATGCCCCTATAGCTGGCTGTGAACTTGTCTTCCATGTAGCTACTCCTGTGAACTTTGCTTCTGAAGATCCTGAGGTATAAAATAGAAAACTGAAAACCATACTACAGATTTTTATATGCTGTTTATTTGTGAGTCTTAAATTTAAATCAAGCATTATTCTGCTAAACTCTGTGCAGAATGACATGATTAAACCAGCAATCCAAGGCGTATTGAATGTGTTGAGAGCATGTGCTCGAGCAAAAGCAGTTAAACGAGTGATCTTGACATCTTCAGCAGCTGCTGTCTCAATAAACGCATTAGAAGGGACTGGTCTGGTTGTGGATGAAAACAACTGGACTGATGTTGATTTCTTGAGCACTGCAAAACCACCTACTTGGGTAATAATCCGATGATAAATCTTTGTGTATATCTGGTTTACAATAGATAAGATGGCCTGAATCATTCCTAAAATGATATGTACACACGTGTTAGATTCATTTTTGGGAGAGCCTACTTCTTTTTTTTTTTTTTATAAAAGGGGGAGCCCACTTCCAATATGCTCCAATGATTGGGCTGGAGCTAGATATTAATGGGCCAAAAGATGCAAATTGGGACTGGGAGAAGGGGACAAACATAGAACAAGCTTTTATTGTCTCAGACTCATCATTTTCCCAGAACTCTGTACCTTATATGTGAGACTTGATAGTTTATGCCTGAGAATTATCTTAATGAAGTTGCATTTAAATCCATGATATCTGCTTGATTATTGCGTGCTCTGTTATTTGCCAGGCAATATTGAGGGTGATCATAAGTTCATAACATTGAATCTTATCAAGAACATGTCATTTAACACATATTCTAATGAAAAAGCTTGTGCAAACACAGGGATATCCTGCCTCCAAAGCACTAGCAGAGAAGGCTGCATGGAAATTTGCAGAAGAAAATCATATAGATCTCATCGCCGTGGTACCTACTATGATGGGTGGTGCTTCTCTCACTCCAGAAATCCCAGGCAGTCTTGGCCTAGCCATGTCCCTAATCACAGGTATAAACTTCCACACCCATCAGGTTAATTGTTCCCTGTCAATTTGTGTTCTCACATACTACCAGTATGTCAAATCTGCTTAAGCATCATATTTATGAAGTGATTGGTGTTAAATTTGCATTTGCAGGCAATGATTTCCTCATAAATGCCTTGAAGGGCATGCAGCTATTGTCAGGTTCAATATCCATTGCTCATGTGAAGGATGTTTGCCGAGCACACATATTTTTGGCTGAGAAAGAATCAGCTGCTGGTCGATACATTTGTTGTGCGCACAATACAAGTGTTCCTGAGCTTGCTACGTTCCTTAACAAACGATACCCTCAGTACAAAGTCCCAACCGAGTAAGCTTCTGACCCAAATTCTGCAAGGGGTTAATTTTGGCTTGTAGTTTTATTCTCTGTAATTTTAAATTGTTGGTTTTAGTTTCTATAATTTTATAAGAACTTGATATGAATTTAAATATACTAAAACAAAAAATCGTTAAAAATATAGGGACTAGTTGTTAATTTAGACCAAATTCTACTAAAATCAACGATTTAAAACTACACGGACCAAAATCAAAAAGCGATCAAACTATAAGGACTACTAATGATATTAACCCTTTTGTAAATGACACTTTAGCCTAAGATTCTTTCTTGCCTTTGGGATCTCGTACAGAAGCCAAAAAAGCTAGGGAAAATCGGTGAAAAGTCATCGTTTGAACGATCTTTTTTGTGTATGAAATCCATCATACTACTTATACTTTCTGTATATTAAAATAGATCATGTCCCTTTAACCAATAACATTCCCAAATAGGATTTTCCCAAAAAAAAAAACTATAGTGATGATGTATCATGTGTTATAATTGCAGATTTGAGGGCTTTCCCTCCGAGGCTAAGTTGGTAATCTCTTCAGAGAAACTTATCAAAGAAGGGTTCAGTTTCGAGTTTGGGATAGAACAGATCTACGACGAGACTGTGGATTACTTCAAGTCTAAAGGAGCCCTTAAAAATTGAATCAGTAGCGGTTCAAAGCTGTAGCAGAAGCTCCACTAGTTATTATAATGTAGTGACGATAATAACTTGAAGCGGCGGTTCAGAGTACTGAACTGGTGTTTTTATATATTATGGGATGCTGTTGGGGGAAAAAAAATTATTGGATGCTACTCTTCCTCCTCACTTTTTTTTTTTTTTTTTATCATATATAAATAGTAAAATAAAAGCAATATATATGGGTCCGGTCCGCATGTCGTGCTCATCTTTTAATTTTGGGGTGAGGACTATTTTTATAATTTTTTTTTATGTATTCCTATTTATTTGGATTAAATTGTATGTTACAATTCTGATCCTATTTATAAGTCTTTTTTTATCAAAACATTTGGTCCTATTTATAAGTCAAATTTTAAAGTAGTAAATGCATTTTGTACTTCTTTACCCTAAATAATTGCAATAAACAAAATGAATTTATTCATATTGACTTTTGGAACCAATTATAGATAAGGGTAAAATTGAAAATTTAGCCCATAATCAATGAGTTAACTAATTCTTTTTGATATGTGAGAATTAGTTAAAAAGAATTTATAAATAGGATCAGAGTGGTACATCTTAAAATAATTTTGTTATTAGGTATCTCAAATTAATTAATTTCTAATCCTACATTCAAAAATATTTTTCCTACAACACCAGTATCCTGAAATATTTTTCCAGTAGCACCTAATATTTAAAATATTTTTTTAATATTCAGTATCTTAACCTAATCAATTTTAATGTATGGAGTCTTTTTTTTCGGAAAAAAAAAAATAAAAAAACTTCTTTTATTTGGAGATGAACATTCCTTACTCATCTTTCGGATCATCAGGGAATGTGGATTCATATGGGTCTCGTCCCACACTTTTTGGCCGGTTTCGTCCAATCCCAACATGATGAGGTCAGAGATATTCAAGTATTATGTTAAGTTGTTAACTAATTCACATGAATACACAAATATTAATTAACTCATTTAATGTGTTTTAAGTTAATAAAATTGGGATAATGTGTAAAAATATTTATGAGTTTTTACTTAAAGTGCGTCTAGCACTATGACCTAGTTTGGTATGAGGCACTAGGGGTAGGGATTGAACCAATTGTATTGTTTGATATGAGGGGCTAGGGATAAACAGGGATTGGGAGTAGCACGAGAGTGGGATTGCTGCAAAGTCACCTCCCCTTGGTATTACATTTGCAAGCTTGGGATTGCAAAATTCATAGACAAAAATATCCTTATTTATAATATTTCAGGACAAAAATGCCCTCAATCAATTTTAGCCTAAATAAATGAATTTGCACCTCACCTTACAATTGCTTTACACCACGCCTTCCATCAAGCAAGAAATTCCAGATTATTTTTAACAATTTGGATGATATCATCCTGAATCTTTACTAAGCTATCATCTGATTTACTTGATAGAGATATACGTATCCGCTTCGATTCCAATTCATTATGCCTCTGAGAAAATCAAAACGGTGCGCAAAAACCAAAATATTTCTTCTTTATATCCATGTTTTTTGCTTTACACAGCACGATTATGATGATTTCTATATAGAGTTTTTAATTTATTTAAGCTATAAATGAACGTCATGTATGTGAGTTTTGAATTGAAGCATAAACTTTTAAGAACCAAAATTAGGGTTTGATGTAGAAATTAGATGGTACAGTTCATACTATATATCTGATAACGAGTTATGTATTATTTCTATTACAGTTCTAAATTTTCTTCTCATGAGATGAACACGGAGGAAAGACTGTGGGCCGATATGCACTTTGATCTTCTCTCAATAATCTCAAATCGATTAGGTTGAATGGTGAAGGTGAAACTTGTATCTAGATTGTAGATTATATTTGGGATTTAGGGTAGGGCTATCTGAGTTTTTTCATAATTAATGGCTACTTATGAAATAAAATTAATGAAATCATTCCCTCCAACTATTACTTTGTATCAAAAGTATTTTTGAGGATCAGTTCCAGTCCCAATCTTAATCCCAATTCATTGAAATTCAGTGTTTCAAACCAAACAGGGCCTATAGGCTTTTCAGAATTGTAAAAACACCCATAAACTCTTAAAATCTGAGCAAAAATACCATAACCATTAGACTCCCCTGAGAGACGTTATTTATAGTAGGAAAATACCAAATTGCCCCTCACAACAAAAAAAACACTCTCCCCATAAGTCTCGATTCATCCTCAGTTCCCGACGAACAGAAAACTACTGACAAGCTATGCCCATTGTCTTGCTCTAAATCCTATCAATTTCCCAATCTTCAATTTTTATCATTAAACACACAAATCATATACCACTCTAGATTCTATTTATAAATATTTTTTGTCCAAAAAAATTGATCATATTTATAAGTCCAGTTTTATGGTAGTAAATGTATTTTGTATTTTTTTACCCCTATTAATTGCAATAAAAAAAAGAATTTATTCATATTGACTTTTATAACCAATTATAGATAAAGACGAAATTGAAAATTTAGCCCATAGTTAATGAATTAACTAACTCTCCTTGACATGTGAAAATTAATTTAAATGGATTTATAAATAAGATTAGAGTGATATATAGCACTGAACTTACCTGCTTCTTAGCTTCTCTCTTCCTCTCTTCATCATCCCTTCAGAATCTAGCTTCTCTCCATTGCCTTCCCGTCCCTTTACCTCTACTGCAGTTTTGGGTCCCGGGGGTGTTGGATCCATTTTTTTTAAAATATATGTAGCACCCTGAAGTAATTTTTTAATATCACCCAATATCATAAAATAATGTTTTCTGCATTCATCACGGTAAAATATTTTTTGAATTGCAATGAGCAGTCTAAACTTAAAATATAAAGTGGTGATAAAAAAAATATTTCAAGGAATTAAATGCAAAAAAAATTTTAGGATATGAGGTATTATTGAAAAAATTATTTAAGGTGCTGAATGAGTTAAAAATTAATTTATGATACTGGATGTCACTAAAAAAAATATTTTAGAGTGCAGTTTATTAAACAATAGTTACTATTGGAAAATTATTTAAAATACTGAGTGAGTTAAAAATTAATTTATGATATTATATGTTATTGAAATAATATTTTAGAGTGCAATTTATTAAACAATAATTACTATTAAAAAAATATTTAAGGATAAACAGTATATCAAAAATTATTTTAAAATATTCGGTACCGCGAAAAAAATGTTTTAGGCTGCTACATAGTTTTTTTTTTTAAAAAGGACTCAACCTCCCTTTGTTTTTTGACCCAAAACGACAGTATTTTAAGTAATGAAGAGGTAAAGGACGGAAAGGCAACGGACAGAGGCCGGATTCATCCCGAATCACTCATTAAACTCTCTTCCTTCCATCTTCAAACAGAAATCCCAACAACAAAAAAATTATAGAAAGAATAAAAGAACCAAAAGAAGAATTTTGAAAACAAAATATTTATTAAGATAACGAAGTCTGCAACTTTTGGTCGGAAGCAGATCCTCTCATTATCTTATTTTTTCATCATCTCTCATTAACTCATCTGAACCGTTGATTGAGAAGAGGAGCCCATCTGAACCGTTGATTGGGAAGAAGAGAAAAAAGTTAAAGAAGTGATAACTTGATGACCTGACTCATTTTTAACCTTTCAGATTAATTAGACGAACATAATTTAGAGATTATGAGAAATGATGAGAAAAGGGATAATGAGAGAAACCGGACCCATTTGGTCTTCCCTCCAGATCGGCAATGTTGAAAGATCCGACAAATAGAAAACCACGGAGGAGTGATGTGATTTATGGGGGAGGATGCATCGTGAAGAGGAGGCTGAAACAACCAACAAATTTCCTCAGTCCATCAAATAGAAAACCATTAGAGGAAGAACTTACCAACATGAGGAACCAAGCCATATGAACGCATGCAAACGGGTTGACGGAGCGAGGAAGTAGAGACTGGGTTGAGGGAGGCAGGGCTTGAAATTGGCACTTGATAGAGGCAGAGCAATGGCGACAACGGTGACCATGAGTGAAAGCTACTGAGATTGAGGGAGGATGCCAATGAAAAGTGGAAAGAAGAAAAAAGCCGATGCCGTTGAGAAGTGCCGATGAAATAATTGATTCAGATCTGCAAAGTGGAAAGAAAAAAAGGCTAGTGGAGGATGCTTGTAAAGAATCACCGACGCCGTTGGGGAGAAAGAAGCCGCCTCCTCCGCCGCCGTCCGTGAAAAAAATGAGGAGATGAAGGATGCAGGGAGTGGGTGACAGTTCAGCGAGAAGGGGAGGGGCAGTAAAGGAAAGTTAAAAACATAGGCATTTTTATTTTTTAAAAATGTAGGTCCCACCGTGAAGAGTAACGTCAGTTAGGTGATGGTATTTTTGTTCTGATTTTGATGTTGAAATTTTATAGTATTTTTACCCTTCTGAAAAGCATATAGTATTCGATGTATTTTGGGTAAAAATTTATAAATGTTTTTATATCTTAAATCAATAAAATTTATCTATTTTTCTCTTATTAAAAAATGTGATTAATCATTAATTACTTTATCAAATTCTTATATTTTGGACTAAAATTTTTTTATAGAAAACTTTATATATTTTGGATCAAAGAAATTACTGCCATAGTAAGCTTATAAGTAAAAAAAAAAAAGATAGAAAGAAAGAAAAATGAGTAAAATATTTTGGCGGTTATGAATTGAGGACTTTTGCATCACTAGCATTCAAATTGGGTTAATGAGGTCTAGCTTGTTCGTAATTAGATTTCTAATTGTTTTTTTTTTTTTTGATACAGATTTCTAATTTTACGAGTATTAGTGACTACGTGGGAGATATTTTGTCAGCCCCCTTAAGCCCAATTGGGTATACATAAGCCCAATCAGCAGTCTTTTTTTTTTTTTTTTGGAATGTTTGGTTGAACTTGTAGGGAATTGAGCTTCTTGAAAATGGAACACTGTATCTCCATATTTGGGGAAAGCTAGAGGTTGGAGCTTTTAACAAAAGCTCAGCTAATATTACCGTTATTATTATTTATTACCTTTTAAAATACTCACCAACCCCATCAGACCCTCCTTTTCTCTCTCTTCTTTAAACCCGTCTCCCATTCTTTATCTTGACCAAAACACCTCCAACTCGCCGCGGTGGCTCAGCTCCAGAACCTCCAAATAGTGGTCTCCCATTTCCCAGCGTGGTGTTCATCTCAGTGTTTTGGCGTGACTCAGTTAGAGACCAAATTGTATGGAACATGTGATTCAATTAGTTATATAATATTATTTCATTAAATTGTGTTAATTTTAATTCCCAAATTTTTCACCTTTAACTTTTATAAATTTTTTATAATTTCAAATTTTATTTTTCTCTTATCATTATCACAAAATTCATTTATGTTTAAGCTAATCCAAACAAGTTTTACTTTTGTAAAATTCATTTATACAATCGTTAATCCAAACATAAATGACATTATACAGTCTGACTTTTACCGAAAGTAACATTGCAAAAAGTCAAATTGACGAAAGTTATTTTCATAATCGTTATTCCAAACACACACTTACTTTTAACGAATCTTGAAAGATTTGCCGACACTAAAAATTCTCCATTGTTGCATGATTGCATCCCTGCATTAACACAACAAACCTCCCTTGTGGAGAAATTCTTGCACTCAGTGCACCACCTCACTTATACATTGACCAATGAAATCAAGACACCTCATGCATTTTTATCCTATATGGTTTTTCTCCTTCGGGAAATACTTACATACTCCATAAGCGCCATCTCATCTGTACTCTGACAAATGAAAATACAACAACTCATCTATTTTAATTATACATGGCAGACGAGTCATCAGAAAAAATTCAAATTTTATAATTTTAGAGATGATGGGAGGGAACTGCCTTTTTTGTTTCTCTAAATTAAGAAGTTTATGCTTTTTAAAATCATAAAATTTAAATTTCTCCGATGACTTATCTATCATATATGATTAAAATAAGATGAGTTGTTGTATTTTAATTGATTAGGGTACAGATAAAATGACGCTCTTGGAGTATATAAGTATTTCTCTTCTCCTCCGCTATGCTTCTAAGTGAGTGTTTGGGAAACACTCAAATCGTATTTCAGAAGCTATTTTTCGCAAGCTGAGACAAAACTCCTCTCACATACTTACCTCGTAAATCGTAAAAACTATTCTTAAAAGCTAATCCAAACACACACTAAATCGGCAAATGTGGCAAAATTCTATAAAGCGAGTGACTCTCTCTCTATCTCTAAAGCGACTCTCTCTCTCTCTCTCTCTCTCTCTCTAAAATACAAATAAGCGCAGGATTCTCTTGTGTGTGAATAGACTTTAGTCAATTTACTCTTCCTATTTTCATCTTTTTTTTTTGTCGGAACTATTTTTATCTTTTTTTGCTTATTATTATTTTTCAAACTAACTTGTATAATTTATAAATTAATATATAATATAGTATTTTAAAAAAATCATGTCACATATTATATTTCCTCCTCTTTGAGAGTTGTCTAAATACTAAATATATTTTTACCAATGTTAACCCTAATTGATTCTCCCCATACATTCTTATACATTATTTCTCACTATTACTTTCTCTTATCTACTCACTGGTAAATAAAGGTATATTTAGAAAAACAAGTACACTTTCCTAAATATTTATTAGTTTTAACTATTTTATTAAATAACAATTATATTAATAGGATATTATAAATAGGGTCAAGAGGAGTACTTAAGTAATTTATTAATTTTTTAAATATTTCTAAATTAGATAAATATATCTTATAGTAATCATCAAAATTAATAAAAATTTTGTAAGAAAAGTAATGTGATAAACAATATGAAAAACATCTTGAGATAGGTTATTGTTGTTTAGCACATTACTTTTCTTTCAAAAATTTTATTAATTACTCAAAAAATGGTGATAAATTAGTTAATTAAAAATTATCCAATAATTTGAATGGTAACTCTAGAATAATACTAATACAAATTGTTGTTGTTAAGCTATTATATTAACATGGGGTAATATAAGCTTGCTTCAAGATAAGAGTGCAGGAAGGAATCAACAACATTGGATGCCACCACCGCTGGGATGGGTGAAAATTAATACCAATGGTTCTAGGAATGAAAACTTAGGCACTTACACTTGTGGAGGTGTGTTGAGAGATCACAATGGTGAATTTTTGATGGGGTTTATGTATCAGATTGGGTAAGGAACGATAATATCTGCTGAAACTTGGGTGTTTTGTGGGGACTTAAAGTTACGTGGGATAGAGGATACAGGAAAATCATGATTAAGTCTGATTGAGTCTAATTACCCTATTTTGAAATGAATGTTAGGGGTCCACTAGCGCGAGTTCGTTCGGAGTGGGAAGTGGCACATCCAAAACCAAAACCAAAGTCGTCATCTTCTCCTGCTTCATCTTTTCATTCTTTTCTTGAATTGTTACTTCTTTCTTTCCTCATATTCTTGGAAATCCAAATTAGGCTTTGAAGCTTCTGTACCTGTGAGTGGAGAAAGAAAGAAGATGTCCAAGAAGAAAGGCAACAGTCACACTATGACACTCAAAGACTTCCATGGCGGTTCTATTCCTTCTGATCTTCCTCTCCCTTCAGCTCCTGGCCTGTATGTCCTCTTTCTTGCTTGTTTCCCTTTTTCCTCATTTAATCTCGCTATTTTATTTGCTTCGTCTACTTTTTGAACATTTCACTTTTCGTAAATTCATATTTCAATGTATGCTATGGTTGTGAAATTCGGTTAGGCTCTGAGTTTAAGATAAAGTATATCTATATTTTATCTTCACATTTGGTCATGTCAACTTTTTTTTTTTTTCAAGATTCATGGATTTGTACATGAAACCCTGTGTAACATTTTGCCAAATTGACACAGAACCGTTAAAATTTCCGATCGTTCTGGCTGTGAGAGACCTTCATCGCGGGGTAATCCCATCGGTGGATCCGATCATCGTTCCTTGCCGCACAGTTCCTCACTATCTTGGCATTTCGATGGCAAGACCCAATTTCTCACACACCCTGCTCCAAGTGGTAGTAATTTTGATGAGGACGAGCGTAAGCCGCTAGATGACGCCTCAGCTCCCCGTAGAACTGTTAATGGTGAAGGTATTTGGGGCCCGCCGTTTCGAGTAGAGGTGAAGTCTGGGAATGCGCTTGGAGGGAATTCATTAGGCCCGAAAGTGGCTTCCGGGTCTCAATTTCATGTTGGGAAAAGAAATTCATACTCAGCAAGGCTGACTGAAGCAAGTCATGTGGGGATGGGTTCTCAGAATTTTAAAGGTAGTAAGCTGGGAATCAATGGTGCTTCCCCAAACGTATGGGCAATGAGGAAGGATGTTGCCAGTACTGTCAAGCCAGATCAATCTGCTTGGTCTGGTCCTAATGCTTTTTCCAAGTTGGCTCATGCAAGTGCCATTGACAAGGTGTCTTCTGGTAGATGGCAGTCAAAGAAAGTTCATAGTCAGATGGATTTTGAGATTGGTACGTCCTCTGATGTAAAGAATAGAACAGTCAATGTCAATGGAAGTAGCAACCACAATACGATAGACACGGTGGATGAGAAGAGAGATTCTGATGTGATGCTGGCGAGACATGCTGAAAGGAGTTTGTCTATTGATGACCAGATTCAAGGTTGTAGAAATGAGTTACTCCAGCGCGAAAGATGTGGGATTTCCAAATATTCAGAACTGCAATCAAGGCATCACCACACTAACGGGGCACTATCAGCTCTAAATGATGCCAAACTTGGTGGCCCTGAGTTGCTACATTCGGTGGCATCTGAACCAAGAGAGCAGCCCAAATCGAATTTTTCACGTTGGACAAAGCCACTGGATTCAGAACCTTCTCTTGCTGATGATGTGCAGGTATTCACACCTTCAACTTATGAGATTACCCCACATGAAATGCTACTTCATATTGATTTTATAGATTCTCTTATTTGCTTCATGGCAGTTACGTGAGCAACGTAGTGATTTTAGCCTTGATGAAATTGTTAGTGGGGCACATGACCATCCCAATATTGTGAGTCCTGACCCAGCTGGAACTGAGAGCAGAAAGGAGGAAAGACAGCGGCCAAAGCTGAATTTGAAACCTCGGTCTCAATCCCTTGAAAAATTGGAAGGAAATGCTAGATCAGACAGGTTTGTTACTTGAGAACGTGAGCTGTAAAATTTTCATCTTTAAGTGAGTGTGTGCGCACATACACATGATTTAGGAACCACATTTTCAGCATTTATCTGTGAGACCTTTAGATTTGAAGAACATATGCTTTCCCTTTTACTTTGCATCATGTTTAAAGTTTTATGAAAATCAAACAATTCATGGATTTTCTCGGGGGAAAAATGATTCAGAGGATTGATAACCTAAAATATGAGCATTTGCTTTTTTCTGATTTCTGATTACTTCTGGATTCCCCTTTTTTCCTGGTTTAGGGACCAGGCTATGTCACAATTTAACCAAGAGAGACCTTGCCTTTTGCCCAAAGGATGGGGCATGAATATTTTTTGGGTATATTCTTTGATAATTTTGAATTGAGATATGCAAGCGTATATTAGGTGTCTGATAATTTATATTCCTTTGAAGGTAGACATGGTTCTGGTTTGTGTTAGTAATGTTTTTATGCTCTAATAGAATTTTTCAACAACATTGTCGATGCATTTTTCATTCTTAAAATGTGTAATGGAGGGTTTTCTGGTTTGTTTGGTATGACTATGAGATCTATTTTGACCATGAGAATGGAAATGTGGAGCATTTGTTAAACTCGAATCTTTTTTTTGTTTTTTTTTATGAAGTAAATTCGCATCTTAAATGCTCTTTAAACCATTGATATGTTTCTTCTATGTTCGTATGGTAACTAAAATCTAATGAATATCCATATAAGCTGGTTTCCCCCTGTTGTTTTTGTTGTCATGTTGGAGATTTTTTTAAATTTAGCAGATGAACTTTGGTTCAATGGCTCCTTGACGGAGGATTCAAAGGTTGAATCTGCAGTGTGTGGGCATGAATTTTACTTATAAAATAAAACCAACTTACGTTGCAGGATGGTATTTTAGCATTCTGTACTCTACCTCTGTCACCTTCTCTATATGGGTACCACAGAATAATCTTAATATTATTTAGTAGCCAAAAGTCTCTAACAAATGAGAAAGCCCTGGAGCTATTTATAAAGCCGTAGATACAAATAATAAAATAATGATGATGATGATGTAAGCCAATTTGAATCTAAATAAGATGAGATAGGCTGAAGCCTAATTCAATAGAAATTAAAGAAAATCTAACTTTTAAAATAAAGGTTATTACTAAAACATAAAATAAACTTAATTACATTCTAGATTTTTCTACGCCTAGCATAAGTCCATTTTTGGGTGTGCGCACAAGTTTTCCATTCTCCACCAGGAAGGCCTGTGCTTGTGTTTTTCTTGCTCAAAATCAAGTGCATATGAAGAAATCATTGTGGCTGAACTCTGTAATATCTTGGTAGTTATCTTTTGGGTCTTTGTTCAATGCTTTTCATAAATTTTTTTCTTTATTTGTTGTGCTACCTATTCACATATTGATATGTAGCATGAACTATTTTTAGCAAATTTGGTTAATTAAATATTCCACTGCTTTATTCAGGTATGCTTTATTTGGTGGTGCGCGTCCTCGAGAAGTGGTGAGTTATCCTCTTCATGTCCTGAATGCCCGTTCTAAAGTTTATGTTTCATTATTTCCATACAGGTCATAGGAACTGTAGTTTTACATGCATGCATTGTTCATCCCTTAAAAATGAATTTTCAATTTGTTCGGGTGAAACTTTTTTCAATCAACACTGCTTTCTCCCCTTCTTGGCTTGGTTTTATGTTTCTGGTTGGATAATGTTGCTGACCTTTTGCTCAGGTTTTAAAGGAGCGAGGGGTTGGTGAAGCTGCAATTAACAACTATGATGCAGTTGAAGAGACAAATAGGTAATGACCTGTCTTGTTTGTGTTTTTCCCATTATCTCTACTTGGTCAAAAAAGTATGATACAATTCTTACAAATGTGTTGTGTGAAGGGTTGAACATGATAGGGACAAGAAGGTTTCTGATCATTCAATACTGAACCATTATTTTGAAAAGATTAAGGATGCCCATCAACGGGCTACATCAGAACCTGAAAGGAGGGACCAGTGGGTTGATGATGCTGAGAGAACGCAGGGGAGTTATTGGACAAGATTGACTAACAGGCAACTTTCACCTGAGATGTTTCATAATCCTATTGAGCAGCAAAAATCTTCCAATGCTGACGATCTACCTACGGCACGGTAAAACTGCTTCTTGCCCAAGCTTTCTCAAGATCCTTGTCAGACCCAAAAGTGAATGATAGATTACTAGGTCGAAGTGAGGATATAGGGCGTGCGCAGCAGCCATTTTCACGCCTTGTTGGTCTAACCCCAAAGCCTTCTTCCAATGGTTGAATATTTCACGAAGTACATGCAAGTTGTGGTTTCTGGAGCACTTAACGGAGTGGTTGTTGGGTTATTTCCTACTCATTGACGCACATGAAGAAGAAAATTTAAAATGACAGCACTGGTTTTATGATCCGCCTGCAACGCACAGCAACTATCCAAGTTCCTGGAGATAGAGGGTTCTCACTTTTCAGCTCTAGCTTTACTCATCCTCCAACTGAAGTTTCTGATTGCTCTATACGTTTTCATGAGCCGAGACAAAACTCTCCTTATATATTTACCTTATACATTGTAAAATACTAAAATCACTTTCAAAATGCTGAAACAAACTGGCAATTAATCTGATTCTCTGTATCCCAAAGCAGATTCAGAAATCAGTTCATCCAAATCTGCCCACTTCCAGTGTCCTAAACTGAAGCAATGCCCCTCCAACTAGCCGAGTCATTACTCCGTACGCTGATAACATCATTTCTATCTAATTCAGATATAATATGTCAGCAATCATCCCATTGCTACTTTATCCATGTTTTGCTCTTGCTCTATAGGGCAAAAGCAGTCGGACTTGGATAAAATCATAAAATTCTTTTTTTTTTTTTCGGCCCAGTCCACAAGATCTCACGATGTCTCGGCTTCAAAAAAACGTAATGGTTGGTGTTTTCAGAAATATTTCTCTCATCTCTTTTGTAAGGGTACAAGTGAAAAGAAGTAATAAATGCTTCATATAAAAGCAAATTATTTCTTATAATATGATACAAAACTATAGTTTCATACTTTCGTTTGCTTCCTGTGTTCGGGTATTAGCAAAATCTTGGTTTTAAAATCCTGTTTCTGTAAATCGAGACAAAACACCTTTTACATACTTACCTCGTAAATCGTAAAAGCTATTCTCTAAAAACTAATCCGAACACACAATTAGAAACAAAGAAAATGAGAGAGTATATATTTATATATAATGTAAAATTCATACGTAGTTGACAAAATATAAAATTTATGTGAATTCGCACTGTTATAATTTATAAATAATATGTGACTTAATAGAAACTATTTCATGAAACATAAGGCATATATTTTAGTTGCTAAATATCATATATAGTTGGTTGGCAAAAAAAAAAAAAAAAATCATATTTTTAACTCTACGGAACAACCATAATCTCATTTAAGATAATTTCCAGGGTTATGGAAACCACCGGATCGGCTGGGAAACCGGTCTGGATTCCTATTTACAATTTTTTAAATAATTTTTTTAGAATTTCACATTAATAAATCTAAAATCTTCAATTTCTCACCGGTTTGGTCTCAGTTTAGCTCCGGTTTAATCCCGATCTGACCTATTAACCTTTAACCGAATCCCCCAACCAATTCAATGCTAAACGACTTGATAATTTCAATGCTCAACGATTTCTTCCATTAGTGTCATGTTGTGATGTGATAAAAACTGAAGAGGTCAGATCTCAGAAGGCTGTCAATCAATAGAAAATAACCCATAATCATCCCCTCCTCTTTCCAGTGCATCTCTAATAAAGAACGTATTTTGCAATTTCCTAGTAACATTATTTGTCATCAACATAATTTCTGTTTAAATTTATATTTGACAAACATAGTTATCTGCATGTGATTTTATTTGAAAAATATGCATATTGTCACCTATTTGTTTGATTTTTTACAATAAAAATTTAAATTTTTAGTAATTAAATTTTTAATATTTCACAATATTTTCCAATATCAAGTAATTAAATTAAGAGTAAAATATTCTAACTACCCCTTTACTTTGCCTTAATTACACAAACCTCCCTTCTATTTTAAAAAAATTATATAGATCTCTTAAAATTAAAATGCATGTTACACAAAACTTCGTTATATTTTGAGATTCTATTTCCATTCACACAAACTGTTAGTTAACTGTTAAATTTGACTTTTGAACTTTTATTTTACCAAAATGCCTCTCTTTAACATTAGAATTAGGGAAATTTTCAATTAGCCCCTTGGTAGCAAATTAATTTCAGTCAACCTTTAAAACTTTCTGAAGCTTCACTATACCCCGTGGTCAACATGAAATCAATTTTTGTGGGTGAAAGGACAATAATATCCTTACTTTATTTGTCTTGTAAATTATCTTATTTATTTTATAAATATTCATATTTGTCTTGTGAATTTTCATATTTATATTATAAATGACCAAAATGTTTTAAATTCCCTAGGTTCTTTTGAATCCCTTTATTTGTCTTATAAATGCTCATATTTGTCTTGTGAATTTCCATATTTGTCTTGTAAATTGTCAAAATATTTTTAACTCTCGAGGTTCTTTTGAATCATTTTATTTATCTTGTAAATATTTTTATTTGTCTTGTAAATGCACATATGTGTCTATTAAATTTTCATATTTGTTTTGTAAATAACCAAAAAATTTTTGATTCCCTATATTCTTATGAATCCCTTTATTTATCTTGTAAATCTCTTTATTTTTCTTGTAAATGCTCTTCTGAAAAAAAAAGAAGGGCATCATTGCCTTTTCACCTACAAAAATTAATTTCATTTTGACCACAGAGTGCCGTAAAGTTTCAAAAAGTTCTGAGAGTTGATTAAAATTAATGTGCTATCAAGGGGCTAATTAAAAGTTTCCCTTAGAATTATTTAAACACATATACATATATGGGCCAGAAAATTATGCCACCAGAGTTAATTTTGATAGATTTTTTAACTTTCTAATATGTTAAAAATTTATTAAATTTGGGATTATAAAATTTATAATTTTAATTTTTCACTATATTCATTGAAATTTATTATTTTTTCTTTACATGATAAAAAATATATATCAAATACAATTTTTTCCATCAAATATAATAAACTATATAGGTTTGAAAGATTGTATAAGTAATATAAATTTATAATTTCTTATTTTTTACTACAAAAATTTAAAAAAAAATTAGTCAATTTTTTTAAAAAATTGTGATATTTACAAGCTATCAATTAAAATTTAGGATTTAGAATTAAGGGTAAATTAGTAAATAAATATTATTTTTTATATAAATTTTAATTAAAATACGTATTTTTGGAATCTTTTATGAATATTTTAACAGAGTTAATGGTTTGGATCTAAGTATATATTTTTCAAATAAGGGGGTCTATATAATTAAGACAAAATAGAAGGATGGTTAGAGTATTTTTCTCTTAAATTAATATTAAATTTTTCGCGATACTGATTTCTGGCGCCGATCTTTAAGCTTAAATAAATAAATACCCTCAATGAATGGTACCTGAGCTTGTCATTATTGTTTACTAACCTTGTGGGGCTCGGCTCATCCTTGATAAATCAACTCAATTCAAATTTCAAACACGTTTATAGTTAGTATCCCGTGCTTTCTTCACAAGAAACAAATATGGAATAAATAAAAAAGAAAATGAACTTTGACTAGGTTTTGGGATCGTATTTACTCACCGTTTTTTATAGGTAACAACTAACAAACCATTTCATATATTCTATAATACTTCCAAATTCCAATCAATCTAATCTAAAGTCCATTATCAAATGGAGCCCTCATTGTGAGGAAGCTTCAAACGTTATTTTAGTGGTGTTTGTTTGAGTTGGTATTGTAAAAGCATGTGCAAATCAAAGCAAAATTTCTTTCACATACTTACCGCGTATACTGTAAATTAAGGTAGAAAAGTAGCTTCTACCGCTAATCCAAACAGACACTTAGAATGTGTTTGGTATCACCTTTGGCATCCTGACTAACTTCTCAAATCACAAAAGTCATTCAGCTCAAAATTCTTGTTTGGGATTATGTTTAACATTTTTAGGAATATAAATGAAATTATTAGGTGTAATTAGTCAGAAGTTATTTTGGTGGCACGAGATAGTTGACTTTGTATCACCGTTAATCACTCTTCCTTTGTCTTTGTTTGTTCTATAAATACCTTGTAATCCTCTCGTTTCAAGAAGATTAAATAAATGTATATAGATTCCTGTCTCTCTTAAACAAGCCCAACTTGTTACAAAGATAGTCAATACGAGTCCCATTTAAGGCTTTAGTTAGAAGATCTCCCAATTGATTACTAGACCACAATTGCCCTGTAGAAATAAAGTTCTCCTTGATCTTATTGCGTACAAAGTGACAGTCGATCTCAATATGTTTTGTACGTTCATGAAATACTGAATTAGAGGCTATGTGTAGAGCATCTTTATTGTCACACCACAACTTTGGGGGCAATGACGTAACAAAGCTAACTTCCTTCATTAATTGGTGTATCCACACAATTTCTTGAACGAACTGAGCCATGTCTCTATACTCAGCTTCAGCACTATACCGAGAAACCACATCCTGCTTCTTGCTTCTCCAGGATACAAGATTTCTACCCATAAATATGCAATTTCCTGTAGTGGATCCCCTGGTAGCTTTTGACCCTGTATGATCTGCATCACAAAAGCATTCAATCTCAGTGTGGCCATGATTTGTATAAAGTATATCACGACTAGGCAAGCCCTTTAAATAATGTAAGACATGCTCCAAAGCTTCTCACTATGGAACAATCGGCTTTGTCATAAATTGGCTAAGTATACTAACTGGAAAGGTCATATCAGAGTGAGTCACCGTGAGATAGTTCAATATTCAAGGACTAAATTTTCATTTTGAAAATTCAAAGGACTAAACTAGTATTTCTGAAATTTGAAGAACCAATTATCACTTTGCAAATTAGAAGGACCAACCTGTCATTGTGTAAATTTTAAGGATCATTTTGTCGTTTTGAAATTTAAAGGACTAAATTGGCGTTTATGTGACCATTTTCTTTGGTAAACTCTACTGGTTATTTGGGCTCCGTTTGGACATTTATGCTTCGGCTTTGTTGTCTTCAACGAGTTTTATGCTCTCATGATTTGAACACTGGGCTCTTCTTGGTAAGGTTTTCTACTAACTATTGGAAATTCGAGGTTCATTGGTGTTTTCAGTGGTTGGTGATCTTGTGTAGTTCTCCTATTCTTGCTCGGAGAGTGTTTTGTGGTTGCATCCTTGCTTATTTGCTGTTTAGTACATCTTCTTGTTTGATTTCTTAAGAAATTTCTTCTACTATTTGTTGTAGAGCTCAACTTACTTCTGGTGAGCATCGATGGCTAAATCTAAGTCTAGACCTTCAGGTGCTCTTGCTACAGGTAACATTACTTCTAGTCTTACCACTTCTTCCTCAAAGTGGATTATCAATTCCGGTGCCATTGATCATATGACAGGTAACAATCATTTGTTCTCCTCGTATGCACCTTATGCTAATCCCTCTAGTATAACCATTGCCAATGGTTCTTATTCTCGTGTTCTTGGATTTGTCATTATCAAACCTACCCCGTCTGTTCCTTTATCCTCTATCCTCAATGTCCCTGACCTTGCCTTTAATCTTTTGTCTACCAGCAAGCTTACTCGACAATTAAACTGTTTATCACACTCTTTCATGACCATTGTTTGATTCAAGATTTCATAACGAAGCAAGTTATTGGTAAGGGTAATAAATCTGGTGGCCATTACTTCCTTGATGATCAGGTACCGTGTTCAGTTGCTTGCTCTGGTGGTTCGTCTCTTTTTGGCGTTCATTTTCGTTTGGGCCACATGTCTTTGTCCTCTTTGAAGAGGATGTATCCTCAGTTCCATCATTTGTCATCATTAGATTGTAAGTCATGTCAGTTTGCTAAACATCGTCGTGTTCACTTGGCACCTCAGGTTAATCAATGGGCTGCGTCTTCCTTTGATTTAGTCCACTCTGATATTTGGGGTCCATGTCCTGTTGAGTCAAAACCTGGTTTTAAGTACTTTGTTACTTTATTGATGATTTTTCTTGTACCACTTGGCTCTATTTAATGAAAAATCATTATAGGAAAAGGTGATTGAACGCAGGTTGATGTTGGAGACTGAAATTGTTGAAAACGAAGTTGGATTCATGCCAGGAACGTCTACAACATAAGCGATTTATTTATTAAGGGGGTTTATGGAAAAGTATAGGATCAAAGGAAGAGATTTGCATATGGTTTTCATTGATTTGGAAAAAGCATATGACTGCGTGCCAAGAGATATACTCTGGAAAGCCTTGGAAAAGAAGGGGGTGTGGTTTGCATATATCAAAGCCATTCAGGACATGTATGAGGGGGTTACAACCAATATTAGGATGCCTGGAGGTGTAACAAAGGACTTTCCTATAAGGATCGACCTACATCAGGGATCAGTTTTGAGCCTTTATTTGTTTAACCTAGTGGTAGATGTTCTAACTGAGCCTATAAGAGAGAAGATCCCTAAATGCATGCTTTTAGCTGATGATATAGTTCTGTTGGTTGAATCCAAGAAGGAAATTAATTCTAAACTTGAGATATGGAGACGGACTTTGGAAGTGAAGGGTTTTCATCTGAGTAGGAGTAAAACTGAATATATGCATTATAAGTATAATAAGAGACAAGGTCGAAATGAAGTGGAAGTTAAATTAGTGGGCAAGTCATTCCGCAAGTGACAAAATTTTGGTATTTGGGATCAATTATACAACAAGATGGTGAAATTGATGGAGATGTCAATCACAGAATTCAAGCTGGATGGTATAAATGGAGAAAAGCTACTGGAGTTATTTGTGATCGGAAAGTACCTAATAAAGTAAAAGGGAAGTTCTACCGCACTGCTATAAGACGAGCAATGCTATATGGTAGTGAGTGTTGGGCTTTAAAGGAATTACATCAGCATTAAATGGGGGTGGCCGAAATGAGGATGTTGAGATGGATGTGTGGTCATACAAGAACAAATAAGATTCGTAATAATCATATACATGAATGAGTTATAGTGGCCTTTATTGAAGGAAAAATGGTAGAAAGTCGTTTGAGGTGGTTTGGACATGTTCAACGAAGGCTGTTGAATATATCGGTGAGGAGGGTTGATCAAGCCGTATGGAGTCCTGTCAAACGAGGTCGTGGAAGGCTGAAGCAAACGCTTAATGAGGTCATAGAGTGAGACCTTTTGATTAATAATATACCTAAAGATATTGTTTTCGACAGAGCATAATGGCATTGTGCGATCCATGTAGCCGACCCCACCTAGTGGGATTAAGGCTTTGTTGTTGTTGTTCTCTCATTTTTGCAACTTTTGTGCTGAAATTCAAATTCAGTTTGGTGTATTTGTGAAAATCTTAAGAAGTGACAACGCTAAAGAATATTTCTCTTCCCAATTTCAAAACTATATACTGCAACATGGCAAGTTTCATCAGTCCTCCTATGCAGATACACCGGCTTAAAATAGTGTTGTATAATGTAAGAACTGGCACTTATTAGAAGTTGCTCGAGCTTTGATGTTTCAAATGAATGTTCTGAAGCCTTTTTTGGGTTGATATTGTGTCTACTATGTGTTTTCTTATTAATCGTATGCCTTCTTCTATCCTCAATAATGACACTCTATACACAACTCTGTTTCCTTCTAACCACTTGTTCCCTATTGATCCAAAAATCTTTAGTTATGTATGTTTCGTTCGAGATGTTCGTCCTACTATTGCAAAACTTGATCTCAAGTCTCTCAAGTGTATCTTTTTTGGGTATTCTAGAGTTCAGAAGGGTTATCGGTGCTACTCTCCTACTCTTTGTCGTTATCTTATATCCACAGATATCACCTTCCATGAGTCAACTCCATTCTTCCCTGTCTCTACTCCAACTACATCTCCCAAACAACTGAAGGTCTTGATGATATATTAGTCTATGAGGTTCAGTAACTACTAATGCAAGCATTTGCTTCGGCATCTGCTAAACTACCAATCCATCATGTTTATCGAAAACATCCCAGGGAAAGTAATGTAGTCGATCATGTTCATGGCTCATCAGTGCCCATTTGGACATCTGATCCAGAATTTCCCCCTCTCCTGCCTTTGAACCAGACACAGTGCCTGATACTCCTGACAGTTCTGATCCTCCAGATACTTCTGGTACTCATGATATTCCTGATACTTATGGTACTCCTGATGACTTGCCCATTTACGCAAAGGTAAACGTACTTATACCCATCCTATTTCTTCTTTTGTGTCCTATAATCGCCTGTCTTCTCCATCATTTTTCTTTATGGAATCCTTAGATTCCGTCACTGTTCCTACTACTCTCAACCAAGCCTTAGCCCATCCCGGTTGGCGTGCTATGATAAAAGATGAAATTATGGCCCTTGATAAGGATGGTACCTGGACCCTTGTTGATCTACCTCTTGGCAAGAAGGCTATTGGGTGTAAGTAGGTGTTTACAATTAAAACAAAGGCTAATGGCACCTTAGAACGTTTGAAAGCTAGATTGGTTGCCAAAGGTTATGCTCAGACGTATGGTATTGACTATTCTGATACGTTCTCCCCTGTGGCCAAATTATCTTCTGTTTGTCTTTTTATCTCTATGGCAGCAACCTATAATTGGGATCTTCATCAGCTAGATATTAAGAATTCCTTTTTGAATGGTAATCTTCTTGAAGAAGTTTATATGGAGCAACCACTTGGTTTTATTACTTAGGGCGAGCGTGGGAAGGTATGTCATCTTCAGAAATATTTATATGGTTTAAAATAGAGCCCTCATGCTTGGTTTGACAGATTTAGTTCTGTGGTTAAGAAGTTTGGTTTGAATCAAAGTAAGTGTGATCATTCTATGTTTTATCAGTGGACGGATGCTGGCATGATTCTCATAGTGGTATATGTCGATGACATTGATATTACTGGTAGCAATACTTCAAGAATCTTATCACTCAGGGCCTTTCTTACATCTCATTTCCAAACAAAGTATTTGGGTCCGTTAAGGTACTTTCTTAGGATCGAGGTTATGAGAAGCAAGAAAGGCATCCTCTTAACACAGAAGAAATATGTTCTTGATCTATTAAAGGAAATTGCGAAACTTGGAGTAGCACCAAGTAGCTTTCCCACGATTCCTAATCCTTTTTAAGACATTGCTGATAGCGTACCATATGACGAGCTACCTGAGAATGTAAGGAAAAGGGTTGATCCAGAGAAAATCAAACCATTTGATTATCCTGAGAGATACCATAGACTGATTGGAAAATTGAACTATCTCATGGTGACTCGCCCTGATGTGACCTTTCCAGTTAGTGCTTAGCCAATTTATGACAAAGCCGACTGTTACACAGTGAAAAGTTTTGGAGCATGTCTTACATTATTTAAAGGGCTCGCCTGGTTGTGGTATACTTTATACGAACCATGGCCACATTGAGATTGAATACTTTTGTGATGCAGGTCATGCAGGGTCAAAACCTATCAGGAGATTTACTACAGGATATTGTGTATTTATGGGTGCAAATCTTGTATCATGGAGAAGCAAGAAGCAGGATGTGGTTTCTCGGTTTAGTGTGGAAGCTGAGTATAGAGCCATGGCTCAGTCCGTGCAAGAAATTGTGTGGATGTACCAATTAATGAAGGAAGTTAGTTTTGTAACACCCCAAATTTTATATTCACCAAAAATATATTATAATTAATTGAGAAATTCAATAAAATGATGAATATTCATGAATTTGGATCTTGTGAATTTTGAAATATTCATATTCACAAGGAAATGGACAAATTAATTCATGAAAGGGATTAAATTACAAAAGTGATAGCAAAATCATAATTTTGTCAATTTAGCCCAAGATTAATTATTTTCTAATTAATTGAAGTTAGTTTCAATTAATCAAGGAAAATAAAGAAAAATGTACAATTGGATTATTCTTGATGGAATAAATCAAGAATTGTGAAATTTAGGGGAATTATACATAATTCATTTATAGGAATTATGGAATTATTGAAATCATTTTTCCCTTTCCTTCCCTCTTGAAATTTCGGCCAACACATAAAAAATGAGGGGAATAATTAATTTCATGAGCACATGTCCAAAGTGCTACAAGAAAAGAATAATGATGACAATGGTAAGTTGGGTATGACATGAAGTATGAACATGATGATCATGGTAGGGTGATGGTAAGGGATCAAGTAAGTCAAATTATGAGAAAGTATGGCATAAAGTGAAGAGGTATGGTGAAAGCATGGAGGGAGGCATGGTGGAAGACATGTGTTACCATCTCAACCCTTGATGAGATCAATGGTCAAGAGGCAAGAAGACTTAAGTTAATAAAACACAACCTCGCCCCTTTCCATGAGCACATTCGTCCAAACCAAAGAAAAAATAGAGAGAGAGAGAGAGAGAGAGAGCTTGAGACATTTTGAAGAATTAGAGAGAATGAGGAAGAAGATTAAGGTAAAGCAGTGTTGATTTAGTGATTTGGTTACCTATTCTTGTGTAACACTTCCTCTAAGATTTTCTTCTTTATGTATTCATATGTTTAGCAAGTCAAGTCTCCAAGGAAGAGAAGGAGTTAAGGTGCCAATATTGGAAGCAAGAGGGTAACTTCATAAACTTGCTCTCTTGTGGTTATGGTGTTGTTGTTATTGATGTTTCTTGACTTTTCAAGTTTCTTGGTTGAGTTGAAAAATTGGGAAAGCTATAACCCTAAGGGGTTATGCTGCCCAAATTTCTTTGAATCATGGTTAACATGTGTTTAAACAAGTTAATAAAGGATTAGAAGTGGAAAAGTACAAGTTTTGGAAGCTAAAACACAAAACTACATTTTTCCATTTTTCTTGAAATATTTCGGCCATCACTGTTTCAAGGGTAGGAGTTGGATTTTCATGAAATAAATGGTTCCATTGGATTTAGTGGGCAAAAATAGGTGGGGTTACAGTTGGTCACTTTGTCGGTAGAGGCCGAAAAAGCATAATTACGAAAACGCCACTGAAACTCGAAATAGGGGTTGTCAAGGGTATTTTTGTAATTTGATAGTGAATTTGGTGATTTCAAGCCCGGAAATGGATTCCTTGGCGAAAATAAGTTAGAATAGCCTTAGTCAAAATTTTGGAAAAACGTGCCATCAGGCCGGGTATGGCAGGGCCGGACAGGGGTCCTAGGGGCATTTTGGTAAATTTGCACCATAGACTAATATAACCGCAAGAAACACTATGGAAGAGTTTAAAATGATATTTGGATAGGTTATAACTTATTTCTTGTACATTTAATATTTTAGGACCGAGTCGGAGGACAAACACGACACGTTTTACGAGACACATCTAAACAGAGAGTTATAAAGCTTTGATGTAGGGAACTTACCTCTCATGCATGTATTTGATATTTGTGCTGGTGTATTGATGCATGTTATTGCTTTGCTTGATTATGTGAAACATATGAATAATTGAAGCTCTGTTCCTGCTTATGCTATGGCCATACGTATGTTGTTTGAAACATTGAGCACGGAGATATGTCATTGTGTGAGCATGAGTTATGTAATGCAAACATGTCATGCATTAAGCACTTATCTTGCATATCATTTTCCGCAAATACTTTGAAATAGGTGAAAATAAGATGAGGGTGTGACAAGTTTTGTCACGTCATTGCCCCGCAAAGTTGTGGTGTGATAATAAAGCTGCTTTACATAGCCTCTAATTCAGTATTTCATGAATGTACAAAATATATTAAGATTGATTGACACTTTGTAAGCGATAAGATCAAAGAGAACTTTATTTCTACAGGGCATGTGTGGTCTAGTGATCAATTAGGAGATCTTCTAACTAAGGCCTTAAACGGGACTTGTATTGACTATCTTTGTAATAAGTTGGACTTAATTAACAGCTACGCTTCAACTTGAGGAGAAGTGTTAGGAATATAAATGAAATTATTAGGTGTAATTAGTCAGAAGTTATTTCGGTGGCATGAGATAGTTGACTCTGTATCACCGTTAATCACTCTTCCTCTGTCTATATTTCTTCTATAAATACCTTGTAATCCTCTCGTTTCAAGAAGATTAAATAAATATATGTAGATTCTGGTCTCTCTTTTACAAACATAAATGATTTATGACCCCAAACTGACATCAAAACTAAAGCAACTTTTTGTTGATTTAGCTTCACATTGTGTTGGAGAAGCATAAGAAGTGAGGGAGTGGGTAGAGGAAAGACAGTCCCCCATCATTTCTGAATCTTTCTTACTCTTTCCATCTTGATGCTTCCGTTTCCTCTCGTCTTTTTTCCTACCTTTATTTTTCAAACAAAATATCATATACACAAATACTCTCCCCTCCCAAAAAAAAAAAAAAAAAATTCTCTATCTATCTTCACTTTATGTAACTTTTTTTACAATTATCTGGCTATATATATATATATATCCATTAAATATAATACATGAACTCTTTATTTTATAATTTTAGGAACTCAATATATATATATATAGAAAATTATTACATCATATACCTATTGTGTGTGTGTATTAATTAAGAAACTCTTCTCTTTTTCAATCATTTTAGATCAAAATATTTTTTTTCCAAATATATTATTCAAATAAGTTTCATTTTGTTGAATTGATTTTCTAACACAAGCCTATGAAAGCATAAATCACATCATTGCTGTCAATTTTTTTTTCCTCAAATGGAATGACACCTAATTGAATTTTTTCCTTAATTTCATTAAAGATAAATATGGCTTCTGATAGTGGATCTAGTATTGATAATCCAAGTTAGCCAACCAGTCTGACCGAAAATGAGATGATGCAAAAAGAGGCAAATGGCATCCATAGGGGGTTGTGTCATGAAAGAGGTTCATAAAGTTAGAGCCAAGAGGAAAACAATTTGGTTGTGACGAAGTGGAACAAGAAAGGATTGATTATGAAATTTGATAAATTCATTAGCTACATCAAAGCGATGTCAAAAAAAAAAAAAAAAAAAAACATTGTGCCCATCACTTTGCAGCACTAGAAGGCAGATTGTGCAGTGCAAGATGCTATTTGTCTGTTTTGGTATGACATTATCATAGCTAGTTGATATTTACCTTTTTAACCAGGATACTTCACTCTATCAAATTGATTTGTTTATTTTATAGTCGAGATTAGAAGTCGATAAAAGTTTAAAAAAAAGAGGTATGATCTCGCAAAAGTTGGGAGGGAACCACACCTTTTCTTATCAGGAAGTGGTCAAAAACAAAAAGGATTGCATTATTTTTGTACACTCACGATGTGAGGAGTCATACAAAGTACTACTCCTCCTGTACTTAATATAACACATCATTAAGAAGTTGATATTAGTTTTAATTATATGATATAATTTTGGGAAAATTGTGAAAAAATCACTCATTGGTAACTTATTTGTTAAATGGGACATTCGCGTGCAGATTATCTTCCACATGTGCAGAATATCTTCCCTGGTGTGCAGATGATCTTCCCTGTGTGTAAAATTCTTCTCTATACGTGTGCAAAAATCTTCCCTACATGTGCAGAAATCTTCCCTCCGTGTGTAAATATCTTCCTTCCATGTGCAAGATATCTTCCCAGGTCCCATTTAACAAATAAGTTGTCCATGAGGTCTTTTTTAGCAATTCTCCCTATAATTTTTATATTTATTATCTTTTTTCTAATTTACCCTTATTGATATTTTATTAACAATAATAAAAGAGGAAGGGGAATAGAGGATTTAGAAAGACGACTTGGGTGTTTTAAAAAATATATGTTATATTAACTGACTTAACTAAATTTTTTAATCTAATTAAATTAGATAAATATGTCTTATATTAAATACTGAAACTATAATATTTAATCATAATTCTAAAGTCAGTAGTCTTTAATGCACCTCTTTGACTCGAATCTTGTGTGTTTTCACTTTTCACAGGAATTAAAGGAACTATAGGAAAAATATAGAGGGAGAGAGTACTAGTGTCTGGGGGTGAATTCATGTTTGAATTCGGGTCAAACTTTTAATACTCCATAATAGTATTCAAATAATTATTAGACTATTAGAGCCTAATTAGGATTGACATAGTAAATCACCAGAACAAGAAAGATTATAGGAGAGAAGAGATTGCTAGAAAACTCAATAGTAGGGAGATGAGAAATAACTGAAGGAGGCACTTCCTATTTATGGTGGTTTAGGGTGACCACTAATTAGGAAATGATGTCCACCTCTCATGTCTTCCAAGTTGATAATTAGGAGAATTAATTCTCAATTAATTTCCTAAATTGTGATAACTTATTTCTCAATTAACAATATCATAATTATTTTTTCCTCCAATATACAATTAATACCAATTTAATTCTTATTTAATTAAGCTATTTATATCCTAAACAAATAGTTCGACCAATTAAGGACGAACTTAAACCCAAGGTCCAGAAGAAACAAAATAAGGAAGGGATAGACAAGAGCGAATACCTACTGCTTCACTTAAGGATTGCATTATCTCACGGGGACCCACGGATTGCTCCATCATCTTCTTATCTTTCATCATCTTCAACCTCTCCTCTAGTTTCCAGCACATTGCAATTGCATAATTTATTCTCTCTTCAATCTCTGAAGCAAACAACGTAACCAAACATGTTTCCTTCGACATTAGCGATTCCTGCGATCCTTCTATTGACGTTGATATTGGTCATATCCACCAATATCTTCTTTCCAAAACGACAAAAAGATGACCAGAAACGACCACCAGGGCCGCCACCGCTCCCGATCATCGGTAACCTCCACATGTTGGGTAAACGACCACACCGCAGCCTTCAATCGCTGGCCAAAAAATACGGTCCTGTCATGTCGTTGAAGCTGGGACAAGTCCCTGCGGTTGTCGTTTTGTCCCCTGAAGCTGCCGTTCAATTCCTCAAGACCCACGACGCCGTTTTTGCGACCCGACCCAAATTACAAGCGGCGGATCCATTATCTAAAGGAGCCAACAATAAGGGACTGGCTTTTGCAGAGTATGGTCCGTACTGGAGATATGTGAGGAAAATGTGTACGGTCCACCTTCTAAGCGCGTCAAGAGTGGAGATGTTTGCTCCTTTGAGAAGGGAGGAGGTGGGAGCGACGGTGAAGTCACTAGAGAGGGCCGCAGCGGCTCGTGAGGTTGTGGATATAAGTGAGGCGTTGGGGGAGCTTATAGAGAACATAATTTATAGGATGGTCCTGGGAGGTGCTAATAAGGACGATGGGCTTAACTTAAAAGGGCTCATTAAAGAGGCACTGAACTTGGTGGGAGCATTTAATCTTGCTGATTATGTCCCATGGCTTGGTGTACTTGATCTCCAGGTATGTTACGTGACTGGGTATAATCTTCTTCTTGAATTCTTCTTGTTTTTTAGTTTTTTAATTTGATCAAGGGTTGTAATTCTACTGAGACTTAGAACGCATGGAGTTTTCATCTCTTTAATAAGTGTGCTTTTTAGTATTGAAGTCTCTTACCACCTCAACCAATAACTTTTAATTTTCTTCTTAAATTTATGTGTGGCCTTTTTTACCCTTGATAACTTGTTCTAGTCTTTTTCTAAGCCATTAGATGGGGCCTGAATGAGAGATATCTCTCATGTGGGGAGAAAATGACTTATTCTCTAGTGACACGCATTCAATTGGTAAAGAATTAGCCATCGTCTGTGGGTTTAGTGGTAAGGACCGCACCTTCACACTAATAGGGAGAAGGTTCGATTCTTGTAGTGGCGCTTGGGGAGACATCCTCCCGGGTGCCTAGGTAAACGTTTGAGTGTAATTGACGGCTCATCCTATCCAACATTGGTATGACCTAGGAGGAAGGGAGCTTTTGCCCTACCCTTAGATCGTGGGTGAGCCCAACCCCTTTCCTAAAATTTATATATATATATAAAAAATTGGTAAAGAATTGACTCATATTCCTTGATTAAAAATGGGCTCATAACCTATGAGGTTTTGAGTTCAAATTCCACTACTAATTCAAGGACTTTATTGGTAGGCAATGATTGAATACTTTGTAAGTATTTTTTGAGTACAGAGGCATCTTCTATTGCCCTAGCCCTAGTGGTTTTCTCCGAGGCCAACTCAACTAAAAATGGAAATACGTATTTGATCACTGTTATATACTTTATGTTTAGTGAGTTATTTAAGTGATGTGTTGCCAGGGCTTGACACGAAAGTTGAAGAGAAACAATAAGGCACTTGAGGATGCGTTTGATAAGATAGTGACGGAGCATGAAAACACTTCTTCAGAAGAACCAAATTTACAAGAACACCACGACTTCATGCACATATTGCTTTCGTTGATGCATCAGCCCATTAAGGATATAGTACAACAGGACGACCAAGTAATAAACCATGTCATTATTGATAGAGACAACATCAAGGCTATATTATTAGACATGGTTACTGGGTCAATCGACACTTCCATTGTCACAACCGAGTGGGCGTTATCCGAACTTTTGAGGCATCCAAGAGTGATGAAGAATCTTCAAAATGAGCTACAAAACGTTGTTGGAATGAAAAGAATGGTGCAAGAGTCTGATTTAACAAGGTTAAGTTACTTAGATATGGTAATCAAAGAGACTCTTAGGCTATATCCAGTTGCACCTTTACTTGTCCCTAGAGAGAGTATGGAGGATATAACAGTTAATTACAATGGGTGCGAGTATTATGTGAGGAAAAGAACAAGGGTACTGGTAAATGTTTGGGCTATAGGACGAGATCCTAAAGTATGGTCTAAAAATGCCCATGAGTTTTATCCTGAGAGATTTGTTGATAGTAATATTGATGTTCGAGGGCATGATTTTCAGTTGTTACCATTTGGGTCGGGTCGTAGAGGTTGTCCGGGTATGAATTTGGGTCTGATCACTGTTAAATTTGTTGTGGCTCAACTAGTGCATTGCTTTTGCTGGGAACTTCCTAATGGCATGTCTCCTAATGACTTGGACATGAATGAAAAGTTTGGTCTAGCAATTCCTAGACTCAAGCACCTGCTAGCTAGCTGTTCCAACCTATCGTTTACATATATAATCAGGTAACAAAGCTTATTATTTGCAGTTATTTTATTATGTGTGAGAGAGAAAGACTGTTATGTATTGTAATTTAATTCAATAATGGAATTGTTTTATTATATATGTGTGTGGGAGAGAGACTGTTATGTATTGTAATTTAATTCAATAATGTACTTTATTAGACCCCTTCTATATGGGTGTGCTAAAATCTTTGTGCTTTTAAAATTGAATAAAATTCACTCTTATTAATTGATACTCTACTGTTAAATATTGTTTGTTACGTATCAAACTAATTACATATGTCTATATATATGGCTTGGTCATTGTGTCGCCTGCCACTAATTAAGCCATTCCTGAAAACAACAAAAAGAAAGTATATCGAAGTCTTGGGTCTGTGATATGCCTTCATCTAATACCCTTCATAATATCATTAGGTTCTAGGTAAACTGGGAGATCGATATTTTAATATCTTATAGTGATGAGGCAAAGCAATTTTGATTTTTTTTTTATGTTTTTTTAATATATATATATATATATATATATCAAAACTGCATAATTTTAGAGTATTTTTTCTTTAAAAATGGTAAAAACATTTAAAACTGTGTAATTTCATAACCTAAGATACATATCAAAATGTAATTCATTTTATGTCACTTGATAATTAAAGTAAAGTCACTTTTACCAATATTAAACTGAAGCAATGTCCTTCCAGCACCCTCGCAACATCTTTTCTCTATTGATTTCTGATTTAATATCTCAGCAATCACCACATTGCTATTGTTTCCATGTTCTGCTCTTTTGCTCTAAAAGGCAAAAGCTGATGGACTTAGATACAATTCCTTTTTTGGTGGCCCAATCCACAAGATTGTACGATGTCCCGACTTCAAAAAATAGTGGTTGGCGTTTTTAGAAATATTTTCTCTCAATCTCTTTAACAAGGATGCATGTGAAAATAAGTGATAAACACTTAAATAAAAGCAAACTGTTTCTTATAATAAGAAGCAAAATTACATTTCCATCTGGTTCTTATAAAAAGAGACGGAGAGGGTACATATTTATATCAAATATAACATTTACGAGAATTCGCACTATTTATAATTTATAAATAATATATGACTCGTTGGCAAAAAATATATATATCTCGCTCAATTGAAACTCTTTTATTTAGCATGAGGCCTATATGTGTGTGGATATGTATAGTTGATTTTTAACTCCGTGCATACAACCGTAATCTTTTTTAGAGTAATTTCAATACTCAATGATTTCTTCCATTTTAGTGTCCTGTTGTGATTTGATGAAAACTACAGGGATCAGATCTAAGAAGGCTTCCATTTTTTTTTCCGTTTAATCCATATAGGCAGTAACCCATAATCATCCCTTCCTCTTTTCACTATCTAAGAGTTTTGGCCGCATCTGGAATTTGAGTGACTCACGAAGTATCCATATACACTGCAGCATCGATGCTGACATTGATCATGTTACACGATAGATACACCAAAGAGATGAAGAAAAGAGAACATTCTAATGAAATAACCTTTTAGAGGGAGAAGAACAATATTCTATGTGTGTTATTTAGATCATCTGCCCCTCAATTCCATGTCCTATATATAGTGTACGTATAGTCACAAAGAAAAAAATGTAACTCTTAAGCATTGTTCTTAAACTGTCAGATCAAAAATCGGCAAACCGGCCGGTAAATCGGTCCAGGCTGGAAGCCAATCCTATTTGGTATTTTATTTTTATTTTTTAAATCGATTTTTTTCTTGAAAATTTCATATTAATAACCCTAAAATCTTCAATTTCTCACTGGTTTGGCCCCCAGATTAGCTCTGATTTGACTCCGGTCTAACTCACTGACGCTTGACCACATACCTCGGCCGATTTAGTAGCCGGTCCATGTTTAATTACCTTGCTCTTAAGCGTAAAGTTACATGAAAATAAACATAACTATTAAACCATAAAGGGATATTTTATGAACTCATGTCTCTCCATGATAACCCTCTTACATCGGGCTTGGACCCTAATCCACCAAATATGAACTAATATATTCCAACACAGTGCATCTGAGTTTTCTCTTATGAAGAACTTATTTTGTAGTTTCCGAGTTATATTTTTAATTAAAATAATTTTTATTTAAATTTATATTTGATCAAAAGAGCTGCCTACACACGTGATTCTATTGGAAAAATATGCATGTTATCACCGATTTTTTAAATCTTATAATTAAATGGCAATTTCTATTATTTTTCAATAAAAATTTAATTTTTTTGATAATTAAAGATTTAATATATCACAATATTTTTCAACATCAAGTAATGAAATTAATATTAATTTTTTGGTAATACCAATTTCTGATACTTCTATTTTTTGCCATGGGTTTTCTGATACTGATCTTTAGCTTTTTAGATGAATAAATATCTCATTGTTGTTTCCCGAACATTGTACTATTGTAGGGCCCATTCTTAATTAATCCACCCAATTAAAAACACGTTTATAGCTCTCACTAATTTTCCGTCCACAAGTCACATGTATCCGGTTCTCCATATATGGTACAGGGACACCTACGGAGTGAAATAGTTAGGTTAGGTTAGGTTTTACATAAATAGGTTTGGGTTTACAATAGAAATTTAAAATCTGGATTTGGATCTGAGCCTATATGTAGACTTTTTTTAGGCATAATTCTAGGCCTTCAAAAGGTCTGATAAGGCATGAAGCCTATTTAAATACCTACTTAAATAATGTAAGCTTTTAAATAACCTTTAAAACCTATGCCTTCAAATTCATATATAACCCTTCACAGTTATATACAATCCTACCTTATGTCTTAAAAACCTAATATTCATTATCATAGTAATATTAGGGCTTAGTAAGGAAGAAAAGAATGTCATTGTCTAGTGACAATAATTATCCGAGCAAATAACAATAAAAAAAACTAATCGCTGTTGATTAATGAGATATATTTTCTAAAATTAACTAAGCATAACAAATAACATGTCAAACTAAATTTTTCCTCTTTTACCTTTCCCACGTAAATTGGGACAAACTCCTCTTACTCAGATTATAATATTTCATTTGATACTAAAATAAACTCATAACAATTATTATGCTTCAGTTGAGGGCACAAATTAGGGGAAAGTGAGTGAGTTAGTGTTGCCATCTCGAGCGATCAAAGAGAAGAAAAGCAAGGGTGAATGATTTATGCGAAAGTAATGATTGAGTGTGATGACGATGCGATGTGAAACTTAAAATTAAAATTAAGTTGATAAATTTATAAATAATTTATAAAATTATTTAGATTTTATTGTATATACTTATGTAATAGTATACATTAGAAAAAAGCTAAATAGGCTGGCCTGTAGGCTTGTAGGCCAAGCCTTACGAAAATAGACCTGGCTTGTTTATGTAAATAGGCATAGCAATATGCCTGAGTCTGAGCCTGACCTTTTTACTAAATAAGCTAGGCTATACTTTCTGTAGGCTAGGCCGTAAGTCCCTGTTAGGGACTGTAATGCCCCAATTTTCAATTAAGGGCTATGGATATTTGTGAATTTAAAATTGGAGTTATCATGTATTTTGTGGCAATTTTAATTAATATGTCATAATTATTGAGAAATTGAAAGCATATCCATAAATTAGTTATTAATGGAAGAAATTAATTACTAACTAAGAGGAAAATGAGATATGAAATTAAAATGGCTAATGGTGGGATTAAGGTGATTAATTGATTGATTACTTTATGAGAACCAATAGAATTCTGACATGTGTTAACTAGAGATGAAGAGAGAGGCAATGAAAAGTCAAATTATCAATAAACAATTTAGTTTTTCTCTCTCTTTCTTCGCTCCATTCTGCTGACAAGAGGGTATGGGAGTATGTGTGCCATCATTTCATCTTCAACCTCCCTTCTCTCTCTCTCATTTTCGTGCCCCCATTTCTGCAGAAGAAAGAAGAAGAAGCTTGTGAAATATGTGTGTATTTGACCCCTCTAAATGGCTTCTAATGAAAAACTCTCTTCTATAAACTTGTTCCTTGTGTTGAGAGCTTCATTTTCATGGTTTTAATTTGTCCATTTGGTGTTGTTTGAGCTCTCAAGGAATTGTAGAGTTTGGAGAATCAAGGAACTCCTTTTGGAAAAGTTATAGAGGTGAGTAAGATAAACTTTTTTATATAGGTTTTGTAGCCATTGGTTAAGTTTGGATTTTCTGGAAATTTTGTCTTGAATTTAAAAAATGAAGGTCATTGTGTTGTTGGCATGTTGTTGTCATAGAAATAGTGTCTTGTTTAGTGTTTTGAATGAATAAACACTACTACAAAAAGGGGTTTTAACGTCCCTATTTTAGCACTTTTAACGTCCAAAAACTGGGGGGACGTCTATGTGGGGGGCGTAATATGTTTTAAGAAAAGACGTCCGAAAAAAATGGGACGTCTAAAGGGAGGACTTTAGACGTCCCAAATTGAGATTTGGGACGTCTAAGGTCCCCCTGTGTAGGACTTTAGACGTCCCAAATCTCAATTTGGGACGTCTAAAGTCCTCCACTTTAGACCTCCCAAATCTCAATTTGGGACGTCTAAAGTCCCGCTGTGTAGGACTTTAGACCTCCCAAATCTCAATTTGGGAGGTCTAAAGTCATTTGAATTTCAAATTTCCTGTAGATATCGAGGTCATCAATTACGAAAGCAAACACAAGTTCCAGACGAGAATCCTCTGTAATAGTTTTGTTGAACATAAATGCTAGCTTTCTCCATTTTCTTTTTGGCTTCGGAATTTCTTTTTTTAGCATCACCACACTTTCACCACTTTGCTAGCTTTGTTCAAACTTCTTTAAGTCAAACTTTGAAATTCAAAAAATCCATTTTTTACCCAGATGCACTGTACCAGATCTGATTGTGAAAAAAGAGAGGAACTTATATAATAATAAATATACAAGCATGTAAGATTTGAGAAGTGATAAAGAGAAAGTTACCGTCACAAATAGAGGCATCGAAGGGCATGATGAGAGGAGGGACGATGGCGGAAACACCGACGGAAAAAGCTATGCATAGAAGGGCATGATGAGAGGGGGGACGATGGCGAAAACACTGAAGGAAAAAGCTATTTGAATCTATAGAATGTAGGTTTTTCTCTGCAACTCTTATCAAAGAAATTGAAAACTGCTGTGGGAGCGAGAGAGAGAGAGAGAGAGGAAGGAAAGCTTCCCTTTATTTAATATAAGGCACAAGCGTCCTTTATACTCAATACAGGTCGCAGGAAAATTTTTGAATTACTTTAGACGTCCCAAATTCCATTTGGGACGTCTAAAGTGTAAAATTTTTTTTTTTTTTTTACACTTTAGATGTCCCAAATGGAATTTGGGACATCTAAAGTGTAAATTTTTTTTTTTTTATTTTAGACATCACTTTAGATGTCCCAAATGGAATTTGGGATGTCTAAAGTACCACTTTAGACATCCCAAATGGAATTTGGGACATCTAAAGTGTAAAAAAAAAAAAATTTATTTTTACTTTAGACGTCCCAAATTAAATTTAGGACGTCTAAAGTGATGTCTAAGGTAAAAAAAAATATTAAATTTTTTTTTTTACACTTTAGATGTACCAAATGGAATTTGGGACATCTAAAGTGTAAATTTTTTTTTTTTTTAATTTTAGACATCACTTTAGATGTCCCAAATGGAATTTGGGATGTCTAAAGTACCACTTTAGACATCCCAAATGGAATTTGGGACATCTAAAGTGTAAAAAACAAAAAAAATTTACTTTAGACGTCCCAAATTCAATTTGGGACGTCTAAAGTGACGTCTAAGGTAAAAAAAAAATATTAATTTTTTTTTTTTACACTTTAGATGTCCCAAATGGAATTTGGGACATCTAAAGTGTAAATTTTTTTATTTTATTTTAGACATCACTTTAGATGTCCCAAATGGAATTTGGGACATCTAAAGTGTAAAAAAAAAAAAAAAAAAAAAAAAAATTTTACTTTGGACGTCCCAAATTGAATTTGGGACGTCTAAAGTCAAGTGACGTCTAAGGTAAAAAAAAAATATTAATTTTTTTTTTAACACTTTAGATGTCCCAAATTGAATTTGGGACATCTAAAGTGTAACTTTTTTTTTTATTTTAGACATCACTTTAGATGTCCCAAATTCGTCTAAAGTTCCACTTTAGACATCCCAAATGGAATTTGGGACATCTAAAGTGTAAAATTTTTTTTTTTTTTTTACTTTAGACGTCCCAAATTGAATTTGGGACGTCTAAAGTCCCCACTTTAGACGTCCCAAATTCAATTTGGGACGTCTAAAGTGACGTCCAAAGTAAAAAAAAAATATTAAATTTTTTTTTAAAACTTTAGACGTCCCAAATTCAATTTGGGACGTCTAAAGCTACCAAGTTTCCACACATAATTACAAAAATGCCACCGCCTATGTTTTAGACATCCCAATTTTAAAAAGGGACGTCTTTTAGGGTAGTAGTATCTATATTCTGTAGTAGTGAAAATTGAATTGAAGCTTAAAAGTAAAGTTTGGCAACTTTGTGTTTGGTTTTGTGTATTGGTCAAAATAGGACATGGTGATGGGTTGTGATTTTGGTCATTTTGAGGTTGCCGTTGTGTTCCTTGTGGGAAAATTGTATGGGAATAGGTTTGGTTAATGATTTTGGAGTCATTGGACACTTTGGTAGAAAAGTTGAAAATCTGTCTTGTGTGAACTATGTTCTGGACAGTCAGTTTACATAAAGTTTTGAATCAACAAATGGTGTTGAAAAATTCTGAAACTTTCTAGTCTTAAAGTTCACATCCCAAGTTTCAAAATGAACATATAATTCCTGTCATTTCGTTTTGTGAACTGAAAGTTATGCTTTGCCAAAGATTGGGACTAAAACTGGACTCTGTTTTGGAGTAGTGTTGAGTTTTGTGTAATGTTGGAATTGTGTAGTAATTTCTAGTAATGGTCCATATTTTTCATAGTAAAGAGGATTTAAATATATTTCATTTGACTTTGGAATCACCTCATTTCGATTTTTCTAGAATTAGTTATTATTTTTGGAAGTTCAGCTAAGAAACATGATTTTTCTTGGCCGCGACCAGCGGATTCTGGACTGAGGCCCAAATGTTTCGAACCTGTTTTTGGCCGCGGCTAATGGATTTGTAAGCCACAACCAACCTTTAAAAATGACATTTTGGACTTCCGAAGATGGTTTTTGGTATAGTTGTTTCCCAACCCTTTAGGCATATGTTTGAGCTTTTAGTAGCCTCCTAAAGGACATAAATGATAACCAAATTTTAAGTGTTGTGAAGTCAATTGAGTCTTGGAATAGAGAATAACTCTTTGTCCTTAATTATAATTCTAGGATTTGACATTTGCCTTGCTCAGGAGAGACCGGTGCCAGGATAAGCCCTGAAGAACCAATGTAGTGACTCTTCTTCCATGTTGTGTATGATGTTTTGGTATGCATGACTTGTCATTGAGCTTTGTGAATTGTATGTGCCATGGTCCATTACAGCATGAGCACTTCAGCGTGAGCCGTTTAGAGATTGACACTGGTCATCTCTAGGTCGGCCGTTGAACTGCCATTGTAATCGACATTGATCTTTGTGAATCCAACCCGTGGGGCGCCATGTTGTGAATCCAGCCATGGGTTATGTGTTATATACTCCCTCCGGTCCTAATTATAAGACAAATTTGACTTTTTTGGAGAAATTAAGGAAGCCAATTAAATTACTTTAAAGTGTTTATATTTTTAGTATCCTTAGATTATATATTAGTTTATTAGTCAAATTAATTAGTTTGGAGAAAAAGATAAAAATATAAATACTCTAAAGTAATTTAATTGGCTTCCTTAATTTCTCTAAAAAAGTCAACTTTATCTTATAATTAGGACCGGAGGGAGTATCTTACCTACATGGCTTGCGTGTGAAATGCTTTATATGAATCTCAGTTGTAGTGAAATATATTGTGTGAACTGTTGTGGTGCATTACAATGTGAGCAAACGTAAGGGTGACATGAGTCATACCTACCCTTGCCGCTGTAACTGTCGTTGTAGTTGCTATGTGTGTGTGATGATTTGCATTGATGCCTTATTGTTGTGCATACTATGAGTGATTTGACAATACGGGGATTCCTTAGAATCTTACTTTCCCAAAACAATTTTTAATCAGGGCCAAAGGATCAAAGAAAAAGCAAGTGACAAAGGGCAATTGAAGCTCCGAGCTAGGAGTCTATTTTGGTTTTGGTTATCATATTGTATTTTGGATGATTTGTTGGGAAACCAATTGTATGTATTGGATTTGTGGTATAGTTTGTGTAATCCCCTGGATAAAGAAAATGAATTATGGGCATTGTGCCTTGTAGAACCCTTATTTATTAAATGGAACCCGAGGGTGTCAGAAATTTACATTGCACTCTGATATGTATAAATGGAATTAAATTGTATAGGCCATTTATGTATTTGTAATGTGAATATGAGACCATTGTGAACATGTGTTGTAAAAGTTTTTGAAAATCCTGTTTTGGGCAAAAGATTACTTTGTTAAGTCCCAAATCATTTTATGGTCTTTAATTCAACATAATTACGTTTTTACGAACTAATCTCAGCCTATGGTTGTGAGGGGGTTACAGGGGCTTGGTCTATTTCTATCCCTAGGGACACGATCTTTTCTTCACAAGAAACAAATATAAAAATAATAAAATTGAATAGAGTGTGAAAAACAAGAAAAATGAATTTTGACTTGGAACCACAATTCATAAGCATGTTTATATAAGTTGATACAAAACTTCTTCCACATATTTATCTTTTGCTTCGCAAATTAAGTAATTTGTAATGCTATTTGTAATACAAACTATATTCTACATTTAGAATTGAAGGTAGTACTTCTAAATTTTAGTCAATAGACCATCTTCTCAAATTGAGCCTCATTGACGGTAAAAGTAGCTTTTTAAGCATGATCTACAGTGTATAAAGTAAGAATGTGAGAGGAGTTTTGTTTTGACTTACATTAACATACTTTTCAATCGTAAGTTATGGTATATTCTTTCACACATTTTGTCAATATTTATTAATTTTGTCAAAACTATTACGAATTTTGTCAAAATCATTAATATTTTAATCAATCTCATTACTCAATTAGTTATAGCCTAAAACTCTTGGTTAATTCTTTCACACATTTTATCAATATTTATTGATTTCATCAAAATCATTATGATTTTTGTCAAAACTATTACTGTTTTAGTTAATCTCATTACTCAATTGGTTATAGTCGCAACTCTTGGCTAATCATTTCACACTTTTTGTGATATTTATTGATTTTGTCAAAAACATTACTGTTTTAGTCAATCTCATTACTTAATTGGTCTTTAAGTGAATCTTAAGGGCATTTTGGTCTTTAAACAAAAACATGAAAAACCCAGATTCTCATCTCATCCCTTTTCTATTCTTTGCAAGTTTGAATGGGCTTTTTCTGAGTTTTGGAAGTGAAAGTGGTATTTAAATGTTTTTTCCTAATATATTTTCTTAAAGATTTTACAAAGTTTAAAAAAAGCAACCAACAGGGGTTGGGTCTAGCGGAAGGGACTAGTCTCTCACAACGTAGTGAACCAATGTTTGAATCGTCGCTAGGAGATGTGCCCACTTTTACTGCCCGATGGTGCATCGAATATGATTACCTCCAATGGGAGGATACCCATGTGTTCGCCGTTTAGCTTCCGCAAGTATACAGGTCGCAAGTAATAAAGTGATGAGTAAAGATCATTCCCGCGAGGACTACGACGAAAGCGAACTAACGAATGCAATTATGTGTTCAATTAGGTTGAATAGATTCATTTGAAATTGATCAAGTTGGAACAAAACATGTTGGTTGGGTGAAAAAGAAATTTTAAAATTACTTTTCAATGGCAAATTTATAAAAGCAAATGATTCTTTAAATTCAAGTATCAGATGAAACTTAGGATTGTTTATCCCCCTTGTATTTTAAAAGCATTCACTAAATCCCCTCATATGTGCTACTTAATGAAAGATTATGCTAGCCAAGGATACTAATTTACCTATAAGTGCTCTCTCAAGTCTCCAAATAGGTGTTTAATTCAATTAATTCATTAATCTCTTAATAACTAATTAAACCTTGATTTCCATTACAAATCTTATTAGGCTATGTGAGGCTAATGAGTGTATCTCTACCTCATTCGCAAAACTATCCATTCAACTCACAAATTTCAAGTTCTCACACAATTAGACTCAAGTTCTACACCCAATCTAGCCCTCTCAAGCATTAATCAAGTGAACCCAACAACCTTATTGGTGGCCAATCAATAAGAAGCATTAAGCAAAGAGTAAATCAGCTTAATCTTATCATTAATCACAAATATAAGGGGAAATGAGTGCTTAATCCATACAAGGGTTCAAAACAACCCTAAAATGAGGTGCCTGGCTACACATAGTAATGAAAGAGCTACAACTATGCAGAATAATTACAGCCATATCAAAAACTAAGAAAGAAAGAGAAGAGGAATGAGAAAAACCAAAGATTGGAGCCCAAAATCTCTTCTAGACTTCAACCCAAGCTCAATACTCTTCAAGGAGACAAAACCCTAGCACACCCAGCTCCTAGGGACACTTGAAAACTGAAGAATGACCTAATTTTGGCCTATCCCTTACTTAAATACCCTCCTCATGCATTTCAGTAAGTAAAACACATGGTTGCATAGTCTGTCATATGCTTCGGCACATACATGTGTGTTTAAGCATATGACATAGTAAGTTCTGACCTCACCTGCTTCAGCACATATGCTGTTAGCTGAAGCATATGACACGGTGAATGCAATTTCCCATTGGCTTCAGCATATGTATTGTTGGCTGAGGCCAACAATAAAACAGCTTCCCTCATAGTTCATTAAGCTTTTCCTTGGTCTTTTAGAGCTTTTTGACTTGTCATCTTTCACCTACAAGGAAGAGGACATCATGAGCTCTTTAATCTTAAGAGATAATCCTACTTATATGCATTTAACTCATGATTTGAACTTTTCTTTTGTTCTACCACATTTTCTTCTATGTATACACAATCTATACTCAAAAGCAAGTGAAAAGAGAAGAAAATGTGTTAGAATGTTATCAATTTCTATGAGTTATCACCATGCGTAGCGAAAAAAGAAAAGTTTAAAAAAAGCAACTTAAATAAAATGAGGGAAAAGTTGTCTATATAAAAATATTGGGCGACGGTGTAAAAGTACCCATATACATATACCGCATGTGTGTTTGGCACCATATATAATATTTGGATGCAAAAACACCTATGATCATTAAAAAGGGAGACAAAATGCCAGCTCCGTTAATGAAAGAAAATGCTCGTTAATTTATGGTTTTTTGGGCCCCACTTTAATATTTTTAAATAATTATGTTAAGGAAAAAGGTGCAAAAATATCTATCTACCTATCTTGCATGTGCATCTAGCACCATATACAATCTTGGGTGCAAAAATACCTATGATCATTAAAAAGGGGGATAAAAAGCCAACCTCATTAATGCAGGCAAATTTTTGTTAATTTCTTGCTTTGTTGATGAAAGGAAAAGTTCTGATGATGGATTATAGAAAGGCATTTAGAGGGAGTGGGTAGCACAAAGGCGGTGACTATATGGGTGGTCAAAGAGAGTCATTAACGATGTGAAAGTATGGCTCTAGTTTGGGTGAGCAAGAGGGAGAGGGGTGCGGGGATAGAGAGAGTGTGAGAGTTTTTTAAATAATTATTTAAAAATTATTAAAATAGGGCTCACAACAATAAAAATTAACAGACGTTTGCCTTCATATTAATACCCCTTGTCTCTACTCCCTTCAAATCCAAACTAATTAATTGTAAAATTTCTCCCCTTCTCTCCTTTCCCCTCCATAAAAAATCCTTCTCACCCGACTTCAACCAAGCTGATCCTTTACCTTATTATGGTTATTGTGTAATTTTGCCCTCCACAATTCACAAGTATCCACTTCTTCATGTATATGGTACACCCATTTTTTCTTCACGATAAACAAATAAGGGGAAAAAATAAAAAGAATGCAGAGCATTAAAAACAAGAAAAATTCATTTTTAGTAGGTTTTAGGATCTAGTTATGTTTTTCTTGCTTTATTAAAAAGTCACTTTAGGTTCTAGAGATATCTTTTTTATTGGTAATAAACCATCCCCCCACACACACATATAATAGGGTTAAAGAACTATTTCATCTTGGAAGTTTTTTTGGGGTGCAATTTTGTCGTAAAAGTGTCAAATCTGGAGTAATTTTGCCATGACCATTATCACAGTTAAGTTTGACCCTTAGTTTACTAAATATGTTAAGCTTATAGTTCATGTGTTGTCCACATCATTTTTGTTAAGATGCAAATTTGCGCAGGAATTTTTCACTCAAGAGCAATGCTATCCTAGAAGTTTTCAAATTCTATCAATGTTGCCCTGACAATTATCTAAGTTAAGTTTGACTACTAGTTGACCGGATATGTTGAGTTAGCAGCATGAAATCAAATAGATTGCTAAGCATTGGTTTATCCCAATTTTTAGGATTAGAGGCTTGAAAATAAGCATAAATCAAATATATTGCTAAGCATTGGTTTAGCAAGAGTCCTAGGAATGTAAACTTTACTGTCAATGTGTTTTCCTGCATGACAGTCTGGTTATGTGATGGTTTTGGATAAACAAATGATGTACAATGAATGTGAAATTTTCCAAAATAACAATAAACTTATCAAGATTTTATTTGATAGGTTATATAAGTCAATTGGAGCTATACACACAGAGTTATGTATTTTTGAAGTTAGCCCAGTGAAACTACCAAGTTTCTATGACATCATCCAAAAATGGAAATTTTGGGAATTATGAGCTTCTAGTTAGCTGGCGGCTATATTTTTCCCTAAAAATAAACTTAATAAGGGTCACATAGCCTTTAAAATCATACCAATTGGACATCTGTATAATTAGATATGAATTTTCAAAGTTTGATGAAAATTCTGTCAGATTTCCAGTAAAGTACAAAAATAGAAAAAATGTAAGGGCAAAACGATCATTGAACCAATAAAGTAAGAAGCCATCTGTTTTTCCTTTTAATTGGGATAAATTTTGGCTGAAGTAGGGAGCAAGAAAGAAAAATAATTTACTTGGTCCCTATTAATTCAAAAGGGATTAATTATAGCCAAGTAAAACATACACATATTAATTTGCATTAAACAATTATAAACAAAAAGCAAGACGAGATATTTCAAGACCTATTTTCCTCTTTCCTTCCTTATTATTTCGGTTGAGCAATAAAAATAGAGAAAGAGAAGACCTTGAAGAACACAAGAGGGGAGCTAGGGTTCAAGAAGCAAGAATCAAGGTAAGAGGCTTGATTTCAAGTGTCCTAACCCTCTAAATTCACTTAGAACCTCTTTTGATCTCTTCTTCATCTTGAAAATCATGGTTAGCAAGCAAAATCAAGAGGGAAGAGAGAGATGGCAGTGGTGACTAGAGAGAGAAAGTGGAAGAATCAAGAGGTAAACTCAAGAACCCTAACCTTTTTGCTATGTGTGTTGTTGGTGGTGGTTGTTGTTGATTTGTGGTTATTTTGGTTTTGTTTTCATGATTAAGAAGCACAAACCCTAAGGAGTTATGCTGCCCAAATTTTCACAAATCATGTTTAATAAGTGTTTAAGAAGATAAATAGGTTATTAGGAGTGAAAAAGAAGGACTTTAAAGGGTTAAATCAAGAAAATCTTGAATTTTGAAAAATGATGAATAGTACTGCTAGATTCATTTTCCAAAAACAAATTTATTGTGGCGTGTTTTTGAATGACCACACCTAGTCCAAACCTTATGATATTTTATAGGATGAAAGTAGACATTCTAGGCTTTAATTCAATGGATAAAATAAGTCATTTATACCAGTGGATTGAAAGTTATGATTTTTCAAAGTTTGACCATAAATCTGGACACAATCCTGGACCAGCATGACTTTGGTCATGATTCTGGAATTCTATGGCTAGAATTGGCTCTGAGTAATATTTTATCTTTAAAATAGACTCGAAGAGCTTTAAGTAGGAAGTTAGACCACCCCAATTAGAGTTCTGTAGAATTAATTATAAATTTTTAAAGTTTAGTAAAAATGCTGGCAGCTTTTGGTTACCATGCGAATTTAAAAAGGAAAGGGTCAAATGTAATTTCTTTGAACTCTAAGAGTTATGTTGAGCACTTAGGGATATTGTAGCCACACTAGAGGTTCATTAGTCATGGCTCTAATAATGTCGTTATTTATCTAAGGCTATGAGGTGATAAAGAAGAAGCAACATCAATGATTGGGAAAAGGTATAAGTAGAGGACTCAAAACACAAGGTAGTAAACCTATCTCTCCTACATGTATTTGATATTTGTGTTTGTTTATTGATGCATATGATTGCTTTACTTGATTATGTGAAACATAAATGAATGATTGAAACTCTGTTTCTATTTATATTATGGCATGAGTATGTTGTTTGAAACATTGAGCATACAGATATGTTATTGTGTTAACATGAGTTTATATAAGGTGGGCATGTCATGCACTAACATTTATCTTGCATACATTATGATACTATTTACTATTGAGATTTTCCCGAATCTCATCCTCCCCCAACCAACCATTTAGACAGGTGATCATAGGAGGCGTGCTGAGAACAAAGAAGAGGACTGCACACAGAGAAATATTGTAGTGGAACAAAGACGGAAGGATTTATGAGTTTCATTAAATGGGTTTAGACACCTTAGAGCCCTGTTCGGCTACATTATTTGTAATTATTATGTACAATCCCTGTGAAAAATTTTTGTAATCAAGTACATATTATCAGAATTTTTATGATATTTCTGTATGCCCACCGACCTGCACGCAAACACTTTGAAATATGTGAAAATAAGATAAGGGCCTTATAGAACTCACATTCTTGAGAGTAATGAAGAAAAAGATTCAATCACTATATGCATAATATACTAAGGAAGATCGTCAAGAACAAGGTCATCGAAAACTCTTTGCCGTCGTACTCTAATGACATTGGGAAAGGCAAGTACCTCTTTAATTTTTACTTAATTGTACAAGATGTTTTCACCTCTTTGATTGTCTCTAATCTTTTAGGTGGGATGTGTTTTAAAACAATTTACTTATTTTTAAATCTAACTTTAAAAAAGTTGAAGTGGATGACACATGGACTTGCTAAATAAGCATATTTGGTCACATAATGGGGAAACTTAACTTGAATAATAGCCAGGGCAAAATTGCTCATAAGGGGAAACTTTCAAGATAAATTTTCATGTAAACCCAAAACAAAAATAGCGTAGATGATAAGTGTATTGTCAACTCAATATATTTGATCAACTAACAGTCAAACTTAATTGGGATAACGTCTAGGCAAAATTGCTCCAAATTTGACACTTTTGGGGCAAAATTGTCTCCTGAAAAACTTTCGGGACAAAATAGCTCTTTAACCCTTTTATAAATAAAGAAAATTTTATTAAAATAATTAATTATAAAATTTTAATGCAGTCTTACTTTCGTATTTTCAATCAATCTGGCTTTGCTGTGAAAAAATAAATCAAACCAAAATGGAAGCCACTTCTAGGAGAATTGAAAAAATACTCCTCCAATCTTTAACATAAGGCATATTTACCTAATTTAATTAGATTAAGAAAGCTAGATAAATTAGTTAATATAACATATATTTTCTAAAACATTATAGTCATCTTCCTTAATTCCCTCATTCCCTCTTCTCATTGATTATTGTTGAAGGAGTATTGATAGGAGTAGATTAAGAAAAGAATGATAAATATAAAAACTATATCTTATATTTAATATTAGATTTATGACCAATATTAACTCCTTAAATCTTATATTAATAACCAGAGAGAGTAATAAATAGTGTTTGACATTTAATGATAATACTAATAAATGAGAGATATCATAATCAAAGTGAAAGTAGTAATTTTTAAAATTTATACAAACATCCATCGTCACCATGGATGTGATTGAATAATTGTTGGTGGGACTAGTTCTTGAGGAGTACAAGAATAAGAGATGAAGAAAAAAGTACTGCATAGTATCTTCACAACATAGGCAACACTTTCCTTTATGCTTAATTCTCTCTAACCTATACATATCTTATAGGGTGCAATTTGGATTGACAGGCGAATTTTCTATAGGATACACAGAAAACTGTTAGATATGGATTGCACTCCCCACACTCAAGCCAAGACAGTAAAGGCTTTCAAAAAGTGATAATTTGACTTTATCTTTATATGTACTCAAGGATAAATGCAATGAGTTTGATCTCTTATTTTGTGATTTCTAATGTGATAGAATGGACAAATGGTGATGGGTATTTATAGGGCATGAAGTAATGTTTTGAAGTGGTGTCTCTTGAAGCAACACCTCTTCAATTAAAAGTCATAACAATTTGCACTGCTATAAAAATAAGGATTAGTGATGCATTTTTTGTGGCACTTCTTTACAACTTCTTCTAGATTTTTTTTTAAAAAAAAAACACCTTAGGTGGCGCTTCCTCAACGAAGTACCACAACTGCTTGGTGACCTTGTTGACACTTCCTTAAGGAAGCGCCACCTAAGGTGGTTTTTTTAAAAAAATAATGAAGCAGTAGCTCGTTCAAGAAAGTACCACAGCTACTACATACTTTGTGTGGCACTTGGCTTAACAATGCCACACAAAATAATATATATTTTTAAAATGTTTTTTCAAACCCTTCTCTCTCCCGCAATTTTAGTCTCACTCTTCATCCAACACATGTCATCACTCTTTATCCTCTTAGTTCCCACATTTCCTCCTCTTTTTGTCACTCATCATCATCCCCACTTCGATATGCACCTCCCCCTCATTTCTTTGTTCCATCACTTCTCACATTTCCTCCTCCTCCTCATTTTATTTTTGGCACTCCCTCTTTATTTCTTTTGTCTCATTTCTTGCATCAAACTGACCCTCACTCCTCCCTTTCAGTTCCATTTTATCCTCCTTATAGTTTTATTTTGTCTTGTAAGTTGTACCCACCCATTTTTCCTTTTTTTTTTATCTATTTTAAAGCTACGTATAATATATTGTCTTCTTAACCACTTTTTTTATAAACATCCATGCAAATTTATCTTTCTCTTTTTCCTTTATTAATTTCTTTTTCAAGTGTTGTGCATGAGGTTTCATCTCACTCTTTTCAAGCTTCCAACACACTATAATTTTTAAGCTTACAAATCTAATTTTATTAGTTGTTAATAGTTTAATTTGCTTGATATCCTTTATATTTAATTTATTATGAAATCTAAAAAAATTATTCTCATTTTTATATGTTGAAAAATAAATGAGATAAAATTAAAGGTTATTATATATATGTTGTATGTGAAGATATGTAGTAGTTATAACTTTTAGTTGTTGTAGTAATTGTTAACATCAGGGTTATTGAACCTAGACTGGACCGGCCAGTCCGACCTGAAAACCGGCAAACTAGCCGGTAAACCGGTCCGGTTTTCGGTCCGGTCCGAGTTCATATTTTTTTAAAAAAATTAATTTCTCCTTTAGAATTTCATACTATAAGTTTAAAATTTTCAATTTCTCACCAGTTTGGTCCCGGTTTAGCTCCAGTTTGGCTCTGGTCTGACCCATTGACCCTTAACCCAGTATCCCGACTGGTTCAATGCCCGGTCCGAGTTTTAATACCTTGGTTAACATTGATGAGTTGCATAAGTAAAATAATTATTTATTTTTAATACCTGTATTTTACTTAGTAGTGATTTTGTTAATTATTTATTTGTTAATTTATATAATTTTGGAGTTATTTGATTGTGGTTTGTTTTTCTTTATTTTGTTGTGGATATGAAAATGTATTTAAAGTGTGTTATCAACTATAATTATAGGGTTCTAAAAGAAAAATATAAAAAAATTATTAGTTTAAAAAATAATACTTCCTGTGGCACTTCCTTAAAAAAGAGTCACAAGAAGCAAAAATTAAAAAAAAAACATATATAAACATATATATATATATATATATATATATATATATATATATATATATATATATATATATATATATATATATATATATATATATATATATGTTGTGGCGCTAGGTAGCGCCACATTTTTTTTTAGTAACGATGGGATATGTGGCATTTTCTAAGCGTCATAGTTAATTTAAAAATAAGCATCACAGCTGCCTTTTTTTGTAGTAGTGTTGTTAGATTCATGAATCTCATATGTTGATTCATGATTAGACATATGAAGAGTTATACCTTTATATTATGTAGAATTTTTTATATATTCAACACAACCTTTCAGCAAGTGATAGTTACCACACATATTGTTACAAAACTCTTTATATAAATCCCTTAATTTACAAGAACATAACTTTACAAAAAACACATCCATTCATATTAAAATATTCCAACAATAATGAGCTCAACATACATGATGATCCAAACAGAGGAATGTGTTATTTAAATACCTAACTCCTTGTTTGTCTACTGCCCCATGTGCTTGCTTATAGCGTCCGTTTGGTACGATGGAATTGATTTTGATGGAAATGGATATAGAAATAGAAATGGAGATGGAGATGGAAATTGACTTTAAAAGTATGTTTGGTATGTTATAGAATTGAGACTTGATTTTAACATGAAAAGACCAAAATGCCCTCCTAAATTAAAAAAATCCCAAAAGCACATCCCTTCTTCATCTTCTTCGAAAACAACCTAGAAAAAACAATCTACCATAAGCATCAAATGGGCCCACACAGAAAAAACAATCTACCTAGAAGCAAAGGTTGATGTTGGAGGTGGTTCCCACGTAGTATCCATCACTCCCAACTCCAAAGGTCTCCGGTTCGTGTTCTCCACCATTAAATTAAACTAAAAGATGCATACAAAAACATAAAGGTAGGTGTCGGAGGTGAAATTGAGGGTGGGTTACAGGTGAAATTGGAGGTGAACCAATGGAGAAATCCTCTTAGAAGCAAATTTGTAGATGATGCAAGAGGTTGAAGGTGCCGTTGGAAGCATAAATCTGAGGCAAAATGGAGATAATGATAGAGACCAAAGTCACATCATCCTCCTTGCTACCACACCGTCATCACCGACAAGGGGAAGAAGGTTGCGACGGTGGGGGAAGAAGGATGCAGACAATGGGGGAAGAAGGTTGTCGGCGGTGGGTGTAGAGATGGCCACCGGTCAGTGGTAGCAAGAAAGGATGGAAGAAGAAGGGCAGAAAAGGGAAATGAGGAGATGGAATTAGAAATTTGAGCTTTTTTCATGGAATTCATTTTTATGAGTTTTGGTGGATATGGAAATGGAATTTTGGCCAATTCCATGCTACCAAACATGCTCTCATGATGGAATTGGGCTCCATTTCCATTTCCACTTGCCCAATTCCATCATACCAAACATTTAAAACTTAAAACTTTGACTTATCAATTATAGAATATACTTTGTTCATAAACCAAAGTCCAAATCAGATATATGCCATCCAGAACCTGAGATTAAAGAGATGTACTTTAATATTAATATGTTACGTAATGAAGCTCAAAGAAGCTGGAGCCCCCCAGCATCTGAACTTTTATAAGAAACTTCTAAGGCAACATTATTGCTAAGTGAAAATTTTCAGGGAAAATTTGCACTTAAATCCAAAATAAAAATAACGCGAATGACACGTGGACTACCAATTTAGTATATTTAGTTAACTAATGATCAAGCTTACTTGAGATAACGTTCAGAACAAAATTGCTCTAGATTTAACACTTTTATGATAAAATTGTCCCTCCATCACAACTTCTGAGGCAAAGTAATCCATTAACCCATATATATGATTCTTCCAGTGAATCTAAAACTCTTGTCGAATGGAGTCCTAATTGTGACAAAGCTCCCAATAATTAATTTTATATTAATCTTACACATATGCTTTTAAAAAAAGTGTTGGGAGTTCTAATATTTATATAAATGAATACAAAAATAAAGCTTATGGCAAGCAGGACAAGTCATAATATATGACAGTTAATATTCAAAAATTTATGTGATACACGAGACACTAACCTTATCATAGCGCAGAAAATGAATTTCATATATACTCGTGTTGTATATAATATGACCTCGTGGTGCACGGGACAGCCGGAATTATGATTATATTGTATAAGTTGAAACACGCGGGGACAAAAGTTGAAATTTTGAGTGATAGATGTGTTATATTGTCTGGATATTCAGGTTCCGGCGTTTGTTTTATCTATTACCAAATATTTGAACAACCGAGCTAATTCGGATTTGCCGCTAAGATGCCTCTCTAAATGAGTCTTTTTCTAAATGAGTCTTTTTCTACAAGGTAGAATTCAAACTTAATTGGACTACGTTAACGTCATGGCGTGCCTGATCCATCACACTAGGACCAAATACCCTTGATATGAGATAGCATCTTACATTAGTGTATTTTATTGACTTATTTCCCTATGTGGGACATGACAAGTTAGAAATTATTCATATAAAGTATGTTAAACACTGTTTTGTAATGATTAAAAGCAATGGGGATTTTCGAATTTGTCACAAGTTAAAAATATTTTTCACAAATGCCCTTGATTTAATTTTTGGTTAAGCAGCGTCCCACACCTGAAATATTTCTTCATAAACATTCATCATCCTGCACTATTTTTTAGTCCATTCAACACCCTAAAAAATTTTTCTAATAGCACCTAATATATTAAAATAATTTTTGTTACTTTCAGTATCATAAAATATTTTTTTAGCAATACACCGTATTCAAAGTTAAGTATGTTCATTGCTATTGAGTAAAATATTTAAGGGTAAATTTGCAACAACAAAAAAATTACTCCATGATACTAGATGTTACTAAAAAAAAATTTACTGCTAGATGCACAAAGAAGTTAGTTTGAATTACTGAATACTGTACTATTAAAAAAAATATTTAAGGGTGGTGGAGGGAATTTGGCCCTTCAATTTTTAAACTTCTCCCCTAATTTTAGAGATAATTACGATGTATAGTGTGAAATTTTTGTGCCTATTTGTTTTAACTTTTTAAAAGTGTTTTTACGATTTATGAAGTAAGTATGTGAGGGAATTTTATCTCAACTTGAGAAAAAAGGTTTTTGAAATTATGGTTTTGGGGTTTTCTAAACTAGAACTTAATGGGGAACGCCATTATATTGGCACCTATGCCTTATATTTTAAATCAAATCATGACTCTACAATTTTTCTTAAATATTTAAGCTCAAACGGAGTACTCTTATAAGTTTAAATGAAGAACATCAGAGGAGTAATTTATTTAATGCTGGAGAGAATGGCTATTTCTTTCTTATATTATATAAAAATGAGAAGTAAATAAAGATAGGGAAAAAGACACTTAAATATCACTTGAATTTTAAAATTTTAAATTGATTTTGTTGACAATAAGAGTAATGGGATTGACAAAAAGAACATAGCAATTGATAACTCAGGTTTTTGGGAAATAACTGATTTTGAATTTTGAAGTTCAAGTGAGTGTCTTTTTCCTATAAAGATAACCACACTTATGATAACAATAGTACAGTACTCACCAACATAAAATTAATATTTCTCTCATCGTTCATTAATATATGACCTATTTATTTTATTTCAGGATAGCAAATAAGCTGTATAATTAAATTGCTCAATTATAATATATGTGATATAATCTTTGTAAAATACTTTTGTGCAACATTAGATTGTACTAGTTTATCATTTCACAAGTTAGACAAGTAAATTTAGAGAAAAATAATAAATATAAAAAATAAAATAAAAAGTAGCTTACATTCAAAGTCAAAATACACTACCGAGCTAGGTTTGATGTTTAGAACCATAGAAATAGAAAGCTTACCTGGCTGATAAAACACAAAATCCAAAAACAACCGTAACAACAGCAAAAGGATACTACACCCAACTTCCAACAACAACAGCATGAGCAGGAGTATGGTTACATATCAGTGCAAAAGAAGTATGATATACTAGAGAGTTAACTAAAGAGTTTTTGGTTTAGTTATGTTTGTAATTTGGTCACTGATCTAAGGTACCATATATGGCTCTTATGCATTGAATTAATACTCTTTATTTTCTTAAATATTAATGTAGGACCTAATTAAAAAATTGATTTTAAATATAAAACATATTTTTTATATTTGTCAATCTTTTCATAATTTACTCCTGTTAATGTTCTCTGAATATTGTTTTTGTTGTTGATGATGCTCCCTCAATTATAATTAAATAAAAAAGAGATGAAAGGAATTTAGAAAAATGAAGAGGGTGATTAAAAAAACCATTATATATTAATTAATTTTTTTTATGAAAGAGAATATATATTAACAACATTTTCCTTTCTATCATAGTACAAAAAACCGGACCGGACCGGCCGGTCGAACTGGGAACCGGTCCCTGGTCCAGTCCGGTTTGATCAATAAATTGGTCAGACCGGTTGAACCGGTCAGAACCGGTTGGACCGGCCAGAACCGGTTAAAACTGGTGGTCCAACCGGTTGACCCGGTTTCTTCCTTTTTTTAAAAAAAAAAAAGTTTTCCAAATTTTTATTTTGTGTTTTTTGAGGGCAAAATGGAAAGTTGAAGACTAAAATGAAGAGAAAAATAGATAAAGAAAGAACAAATATAAAAAAATGAAGAAAATAATGAAAAAAATTATTTAAAAAGATATAATAATTATAGGAAATGAGATATCTTTGCATAAGTATATGTATTATAACTAATACTAATAGATTTTAAACATTTTTTTCTTAAAATCTTTATTTTTTATCTATAGAAGTTTAAAAATATATTAATATATATTATCACTAATAAATTATAATATTTTAATATGATCGGTTATGATCGATTCAACTACCGGTTAGACCCCGGTTAACCCATTAACCTTTAAACCTGTGTTGTGACCGGTTCATTGCCCAGTCCGATTTTTCCTTCCTTGCTTTCTATACTCTAACTTCTATGATAGAATTGGTGTCAATTCTAAGGACGGCAAATACCAGCATCTGCCGAATAATTGTTTCATTGGGAATTGGAGCACTATATAACCAAAGAAACAGCACTTCAAATATAACACGTGCCAGCTGCGGGCAAATAATTGCATAATACTTTTTATTTTTTTGCCAAGAATTGCATAATACAATAAGGTGAAAGAAACTTATCATTAAACGTCAAATCAATAGACACTTCACGGAACACCACAGCTTTCTTTTCATACTTGGTTAGCTTTCATTTCATAGTTGGTTGCCTTTCATTCCCGCGTGTTTAATTTTATTGATGAAACTGATACGAAAAGTTTTTATTCACAGAAGAAAACAGCATTACTCCGTCGAATTTGTACTCAGAGATCAACGGGCCCCAGTTGGGGTCCCTCATCAACCGTTTGGGCGATATTGGGTACGAAGGATCGAGGGGTTAGGGCTAAAGTTTGTGATGAGGGACTTTTCCCCCAGTTCTCCATTATACAAGGAGTGAAAAACTTGACATTTGCTTTTAGTTTGTAAGTTGTTGTAATTTTCCGCTTGATTCAATATATTGTGTTTCTTTCTTGGCAAAAAAAAGAAAAAGAAAAAATTGACATTTGTTTTTCCTTAATACAAGAATATGAAATTAAAAAACCTTTCGAACATCATACGGCATACCCGTCTCTTTAATATCAAACTTTATCTAGAAATGTGGAGAAAATTTAAGCAATACAGGCAAGAAAAAAAAAAAAGCAAAGTACGTAGAACAAGAAATAATAATTCTGTAAAAAGAATCATAATGAACACAATATGTGAATAGTGAATATTATTCTCTTTTTTCTCTCTCCCTCCGTTCTACTGCTTGAGTGGTAGGAGTTCTTCCCTCACCATTGGGCAAACTTTTTTTAGGGCGTCTCTTTCCCTGGTTTCGGTTGGAGGTAGAGACATTCGTATTTTATGTTGATATCTGTTTATTTTCATGTTTCTTTGGGCTTCTTATGGTAGAATTGATTTTCTTTGAAACAATAAATTGAGTTGGGAGTTTCAATGGTCTTACCTAGTGGCTACATTTCGCGATTTTGGGGATTGAGAATTGGTAACTACAGTCTTATGGATTGTTGGTAACGGCAAATTCGAAGCGTATGTCATAGTCGAAACCGTGTTATTCATTGTATAGTTGATAGCTTTTCTGTCTTCACCTTTTTTATTGGTATTTGTGGGTGTTTTTCCTCCAATGAGATCTTCTCATTGGAGTTTATTCAACAACCAATATAATTGTTTTATTACCGAAAAAATAATAGATCTTTTGGGACAGTTCGTCAAACAACCACTATTTATAATGGCTTCATTGTAGGTGCGTTGTTTTTCTACCCACAGATTCTAGTGAAGGGATTATGAAGACGATATGGTTCTTGGCTATGGGCGCTAGAGCCGGGAAAACAGGCCGAGCCCGTCGGGCCGTCCCTTTTAGGCCCTGGCCCTTCAAGGGCTGGGCTTGTAAATTGTAGCCTAAAAAAGAAGTCGGGCCTAAAAGGGTTGGCCCTGTGTAGGGCCTCGGGCTTAAAAGGGCGGGCCCTGGAGGGCTTCGGGCCGGCCCTTTAAGCCCGTTTATTTTTTATTTTTTCTGCTTAGACAAGAACCATGTTACATTTTTGAATTTCCTTATTGAATCTATATGTCACTCTATCATCATATTGTATAAAGTATGATTTTTGAATATATTATTTTGTCTAATTGAATCATATTGTGATTTTTGAGTATATTGTTCTGCCTATTTAGAATAAAATCATTTTATATACTATTCTGCCTGATAAAGTATGATTTTTGATGGAGGTTGTGATTATTTGACTACTTGAACCTACTGCTCGAAGTAAAACACAATCAAATGTCCTTGAAATTAATGATAGTAGCGAAGAAGGTGAAAATGATAATCGTCATACTCATATTGTTTAAAGCTTAGAGTATTGAGCTTCTTGCCTTCTTATACTTTAGCATTTGTGTGAGTTATTTATGGACATGATTTTACCTTTGACTATACATTAGTAACTGTGTTTGTTTGTTGCAAGAGACATGTTATTTAAACCTTAATGTTGACAACATTTATATATTAAATTAGAAATTTAATCATTGTTATTTATTAATTATATCTCTCTGGGGAAAATACGTAGGAAAAATAGTTAAATATTGTGAAAAGGACTTCCTGACCCTGCGGGCTGGCCCTGCCCTGATACTTTCGGGCCGGGCTTTGAAAAACTGTAATTTTCCTAACCCTGAGCCCTTTAGGGCCGGCCCTGTTAGGCCCTGGCCCGTCAAGGGCCGGCCCTGATTCCTAGCTCTAGCTGTGGCAACGGCCCCCCCTCACATATTTTAGGGTGTTTTGCATTATTATGTACTTGGGTTTTTTGTTTGCAAACATTTTATTCTGAGCTTATCTTTCCCGTTAGGTTAGTTTTAATAAAATATATTTTCTTGCCACAAGAATACTGAATATTAATAATAATTAATAATTATGATAATTAGTCAATGTCAATATAATCTGTGTAGCATGTTATTTACTGTTGGCTCCCGTCCATGAACGGCAAAAACGTGATGGAATTAAAAGGCAAGAAACGGATACTTCCCCGCCAAACCCAAAAAAACGTGAAAAAAAGGACTTGACTGAAATTATACGAGAAAGAAACGTGTCCTAATTTGTTTTGGGGAGAGATAGAGCTTATTTGATTTTATTCTCAGTTTTTTTATTTAAAGAAACAGTTTTATAAAATAATTTTTGAAAATAAATTTTAAAAATACAAAAACAAAAAAAATATGTTTGGTTAGTTATCTTGAAAAATTTATTTTTGAAATGATGTAACAATGCGGTCACCAATGGTGATATGATAATGATAATCACTAATAGTATAGTATCGATAGAGGATAAATAGTGACTTTAAAATATAAAATATAAGAAAATAAAAACAAGAAAACAATTAAAAATTATTTTTGTTCTTTAATTTTTAAAAATATTTTTTTTAATTTTAAAAACAACTTTTTAAAAACAGTTTACCAAACATATTTTATTGTTTTATTGTTTTGTTTTTAAAATTTTTTTAAAAATAAAATCAAACCGCCATATTCTTCTGCCGATCCTTTAAGAATAATATGGTCTTCAAAATAATTGGCAAGAAATATTTCCTCCCGTCTATAATATAAGGTACCTTAATTAATTCACGGGAAAAAAAATGACAGTTAAATAATTTAATATATCTTAAAATATACATTTTTTTCATTTTTACCCTTATTGAGAAATATGTTTAAAAAATGGTATTTACATGGGGAATGAGAGAGAAAATCATTTCATAAAAGTATTTGTATGGTAAATCATGGTTGTGAGGAGAGAAAAGAGCCACCATTTATCATTATAATTGCATTGAAATTTTTATTTTAAAGAGAGAGGATATAGTAGGTAAAGTTAGAAAGTGAGTATTAACCGTAAGGACAAAATAGGAAAAACTTCATCAATTAAACTATATGTACCCTATATTGTGGATCATATATTTCTTTTATAAGTGTCATATATTATGAACTAAAAAGAGCATCACATATGTAACAGAATTTAAGGTTTGATTTTAATAATTGTTTTAAAGTTAAACAATACTAATAATACATCATTTTACTTGAAAGAGATCGTATTCTATTTCGTACAATTCAGCTGCTAGCTAGCTATGTGGGATATCTATTTTAGGGTTGATTAAGAAAAAAAAACAAGGACAAAAGTGAGGCATATTTGTTTATATTAGTTGGGTTCAATCCTCGGATCAAATGTTGTCATGTGTATTTTTTTTGGGCCAAAGCCATTACATCAAATCTTTTTATTTATTTTAAATTATAAAGATCTCCTTTCTATTTTAAAAATTTATACAGAGCTCTTTTTAAATTAAAACTTATATTAAATAATTTCTTCTAATCAAAGGTTAATTTGAGACTCAATTTTCACCAATCAAAGGTTAATTTGCCATTATATTATAGTATTGGCTTTTCATTTTGACCAAAATGCCCCTCCTTAATGTAAATATTACTTAAAAATTATTTAATGTCACACCCTTATTTATTTTGACTTGTAGTGGAATATTAATGTATGGTTCGGTAGGCAACACAGTAATAATATAATTATGCTGATAATATATGCATGATTATAGAAATTTCCTATAGGGGTTCGTACATGATAACTATCATTAATATAGCCACACAGGGCTACTTAGGTGTCTAAACCCGTCTCAATGAAACGGAGACATCATCCCTTCTTCATTCCACTACTGCAATCCTCTTGTATAGTTCTATTCTTTAATCATTGTGTACCTTCCGTATTTACCTGTCTAAATTGTTGGTGCGGGAGGGTGAGATTTAAGATAATCTCAGTAGGAAACAGTACGAATATGTATGCAAGATAAATGCTTCATGCATGACATGCTTGCATTATATAAACTCATGCTAACATAATGACATATTTGTGTGCTTAACGTTTCAAACAACATACTTATAGCCATAACATAAATAGAAACAGAGCTTCAATCATTCATATATGTTTCACATACTAAGTAAAACAATAACATGCATCAATACACCAGCACAAATATCAAATACAAGTATGAGAGGAAAGTTCCTTACCTTAATCTTTTTGCACCTCAAAATGCGTGCCTCAATATGCATGCCCACAACTCAGCTCTCAACTCAGTTCTAAAACGTCAAATGTACAAGTTTAAACACATTCATAGTGTTTTTAGTGGTTATATAACTCTATTGTGAAAATTTACCAAAATGCCTTCAGGACTCCGGTCCGGTCGTACCCAGTCCAATTGTACTTTTCCTAAAATTTTGACTAGGGTTATTCTAACATAATTGCACCTAAGGAAAAATTGGGGTTTTTCGATTCTGACTCCGCAAACGTGTTCCTTTCTACTCCTAACCACTTTATTAATTATTTAATTATGTTACAACTACCATTTAGACCAAATTGCGGCAGCATATTCCCTAGGCAATGTCAATTCCAAAATTTCAAATAAAAAACAATCCGGCGAAATTTCTCTGGTTAAATTATCCACAACAGCCAGAACAATCAAAGATTGAAGTTTCGGAAGTTACCTCTTCTTCCTTCTGGCTTTTCCTTCTTAAGGCTAAAAACCCTACCCTTTAACATTGAAATTTTAGCTTCAAATACCTTGAATAACATAGAAGAGAAACTTAGGATAATGTTTACACATTTTAGAAGCTAAATCGTCAGAGGAATCGACTTACCTTGTGAGTTTTCTTCTCTCTCTCTCTAAACTTTCTCAACTCTTCTCTCTCTATGTTCAGCTGTAAAGTGACGGAAATGGCTAAAGAAGGAAGGGAGATATTACTTTTATCACATTATACTTATGTCATCCAAGACTTTGCTTATGTCATAACTCCCATTTTCGGATTTTCTGCCATAACATTGAAAACTCATAATTAATCTTGTAGACATCGTATCGGAGTGATTCTAAAGTTTATAGAACCCCTATTGAGTCTAGTTTCAAGAAAAAAATATAGCTTTTAGCCAATTGAAAGCACAAAATTCCCAGAATTTAAGTTTTTGGACGCTATTACAGAAAATCAACAGTTTTTCTAGGCTAACTTCAAAAATTCATAAATTTTTATATATAGCTTCAAATGATTTGTATAACCTATCAAATTAAAGCTCAGGATGTCTACTATTATCCTGTAAAATTTCATAATTTTTACTCATCATTTGGTCATCCAAAATCATATGACAATCTCACTGCCTCACAGAAAATTTCACTGGAAGCATAATCACATTCTCCAAAATTCACCATTTTATTCCTTTTATTACCTCAAAAACATAAGAAAGATTAGGGAATAGATTTGGAACGTTGGCTAAACTAAACTTTAGCAGTCTACTTAATTCAGGCTTATTCTCTAGCTTTTAATCCCAAAATTTGGGATATTACGTTTTAATAACATATATTTTTCAATAATTTTAAATGTTTAATTTTATTTACTTATTTTTAAACAAAGTTAATTATTTTTATAATTATTTTTTTTTATTTTTTTAATAAATTTAAATGTTTAATCTCATTTTTTTATTAAATCTTACTTACGATATAATCTTTTAAATACATATGTTGGCTAAAATGTTTTGCAATCATATATATGTATTTTCAATTAAATTATAAAATTATAAAATGATAAAATTGTAATCCTTATATTAGTATATTATAATGCAAAATTCTTAAATATATTTCATTAAACATATATTTCTTCAAAAATACTCAAAATTTCAATTAAGTTGTTAATGTTTTTCACATGAAAAATATTTTTTTTTTTAAATTTAGTAAAAATTATCATTAATAAATATTAATATTAAAAGATAAATTAGAGATTTGGTAGAAAAGGGGTGAATAAGTGAACAAGATTTATTCTGACATGTTTTTTAATTTAAAAATATACTTCAAGAATCTCTTTTTTTTATTTGTTCATTCTTTAACGTTCATAATAATTTGGATTAAAATGTATGTCTTAAAAATAGAGGTGATGTTTGTGTAATTAAGGCAACACATACAACCTAATGCGAGTTGGTACAGATGGTAAGAAATGGGTTTAGATCCCAAAAAGATGCAAGTTCGATTCCCGCTGCTATTGTGAGAGCTCATTTGGTAGACAATCTTATAAGTTCTTTGTAAGTGCGTGCTTTCTGAGCCTTGGGACCGTACCTTGACCTTGGTGGAATTCACCTAAACTTTTTTATACCAAAAAAAAGAAAAGCAAAACATAAGGGTGTCTAAAGTATTTTACTCTATTAATAATGGTGCAATAGAATTTTGAAAATTTATCAAAGTGAATATTTGTTATTAAGAAAAGTACATATTACAAGATTTGATCAGAGAATTAGATCTAATAGATATAAACAAATACAACTAATTTTCTCCTGAAAAAAACCTTTCTACAGCTTCTTTTCTCAACCACCTTTTGCCTTGTCCTTTTTTATGGGATTCAATCCTAACATTGTTAATGGGCTTGAATTCTTCACCACAACCACAAAAACATCAATGAATATCTTTTTGAGTTTGTCGATTTGTTCATAACTAAACCATAAAAAATTGCAAAAAATAACCCAATGAAGTAATTGTATAATTTTCCTTTTGTAATTCGAATGAGTTCATTTTCATTTATAAATATAATGGTCATTTCTTTATTAGACAATATAATGAAAACATAAACTGCCTTTAAGGTTCAAATACAGTTTTGGTTAATTTAATCTCTCTTCACACTCCATGGCAGCACTCGCTCTGCACCGAATTCAGTTCCAAATTTCCAATTGAATTGAAAATAAAATAGACAAAAAAAAAAAAAGAGAATACTTTTATTCTAGGGAAATTACTTCATGAGTCCACGTAGTTTTAAGCCATTTTTAATTAGATTCCTATAAGTTTTTCCTTTTTATTGAGTCCACACAATTTTCTCATGCATGACTGATATAAATTATGCATGACTGATATAAATGCCGAGTAAACGATATGTAGCCACAAAATACAAAATAAAAAATATGTTTTTTAAAAAAATAAAATGATTAATAAAAAATTGTGGCAAAACTATGCTCATGACCATCACCTTGGACACACACACACACACAATATTATATAATTTATAATATGAATTATATATTATGATTTTATATATTCATGTAGCAATATTTATGGAGCCGTCTGCTAAGTGAGAGCAACACTTTTAGGTATTAACAAAATTTTTTGCAAGTTACTGTTTCGGTTTTACATATAAAATCTAGTTTATAGTGCAAATTTCACAAATTATATCATACATTTAGGATTAGAGATAATAAAAAATTATAAGTATAGAGATCAATTAATATATAGTTTAAAAAATTTCAAGGACTTAAAAAAACAAGGACTTAATTAAAAATGTGTTGAAAAGTGGGGAAACATCCTAGTCGCCTCTGTCGCCTGAAAATAATAGTGCTCCTCCCACTGCTGCAGAAGTGGACTTAAGAAGTGAGGAGGAAGATCGACATGTGATTAAAAAGAGACCAGCGGCTGAGATTGGAGTATAAGAATCAGTGGCCATTATTCACTCCTCCACACGGCACAGTTTTGATTAATGAAAATGCTTCTGAGCCGCTAGATAAATGAAGGGTTGAGATGAAAGGCAGATGAGAAGGCATGTCCCACACCACACCCGCCATCTTCATTCATTCATGCAACAGTGGGTTGTGAGCCTCGAGTCTCCTATAAATACGGCTGAGTTTTCATCATTCCTTTCAATATAAACTCTTTCAAATATATCTCTGAGAGGTCAAAACTTTTTCATGGCTCTGTTCACTATTATGAAATCCTCCATTAATATTCCCTCCTTGCTTCCCCAATTCCCTTCCACAAAAGCAGAGCTTTCTGACAGACTTTCCGCTTTCAAACTCAATTCTCTTCCTACTGCTAACAAATGGGCCATTACTGACCAAAGCCCTTCTTCTACTACTCCTTTCAGAAGCTTTGTAAGTGGAAAAGCATTTTTGAGTTATATATATTTCTACTTTATTTTATTTTAACTTTTTCCTTCCTTGGCTGTTGCAGGACCACCTCTGCAAAAACATGGAAGGAGAGCTGAAACTGTATAAGAACGCTCTAAAGAATGTGGGTGAGAATTATTCAGTGAAAGGTTTGTACATGGTTGATGCTATGCAACGCCTCAACATCGATTACCACTTCCAACAAGAAATTGACGAATTCCTAGCAGCCCAATACTCCATTTTCAGCAGCACTTATGCTAGTGGCTATGGTGGCCAAGATCTTCATGAGCTTTCTCTTCTCTTCCGCCTTTTGAGACAGCAAGGCCATTATGTACCTGCAGGTGGGAACTCAAAGTTAATTTCTCGTGTTATTACTATGATGGGTTCATATAATCTTTGATTCCTTAACTTTACTCTCATTTTAGTTTTTGTGTTTTAAGTTTCATTCAGTTTAAAATATTGGTCTTTATTATTTTATCCCTGAGAGATCAAAACCTTTTATTTAAAACTTAAAGACCATTTTGCCCCACTGCACAAAAAGGAGGGTGAGCCTCTAACGTAGCGGTAAGGTTGTTGCAATATGATCTGGAGATTATGGATTCAAATCCTGAAAACGGCCTCTCTATTTATAGGGATAAGGCTGCGTATATCTTTCTCTTTCCAGACCCCACCTGGTGGGAGCTTTATACATTAGGCTCACCTTTTTTTTTTAATTGTATTTATGCTGAAAGACTGGTCATAAAATGTGTTTTTTTTTTAATTTTTTCCTTCTCGTGTTTTGCAGAGGTGTTTGAGAAATTTACCGGCAAGGAGGGGAAGTTTTGTAGGGAAATGGTGGGTGGAGATATAAAGGGGATGATAGATTTATATGAAGCTTCACAGTTAAGAATGGCAGGAGAAGATATACTTGATGAAGCTGAACAATTTAGTGGGAAGATGCTGAAGGAAATAACAAGTGCCTACAATGGAGCTGACAAAGCTGAGTTTGTGAAGAGTACTTTAGAGCAACCATTTCACAGAAGTCTTCCAATTTTCACTTGCAGAAACTTGTTTCATGGCACTCATGGCCTGAACGGATGGGTCAATACCTTACAAGATCTGGCCAAAATGAACTTCAATATGCTCCAATCCACATACCAAACGGAGATTCTCGACACTTCCAAGTATATATATATATATATATTTTTTCTCCTGCAATATTATATAGCTGCAAAAGTTTCATTTTTTTCTGACATATATAACATATTTGCTTGCTTATTTTTCAGATGGTGGACTGAACTTGGTTTAGCGAAGGAGTTGAAGTATGCTAGGAACCAACCATTGAAATGGTACATTTGGTCAATAGCATGCTTAACAAATCCATCCTTATCAGAAGAAAGGCTGGAGCTCACAAAAGCAATTTCCTTCATCTACATACTAGATGACATTTTTGATATATATGGCACCATTGAAGAATTAACTCTTTTCACAAAAGCAGTTACTAGGTACATACATACATATATACACTCTTCAATAAACGTTGTCTACCATTTCTACAAAATAATTTCTGCAACAAGTTAAAAGATGACAGATAATACAAGTGCTTTGTTTGAATATATGTGTATGTATATATAGATGGGATATTGAAGCTACAGAAGAGCTACCTGATTACATGAAGATATGCTTTAAGGCACTCTATGATCTCACTAATGAAATCAGCTACAAGGTGTATCTGAAACATGGATGGGACCCCAGTTTGTCCCTCCGAAAAGCAGTAAGTATATACATACACATATTCATCAACACTACCACAATCATTATCCCTATGGTTTATATGGTTATTGTTGTTCACTGGTTTTGTTTTGTTTCTTCTTCTTCTTGTGCAGTGGGTGAGTTTGTGTGAAGCATTTCTGATAGAAGCAGAATGGTTTGCTTCAGGGAAGGTTCCCAGCGCAGAAGAATACTTAAAGAATGGGATAGTAAGCTCAGGAGTGCATATAGCAATTATTCACATTTTCTTTCTCTTAGGCCAATCAATCACCAAAGAATCAGTGCACAAAATAGACAACTCTCCAACCATCATCTCGTCCACAGCAACAATTCTTCGTCTCTGGGATGACTTGGGAAGTGCTGAGGTAAACACACATTAATTCTTTATTTTCACAAATCAACCTTCTCCAAAAAGTTTTTTTTTTTTTGGGATGGAGCTTAGTAATTCGGGAGAATTACTGTGCAGTATTAAAAAACAATTTAATTACTAAAAATATCTCACAAGTGAGTGACATATAATAACAAGATATGATTAAAAAATAACAAAAAGTTGTATGTTGTTAATTTGTTGTAAAACTTTTTACCTCGCATGCTGGTTTCTTATTGAATGATTTTTAAGTGATTGGAATGATTATGTACGACAGCTAATAATTAAAACAATACTGTATCTCCAGATAACAAAAAATGGAATATTAACGTGTGGTCCTGCTTACTTAAATTGTGTGGTCTTGCTTGGCTGGATCTAAATTAATATGTGGGAAAATTTCACTGCACTTCATTAACAAATTATTCTTAAACAACCCCCAAATTTTCTAAAACTTCACTCGGTGCCCTAAGGCTAAACTGAAAATAAAATTTGTGGGTGAAAAGACAATTATGTTTTTACTTTACAAGTCAAATATGATTATTTATAAGATGAATAAGTGAAATTATAAGGTCATTTCGGCCATATATAAGATAATGAGCATATTTACAAGAATACATACTTTTTATAAGATACATGTGAGAATTTATAAGTCCAATACATGCATTTATAAAATACACATGGGAATTTATGAGACCGCTTCTGCGGTATACAAGACAAGGGAATAAATATCTTTTGAGCAAAAAAAAAAAAAACTTAATTTCAGTTTAATCCCATGCGTGCAATGAAATTTAAGAAAATTTTCGGGTTATTTGGGAATAATTTGCAATAATGAAATTTTTCCATATTCTGTGGACCCTGATAGATTATTTGATTTTTTAATGATTAGATATTGTTTACTTGGTACGGCAAACAATAATTCAAACAGTATACTGCTGTATCTCTTGATACGACAGAAGCGTACTTCTCAGGGGAAAAAAAATTTATCAGTTCATCAGATGCTGTAATTGAGTGAAGGAATAATAATAATGAATTGAATGTGCAGGATGAGAATCAGGAAGGGAGGGATGGGTCATATATAGAATGCGCAATGAAGAAGGAGAAGATGAGCAGAGAAAGAGCAAGAGAGGTAGTGATGGCTAAGATCTCAGATGCGTGGAAGAGTCTCAACAGAGAAACCATTTTGGGAGACACTTTCGCTTCATCTTTTACTAAAGCGGCTCTCAATCTGGCCAGGATGGTGCCTTTGATGTACAATTACGATCATAACCAGTCCCTTCCAAAACTTGAGGCCCACGTCAAGTCTCTGCTCTCCGATCATGTTCCTTTGTGAATAATTTATATCCACACGCACCCCACGAAAATTTCAAGCCTTCAAATTAAAGATTCTCGCTTCTCTCGTGGGGACATACTTCGCTCAATCTCAATCTTTGCGCCACGTTGATCCATGCTAGATCAAGTCTCCATGGTTAAGATTCATTCTATAAAATGATTATTATAATATTCAATGATAAAATATCATAAATAAATTTGTGCTTTAGATTTTTATGTGAATAGTTTACCATTGTAGATTTTTATATTATATTTAATGTTATAAAAAAACTTTTACATAATATTAAATCTCAATCATTGAAAATTGATCTAATAGTTGAGATACTAAATAAAGAGGAAGATCAATTGAGACATTCATTTTCTATAATATACAGGATTACTATCATTGTTGATTCTTATAATTTAATCAAATTTTGGTTTAGATCCTTGTACATTTAAATAATTAGTTTTTGTATAGGAACCAAATGTTCAACTCATATTAAGTACTTATAAAACTATAAGGATCAAAACCAACTATTTGAACAACATGGATCAAAACTAAAGCTGATCAAACAGTATGGATCAACAATAAAATTAGCTTTGATAAATAATTTTGCAGATTCATTGTGTTGAAACCAGCATGGTTATATTTAATTAATATAATGCTCTAATATGAGATGAATATAGGGCAAATTGGTTAGATTAATAATTGATTTACTAAATATATGTTGAGTTTCAGCTCCTCGATCACTACGGCTGAGTTATTAGATAGTATTTATTTAAGAAGACCTCAATCTTTGTTTTGGAATGGGAAATACTCGAAAATTATTGCGTGCTCTAAAAATTATTTGATGAAAGATCTCATGCTTGTTCATGACGAATTCACTCACATTCATCCTCTCTACAGAACTATCGTTAAAGCCAGAAACCTTCTAATTAATACGGTGTTTGGTCCATTATTTTTTTTGCAAAAATCACGCACATACATCAAAATATTTTTCCCAAGTTATTTTTTTGGTTAAGGTTCATCCATTAATTAAAGTATTTTTCTAAGCACACCTAACATTCTAAAAAATTTAAAATTAAATATAATAAAAAGGAAATTGAATCCACTTCGCCATGGGGAAAACGCTGGAAGAGGGAATCAATGGAGTTAACGGATCAGGAATGAGATTTTCAGGACATTCTCTCGTGGCAGGACTCCTCAAGAACCCAGTTTTTGGACCTCTTCACACCCACATTCACACAAAAATGAACAAGAGGGGCAGCGTGCAAGGGCATTTTCGGAACATCCATTTTCATCCCCAAATCCCTTCATATTTGGGGAGACATTTTGGGGGGAGAAAATGAGGTGGCCCCACAGTCTCGCTTTTCTTCCCTTATCCAAATCGAAGAAAACTCCCCCCCCCCCAAATTTTCCTCCTTATTTATCTTTCCTCTGATTTTCTCTCCAATCAAACAAGGGGTAAAGTATATGAACTAAAACTAATGACTTGAAATTATATAGACTAAAATCAAAGTTTGATCAAACTGTAAAGATTAACAACAACAACAAAAACTAGGTTATTAAGAAGCGGAGGACGGATTTATTTAAGTGTGTGTTTGACAGAGCTTTTCATGGGTCCAATTGGGCGTTTGGCAGGCCCAATTTGACTTATGAGGGTTTTTGGCTTTTTGGTTATATTTGGAAGCACCTTTTTCCAGTTGGGCTTATCACAGAAAAACGGCTTTTGCTAATAAGCTCAAAAGGCCAGCTTTTGGAGCTTCTACTTTAGGCATGAGAGTTGGTGAATATTTATTTACCATTATTTAATTTGAACAACCCTCATTATGTCCTCTGTTATGTTCGAATTTCCCTCTCCCCTTTCTTATCAAATACTCCACTTGATTCCCTTCTTCACTTGTTCTTCTTGTTTCTAGGCGATTCCCAGAGGTCATCCATCTTCTTCTTCTTGTCATTGATCAGACCATCTTTCCGGCCTCTCGGCATTGTGGGTGGTCAGATGCCGTGGTCTGGTTTGTTAGTTTGGGTGTGAAGTTTTTTCTGCTCTGGATTGTTTTCTTCTCGGCTGGAGAGGATAATGTGATAGTTGTTGGATCTGTAGTATGCTAAGGTTATGTCTCTTTCCTTGGGTCTTTCTTGTGTCTTTATCAGATATGGAGGAAGAAGGAAGTGAAGTAAAGGAACTTAAAACAAAACCACATCCTCTGTTTATTCCCATTCATCCTCTGTTTCTTGCGTCTTTATGTAGGCATGCTTGTTCATGGTACTTGTCAGATCTCTGTGTGTGAATGGTAAAAAGCACCTATTTTTCACCATTATATTATTATGATGCAACAAGCAAGGCAAGCTGGGCCCTTTGAGAAAGCATGTCGCCCCAAGTAAAGGCCGGTTGATTAGATTAAAAAAAAACTTTCAGACTAAAATGTAATGGGGGTTAATCTTGAGACTTGATAGTACATACTCACCTTAAAAGGAAAAAGAAGAAGGAAAGGCTCTAGTGGGTTTGGAGATATTTACTCTGATTCCAACAAATATTAGTTTTGTTTTCAAAGTTGAATGTAATGCCCTAAATTTTGCTTTGTATAGAATAACTTTATTCTAAAATCTAATGCGCCTGCATTGATACTGTTAGTGTTAAATGATGTAATTAATAAGGAGTTGGTGGTAGATAGATAGTTGGTGGATAGTAGGTGGTGGTAGATAGTAGGCTCCCTCTATAAATGCTCATGTAAGTCTTGTAAATGAAATAATCTGAAATATTTTTCATGTGCTTCAATGTAATTCTACAATCTCAACATAGTATCAGAGCCATTTGGTTCCTTCTTTTACCCGTGGTGGTTTCATTTTTGTATCACATGGTTTCAGATTTAGATATGAGTTTCGTCTTCTTCTGGCTGCACTCTTTTGATTTTGGTCTCTGGTGAGACCGTCTAGTGTTCGTCCCTGGTGAGACATCTGTTGTTGGTTTGGTTTCTAGTGAGATCATTCGTAATTGGCTTGGTCCCTGGTGAAACCATTTGGTGTTCGTTCCTAGTGAGACGTTCGTTATTGCCTGGGTCCCTTGTGAGACCATTCGTTGTTGGTTTGGTCCCTGATGAGACCGTTTGGTGTTCGTCCCTAGTAAGATGTTTATTTGGATTTGGTTCTACTGTTGCTTACTCTTTTGGGGCACAAACATGAACCTTTTAGTATGCAAAACCCGATGCAAATGATGAGTCAATTCCCAGTAGATATAGACAACAAAACTTCTAATGGAAAAGATGATATGCTCCATGAAGAACTTTCACACTGTGATGCTGCTCTTCAATGGATGCGGAAGGAGCTCAACTAAAGTTGTTGAAAATATGAATGTCACACAGGAAAGCTTCAAAGCTCGTCTAACAGTTGAAGGAAGGCCCATTTTGAAGTTGAAGTAAAGGGGATGCTGAATAATGGGAAACTCTAAAACCCATCGACGCTTATAAACATAATGCAACCCAAATAGTAAACCTACCAAGGTGCCCCTTAAACCTAGTCTTCCAATCACCCAAAACCCATCATCATGCTCTCTGATTGCTCTCACTCTATAAAGCGACACAGATGTTGTGAAGCCCGAAGCTCCCCAATCAGGCCCATCCTATTTCAAAACTTCTCCGAAAAATGCCATCTCTAACACCAGACTTACTCATTAAGAATCGCTTTCTGGGATTCTTAATCTGGCAATCGATTCGTAAAAGAGATGTTTGGTGTTCGTCCCTTGTGAAATGTTCGTTGTTACTTGGCTCCCTTGTAAGACCATTCATTGTTGGTTTGGTCCTTAGTGAGACTGTTTGGTGTTCGTCCCTAGTGAGATGTTTGTGTTGCTTTGGTCTCTGGTGATACCGTTCGTTATTATTTTAGTCCCTAGTGAGACCGTTTGTTGTTTTTTTGGTCCCTTGTGAGATCTTTTGAATGTTGTTGTTCCTCGGTGAGATCTCAGTCTTTGTTGATCAAGCTCTCTTAGATGTGTCTGAAGTTGCTGCTCAATTCAGGATCTTACCATGAGGAAGCATATTATTGGTAGAAGCTATGGATCTAGACATTATTTCCTTGATGATTAGTTGTTGCTCACATTCAAGCCGGAATTATGATTATATTGTATAAGTTGAAACACGTGGGGACAAAAGTTGAAATTTTGAGTGATTGATGTGTTATATTGTCTGGATATTCAGGTTCCGGCGTTTGTTTTATCTATTACCAAATATTTGAACAACCGAGCTAATTCGGATTTGCCGCTAAGATGCCTCTCTAAACGAGTCTTTTTCTAAACGAGTCTTTTTCTACAAGGTAGAATTCAAACTTAATTGGACTACGTTAACGTCATGGCGTACCTGATCCATCACACTAAGACCAAATACCCTTGATATGAGATAGCATCTTACATTAGTGTATTTTATTGACTTATTTCCCTATGTGGGACATGACAAGTTAGAAATTATTCATATAAAATATGTTAAACACTGTTTTGTAATGATTAAAAGCAATGGGGATTTTCGAATTTGTCACAAGTTAAAAATATTTTTCACAAATGCCCTTGATTTAATTTTTGGTTAAGCAGCGTCCCACACCTGAAATATTTCTTCATAAACATTCATCATCCTGCACTATTTTTTAGTCCATTCAACACCCTAAAAAATTTTTCTAATAGCACCTAATATATTAAAATAATTTTTGTTACTTCCAGCATCATAAAATATTTTTTTAGCAATACACCGTATTCAAAGTTAAGTATGTTCATTGCTATTGAGTAAAATATTTAAGGGTAAATTTGCAACAACAAAAAAATTACTCCATGATACTAGATGTTGCTAAAAAAAAAATTTAATGCTAGATGCATAAAGAAGTTAGTTTGAATTACTGAATACTATTAAAAAAAAATATTTAAGGGTGGTGGAGGGAATTTGGCCCTTCAATTTTTAAACTTCTCCCCTTATTTAGAGATAATTACTATGTATTGTGTGAAATTTTTGTGCCGTTTTGTTTTAATTTTTTAAAAGTGTTTTTACGATTTATGAAATAAGTATGTGATGAAATTTTATCTCAACTTGAGAAAAAAAGCTTCTGAAATTATGGTTTTGGGGTTTTCCAAACTAGCACTTAATGGGGAACGCCATTATATTGGCACCTATGCCTTATATTTTAAATCAAATCATAACTCTACAATTTTTCTTAAATATTTAAGCTCAAACGGAGTACTCTTATAAGTTTAAATGAAGAACATCAGAGGAGTAATTTATTTAATGCTGGAGAGAATGGCTATTTCTTTCTTATATTTTATAAAAATGAGAAGTAAATAAAGATAAGGAAAAATACACTTAAATATCACTTGAATTTTAAAATTTTAAATTGATTTTGTTGACAATAAGAGTAATGAGATTGACAAAAAGAGCATAACAATTGATAACTCAGGTTTTTGGAAAATAACTGATTTTAGATTTTGAAGTTTAAATGATATTTAAGCGTCTTTTTCCTATAAAGATAACCACACTTATGATAACAATAGTACAGTACCCACCAACATAAAATTAATATTTCTCTCATCGTTCATTAATATATAACATATTTATCTTATTTCAGGATAGCAAATAAGCTGTATAATTAAATTGCTCAATTATAATATATGTGATACAATCTTTGTAAAATCCTTTTGTGCAACATTAGATTGTACTAGTTTATCATTTCACAAGTTAGACAAGTAAATTTAGAGAAAAATAATAAATATAAAAAATAAAATAAAAAGTAGCTTACATTCAAGGTCAAAATACACTACCGAGCTAGGTCTGATGTTTAGAACTAGAGAAATAGAAAGCTTACCTGGCTGATAAAACACAAAATCCAAAAACAACCGTAACAACAGCAAAAGGATACTACACCCAACTTCCAACAACAACAGCATGAGCAGGAGTATGGTTACATATCAATGCAAAAGAAGTATGATATACTAGAGAGTTAACTAAAGAGTTTTTGGTTTAGTTATGTTTGTAATTTGGTCACTGATCTAAGGGGTACCATATATGGCTCTTATGCATTGAATACTCTTTATTTTCTTAAATATTAATGTAGGACTTAATTAAAAAATTGATTTTAAATATAAGACATATTTTTTATATTTATCAATCTTTTCATAATTTACTCTTGTTAATGTTCCCTGAATATTGTTTTTGTTGTTGATAATGCTCCCTCAATATTGTTTTTGTTGGACCAGCACCTAGTGGTGCAACGGTCATGGAGTTGGCCTTAGGCCACTCATCCCCCCTCCCCTGATGGGTTCGACCCATGCCAATGTAATCAAAAAAAAAAAAAATATTGTTTTTGTTGTTGATAATGCTCCCTCAATTATAATTAAATAAAAGAGAGATGAAAGGAATTTAGAAAAATGAAGAGGGTGATTAAAAAAAACATTATATATTAATTAATTTTTTTTATTTTTTTTTATTTTATTAAATTAGATAAATAAATCTTATATTAAATATAAAAAAAAATACATATTAACAACATTTTCCTCCCCATACTCTTCTATGACAGAATTGGTGTCAATTCTAAGGACGGCAAATACCAGCATCTGCCGAATAATTGTTTCATTGGGAATTGGAGCACTATATAACCAAAGAAACAGCACTTGAAATATAACACGTGCCAGCTGCGTGCAAATAATTGCATAATACTTTTTATTTTTTTTGCCAAGAATTGCATAATACAATAAGGTGAAAGAAACTTATCATTAAACGTCAAATCAATAGACACTTCACGGAACACCACAGCTTTCTTTTCATAGTTGAATTGCTTTCTTTTCATAGTTGGTTGGCTTTAATTCCCGCGTGTTTAATTTTATTGATGAAACTGATACGAAAAGTTTTTATTCACAGAAGAAAACAGCATTACTCCGTCAAATTTGTACTCAGAGATCAACGGGCCCCAGTTGGGGTCCTCATCAACAATTTGGCCCATATTGGGTACGAAGGATCGAGGGGTGAGGGCTAAAGTTTGTGATGAGGGACTTTTCCCCCATTTCTCCATTATACAAGGAGTGAAAAACTTGACATTTGTTTTTCCTTAATACAAGAATATGAAATTGAAAAACCTTTCGAACATCATACGGCATACCCGTCTTTTTAATATCAAACTTTATCTAGAAATGTGAAGAAAATTTAAGCAATACAGGCAAGAAAAAAAAAAAGCTAAGGACGTAGAACAAGAAATAATAATTCTGTAAAAAGAATCATAATGAACACAATATGTGAATAGTGAATATTATTCTCTTTTTTCTCTCTCCCTCCGTTCTACTGCTTGAGTGGTGGGAGTTCTTCCCTCACCATTGGGCAAACTTTTTTCAGGGCGTCTCTTTTCCTGGTTTCGGTTGGAGGTAGAGACATCCATATTTTATGTTGATATCTGTTTATTTTCATGTTTTTTTGGGCTTCTTATGGTAGAATTGATTTTCTTTGAAACAATAAATTGAGTTGGGAGTTTCAATGGTAGCAAATTTTACCTAGTGGCTGCATTTCGCAATTTTAGGGATTGAGAATTGGTTACTACAGTCTTATGGATTGTTGGTAACAGCAAATTCGAAGCATATATCATGGTCGAGACCGTGTTATTCATTGTATAGTTGATAGCTTTTCTGTCTTCACCTTTTTTATTGGTATTTGTAGGTGTTTTTCCTCCAATGAGATCTTCTCATTGGAGTTTATTCAACAACAAATATAATTGTTTTATTGCCGAAAAAATAATAGATCTTTTGGGACAATTCGTCAAACAACCACTATTTATATGATTTTCATTGCAGGTGCATTGTTTTTCTACCCACATATTCTAGTGAAGGGATTATGAAGAAGATATGGTTCTTGGCTGTGGCGACCGCCCCCCCAACCTATTTTAGGGTGTTTTGCATTATTTTGTACTTGGGTTTTTTGTTTGCAAACATTTTATTTTGAGCTTATCTTTCCCGTTAGGTTAGTTTTAATAAAATATATTTTCTTGCCATAAGAATAGTGAATATTAATAATAATTAATAATTATGATAATTAGTCAATGTCAATATAATCTGTGTAGCATGTTATTTACTGTTGGCTCCCGTCCATGAACGGCAAAAACGTGATGGAATTAAAAGGCAAGAAACGGATACTTCCCCGCCAAACCCAAAAAAACGTGAAAAAAAGGACTTGACTGAAATTATACGAGAAAGAAACGTGTCCTAATTTGTTTTGGGGAGAGATAGAGCTTATTTGATTTTATTCTCAGTTTTTTTATTTAAAGAAACGGTTTTATAAAATAATTTTTAAAAATAAATTTTAAAAATACAAAAACAAAAAAAAAATGTTTGGTTAGCTATTTTGAAAAATCTATTTTTAAAATGATGTAACAATGCGGTCACCGATGGTGATGTGATAATGATAATTACTAATAGTATACTATCGATAGAGGATAAATGGTGACTTTAAAATATAAAATATAAGAAAATAAAAACAAGAAAACAATTAAAAATTATTTTTGTTCTTTAATTTTTAAAAATATTTTTTTTTTAATTTTAAAAACAAATTTTTAAAAACAATTTATCAAACATATTTTATTGTTTTATTTTTTTTTAAAAAAATGTTTTTAAAAATAAAATCAAACCGCCATATTCTTCTGCCGATCCTTTAAGAATAATATGGTCTTCAAAATAATTGGCAAGAAATATTTCCTCCCGTCTATAATATAGGGTATCTTAATTAATTCTCGGGAAAAAAAATGACAGTTAAATAATTTAATATATCTTAAAATGTACATTTTTTTTCATTTTTACCCTTGTTAAGAAATATGTTTACAAAATGGTATTTACATGGTTAATGAGAGAAAATCATTTCATAAAAGCATTTGTATGGTAAATCATGATTGTGAGGAGAGAGAAGAGCCACCATTTATCAATATAATTGCATTGAAATTTTTATTTTAGAGAGAGGATATAGTGGGTAAAGTTAGAAAGTGAGTATTAACTGTAAGGACAAAATAGGAAAAAATACATCAATTAAACTATGTGTACCCTATATTGTGGATCATGTATTTCTTTTATAAGTATCATATATTATGAACTGAAAATAGCATCACATATGTAACAGAATTTAAGGTTTGATTTTAATAATTGTTTTAAAGTTAAACAATACTAATAATACATCATTTTACTTGAAAGAGATCGTGTTCTATTTCGTACAAATCAGCTGCTAGCTAGCTATGTGGGACATCTATTTTAGGGATGATTAAGAAAAAAAACAAGGACAAAAGTGAGGCATATTTGCTTATATTAGTTGGGTTCAATCCTCGGATCAAAGGTTGTCATGTGTATTTTTTTTTGAGCCAAAGTCATTACATCAAATCTTTTTATTTATTTTAAATTATAGAGATCTCCTTTCTATTTTAAAAATTTATACAGATCTCTTTTTAAATTAAAACTTATATTAAATAATTTCTTCTAATCAAAGGTTAATTTGAGACTCAATTTTCACCAATCAAAGGTTAATTTGCCATTATATTATAGTATTGGCTTTTCATTTTGACCAAAATGCCCCTCCTTAATGTAAATATTACTTAACAATTATTTAATGTCACACCCTTATTTATTTTGACTTGCAGTGGAATATTAATGTATGGTTTGGTGGGTAAAACAGGAATAATATAATTATGCTGATAATATGTGCATGATTATAGAAATTTCCTATAGCGGTTCGTACATGATAACTATCATCAATATAGCCACACAGGGCTACTTAGGTGTCTAAACCTGTCTCAATGAAACGGAGACATCATCCCGTCTTCATTCCACTATTGCAATCCTCTTGTATAGTTCTCTTCTTTGATCTTTGTGTACCTTCCGTATTTACCAGTCTAAATTGTTGGTACGGGAGGGTGAGATTTAAGAGAATCTCAGTAGGAAACAATATGAATATGTATGCAGGATAAATGCTTCATGCATGATATGCTTGCATTATATAAACTCATGTTAGCATAATGACATATTTGTGTGCTTAACGTTTCAAACAACATACTTATAGCCATAACATAAATAGAAATAGAGCTTCAATTATTCATATATGTTTCACATAACCAAGTAAAACAATAACATGCATCAATACGCCAGCATAAATATCAAATATAAGTATGAGAGGAAAGTTCTTTACCTTAATCTTTTTGCACCTCAAAATGCGTGCCTCAATATGCATGCCCACAACTCGGCTCTAAAACGTCAAATGTACAAGTTTAAACACATTCATAGTGTTTTTAGTGGTTATATAACTCTATTGTGAAAATTTACCAAAATGCCTTCGGGACTCCGGTCCGGCCGTACCCGGTTCAATTGTACTTTTCCTAAAATTTTGACTAGGGTTATTCTAACATAATTGCACCTAAGGAAAAATTGGGGTTTTTCGATTTTGACTCCGCAAACTTGTTCCTTTCTACTCCTAACTGTTAGATATGAATAGTTTTGATGATGTCAAATATAGATGTCAAATATGAGCAAAAAGTTTGTATAATATACTTATCTTCCACATTGACTAACTACCATATTTAATGTTGTATATCTTGTAGATTAGTCATAGACATCATTATGGGTTGATATTATAATGCCTCATAAATGGAGAATAATCATCAAGAAGAAAATCAAGAGGCAAGGAATTGAAGAAAGGAGAAAGAAAGATGAAGATTGAAGATATTCATCAAGAAGATTGAAGTTGGGTTATGAAGAATGATCATCAAGAGGAAAAACAAGAAGAAAGAGATTAAAGAAAGAAAAACTTGCAAGATCACATGAGAATATCAAGATTCAAGCTCCTAGAAGTGATACCGGAGGTTTCTATGATCATACGGAAGTTTGAATGGGTCAATACGAAGCTAAAATGATGTATACGGAAGCTATGGTACCTTTGGGGATGATTACCCGAGTAATCACTCGAGTAATATGGCATTGTCTGATTTTGGAGGTGTTTACTCGAGGCCTTACTCGAGTAATCTGCCGGGTTATTTGATGAATCACTCGAGGCGGCACTTGAAGTAATGGGTACTCTGTTTTCGCGCGGCAGAACATAGGTTCGGTATTTTAATGATATCTCTCTAACCACATGTCGGATCGAACTGAAACCGGTGGCATATGAAACTAGACTTCCAACACGAACTTTTGACACCAAGATCACATTCAAAGGAGTTCAGATGAGGGAGATATGATCTTTTGAAGTTGACGCATGAATCACCGTCATATTCCAGGACAGCTTCGGTATTTTGAACATAACTCTCAAAATACATATCGTATTGAGACGAAACCGGTGCCATATGAAAGAAGACTCACAGAGCTTTCCATGGATATATAATTTGTCACATTTCAAGCTATATCCTAAGAGCTATGACTTCTGGAAGTTGCTGCTCGTGATTTCAGGATTGTCTAAGAACAGTAGATACTCTTTGGATCATAACTTTCTGTACACAACGAGTTTGGAGCTGATTTTTGTTGCATTGGAATGTAGATAATGAGGGCTTTCCGATGATATATAATTTGCCATGTTTCGAGTCAAAATCAAGAATTTACTTGAAGGCACCACTCGAGTAACTAGTTGATAACAAAAGACTTTACTCGAGTAGGTACTCGAGTAATCAGATAGAAAACTTCCAGTTGCTTTCAAGTTGCCAATGATACTCGAGTAAGTACTCGAGTAACTCTGTTTCTGAGAAAATGGTGCTCTCGGCATTTTGTACCACTGCAACATTACTTGAGTATGTACTGGAGTAAATCACTGTACATGAAGAGTTTTTGAACGAAAACTTCAAGTCACTACTGGAGTAAATCACTGTTCATGAAGAGTTTTTGAACGAAAACTTCAAGTCACTACTGGAGTAAATCACTGTTCATGAAGAGTTTTTGAACGAAAACTTTAAGTCACTACTGGAGTAAAGCACTGTGCATGAAGAGAGAACTTCAAGTCACTACCCGAGTAAGCTATGCAGAAAATAGAAGGTCACTCGAGTAGCCACTCGAGTAACCTGTGAAGAAACTTGATATTTACTCGAGTAAGTACTCGAGTAATGCTTCCCAGAAAAACAGAACAGCGTCCTGAAGATTCTGGAAATCAATGGAATGATTATATAACTCATTCTTATTGCTTTTAATCACTCTAATACTTCATTATATTAGTGATTAATGTATTTCTCCAGGAATACAATGAAGATATGATGTGAAGAGTCAAAAGGTGAATTTACGGAGGCGGAGCGTCAACGTTCACAACGGCTATTTTTCAAATTGAAGAAGCCACACTCCAACGGATATATTGAAATGCTCAAACGGTCATCAACCTTCATCAACTATAAATAGAAGAGCATTTAGAGTTCAGAACAACCAATGAGAACACCAACGAGAAACATGCGAAAATCATGAATCATCCTAACTACTCTCTGTTCTTATCCATTTTCTATATCATGTATATTTGAGAGAGAGATTGTTTTCATTGTGCTTCAGTATTCATCTATTCACTTATGAGAGAGAAGATTGACTGTAATCTTTCATCATCAAAGTTGTATCCTTACGATGTGTAAGGGGGAGCAACTTGGTTGTAATCTTACGGTGTGTAAGGGGGAGTAATCTCAGTGCGAGAATTGTAAAGGCTTCACAAGTGCCCGGATCAAACTTGTGAGATTGTAGTGGTTCTCAAGTACCCGGTTAAACTTGAGGAAGATAGTGGATTGAAAATCTCAGGAGGAGCCTGGGGACTGGACGTAGGTCATCGTGGATTGGGCCGAACCAGGATAAATCACAGTTTGCATATTCTCTTCCCTAAGCTCTTATACTTCTAGCATATATCATTTAAATATCTAACTGTGATTTATGATTCATTACTTTCATATTTATTGCTTCCTCTAAGATGCGAAAAGTTTTTCAAAGTTCTTAAGATTTTATCTTACACCCAATTCACCCCCCTCTTGGGTGTCAGCCGGTTCTAACACTAACCACTTTATTAACTATTTAATTATGTTACAACTACCATTTAGACCAAATTGCGGCAGCATATTCCCTAGGCAATGTCAATTCCAAAATTTCAAATAAAAAACAATCCGGTGAAATTTCACTGGTTAAATTATCCACAACAGCGAGAACAATCAAAGATTGAAGTTTCGGAAGTTATCTCTTCTTCCTTCTGGCTTTTCCTTCTTAAGGCTGAAATCCCTACCCTTTAACACTGAAATTTCAGCTTCAAATACCTTGAATAACATAGAAGAGAAACTTAGGATAAGATTTACACATTTTAGAAGCTAAATCGTTAGAGGAATCGACTTACCTTGTAAGTTTTTTTCTCTCTCTCTCTCTAAACTTTCTCAACTCTTCTCTCTCTATGTTCAGCTGTAAAGTGACAGAAATGGCTAAAGAAGGAAGGGAGATATTACTTTTATCACATTATACTTATGTCATCCAAGACTTTGCTTATGCCATAACTTCCATTTTCGGATTTTCTGCCATAACCTTGAAAACTCATAATTAATTTTGTAGATATCGTATCGGAGTGATTCTAAAGTCTATAGAACTTCTATTGAGTTTAGTTTCAAGAAAAAAATATAGCTTTTAGCCAATTGAAAGCACAAAATTCCCATAATTTAAGTTTTTGGACGCTATTCCAAAAAATCAACAGTTTTTCTAGGCTAACTTCAAAAATTCATAAATTTTTATATATAGCTTCAAATGATTTGTATGACCTATCAAATTAAAGCTCAGGATGTCTACTATTATCCTGTAAAAGTTCATAATTTTTACTCATCATGAGGTCATCCAAAATCATATGACAATCTCACTGCCTCACAGGAAATTTCACTGGAAGCATAATTTCATTCTCCAAAATTCACCATTTTATCCTTTTATTACCTCAAAGATATAAGAAAGATTAGAGAATAGATTTGGGACACTGGCTAAACCAGGCTTTAACAGTCTACTTAATTCAGGCTTATTCTCTAGCTTCTAATCCCAAAATTTGGGATATTACGTTTCAATAACATATATTTTTCAATAAAATTAAATGTTTGATTTTATTTACTTATTTTTAAACAAATTTAATTATTTTTATAATTATATTTTTTTATTTTTCAATAAATTTAAATTTTTAATCTCATATTATTAAATCTTACTTACGATATAATCTTTTAAATACATATGTTGGCTAAAATGTTTTGCAATCATATATATGTATTTTCAATTAAATTATAAAATGATAAAATTGTAATCCTTATATTAGTATATTATAATGCAAAATTCTTAAATATATTTCATTAAAAATATATTTCTTCAAAAATACTCAAAATTTCAATTAAGTTGTTAATGTTTTTCACATGAAAAATACTTTTTTTTTTTAAATTTAGTAAAAATTGTCATTAATAAATATTAATATTAAAAGATAAATTAGAGATTTGGTAGAAAAGGGGTGAATAAGTGAACAAGATTTATTCGGACATGTTTTTTAATTTAAAAATATACTTCAAGAATCTCTTTTTTTTATTTGTTCATTCTTTAACGTTCATAATAATTTGGATTAAAATGTATGTTTTAAAAATAGAGGTGATGTTTTTATAATTAAGGCAACACATACAACCTAATGCGAGTTGGTACAGATGGTAAGAAATGGACTTAGATCCCAAAAAGATGCAAGTTCAATTCCCGCTGCTATTATGAGAGCTCATTTGGTAGACAATCTTATAAGTTCTTTGTAAGTGCGTGTTTTCTGAGCCCTGGAACCGTGCCATGATCTTGATGGAATTCACCTAAACTTTTTTATACCAAAAAAAAAAAAAAAAGAAAAGCAAAACATAAGGGTGTCTAAAGTATTTTACTCTATTAATAATGGTGCAATAGAATTTTGAAAATTTATCAAAGTGAATATTTGTTATTAAGAAAAGTACATATTACAAGATTTGATCAGAGAATTAGATCTAATAGATATAAACAAATACAACTAATTTTCTCCTGAAAAAAACCTTTCTACAGCTTCTTTTCTCAACCACCTCTTGCCTTGTCCTTTTTTATGGGATTCAATCCTAACATTGTTAATGGGCTTGAATTCTTCACCACAACCACAAAAACATCAATGAATATCTTTTTGAGTTTGTCGATTTGTTCATAACTAAACCATAAAAAATTGCAAAAATAACCCAATGAAGTAATTGTATAATTTTCCTTTTGTAATTCGAATGATTTCATTTTCATTTATAAATATAATGGTCATTTCTTTATTAGACAATATAATGAAAACATAAACTGCCTTTAAGGTTCAAATACAGTTTTGGTTAATTTAATCTCTCTTCACACTCCATGGCAGCACTCGCTCTGCACCGAATTCAGTTCCAAATTTCCAATTGAATTGAAAATAAAATAGACAAAAAAAAAAAAAAGAGAACACTTTTATTCTAGGGAAATTACTTCATGAGTCCACGTAGTTTTAAGCCATTTTTAATTAGATTCCTATAAGTTTTTCCTTTTTATTGAGTCCACACAATTTTCTCAATTATGCGCATTATTATCTTAGTTATAATATATTAATTATGCATGACTGATATAAATGCCGAGTAAACGATATGTAGCCACAAAATACAAAATAAAAAATATGTTTTTTAAAAAAATAAAATGATTAATAAAAAATTGTGGCAAAATTATGCTCATGACCATCACCTTGGAGACACACACACACACAATATTATATAATTTATAATATGAATTATATATTATGATTTTATATATTCATGTCGCAATATTTATGGAGCCGTCTGCTAAGTGGGAGCAACACTTTTAGGTATTAACAAAATTTTTTGCAAGTTACTGTTTCGGTTTTACACGTAGAATCTAGTTTATAGTGTAAATTTCACAAATTATATCATACATTTAGGATTAGAGATAGTAAAAAATTATAAGTATAGAGATCAATTAATATATAGTTTAAAAAATTTCAAGGACTTAAAAAAACAAGGACTTAATTAAAAATGTGTTGAAAAGTGGGGAAACATCCTAGTCGCCTCTGTCGCCTGAGAATAATAGTGCTCCTCCCACTGCTGCAGAAGAGGACTTAAGAAGTGAGGAGGAAGATCGACATGTGATTAAAAAGAGACCAGCGGCTGAGATTGGAGTATAAGAATCAGTGGCCATTATTCACTCCTCCACACGGCACAGTTTTGATTAATGAAAATGCTTCTGAGCCGCTAGATAAATGAAGGGTTGAGATGAAAGGCTGATGAGAAGGCATGTCCCACACCACACCCGCCATCTTCATTCATTCATTCATGCAACAGTGGGTTGTTACTTGTTAGCCTCGAGTCTCCTATAAATACGGCTGAGTTTTCATCATTCCTTTCAATATAAACTCTTTCAAATATATCTCTGAGAGGTCAAAACTTTTTCATGGCTCTGTTCACTATTATGAAATCCTCCATTAATATTCCCTCCTTGCTTCCCCAATTCCCTTCCACAAAAGCAGAGCTTTCTGACAGACTTTCCTCTTTCAAACTCAATTCTCTTCCTACTGCTAACAAATGGGCCATTACTGACCAAAGCCCTTCTTCTACTACCCCTTTCAGAAACTTTGTAAGTGGAAAAGCATTTTTGAGTTATATATATTTCTACTTTATTTTATTTTAACTTTTTCCTTCCTTGGCTGTTGCAGGACCACCTCTGCAAAAACATGGAAGGAGAGCTGAAACTGTATAAGAACGCTCTAAAGAATGTGGGTGAGAATTATTCAGTGAAAGGTTTGTACATGGTTGATGCTATGCAACGCCTCAACATCGATTACCACTTCCAACAAGAAATTGACGAATTCCTAGCAGCCCAATACTCCATTTTCAGCAGCACTTATGCTAGTGGCTATGGTGGCCAAGATCTTCATGAGCTTTCTCTTCTCTTCCGCCTTTTGAGACAGCAAGGACATTATGTACCTGCAGGTGGGAACTCAATGTTAATTTCTCGTGTTATTATTATAATGGGTTAATATAATCTTTGATCCCTCAACTTTACCCTCATTTTGGTTTTAGTCTCTTAAGTTTCATTCGGTTTAAAACATTGGTCTCCATCATTTTGTCCCCTGAGACCAAAACCTCTTATTTGAAACTTAAAGACCATTTTGCCCCATTGCACAAAAAGGACTTATTTGAAACTTAAGGACCATTTTGCCCTATTGCACAAAAAGGAGAATGAGCCCTAACGTAACAGTAAGGTTTTTATTATATGATTTGGAGGTTACGGATTCAAATCCTGAAAACGGTCTTTTCACTTATAGGGATAAGGCTGCGTATATCTTTCCCTTCCTAGACCCCACCTGGTGGGAGTTTTATGCATTGGGCTGATGTATTTTTTTTTAATTGTATTTATGCTGAAAGACTGGTCATAAAAAGTGTGTTTTTTTTAAATTTTTTCCTTCTCGTGTTTTGCAGAGGTGTTTGAGAAATATACCGGCAAGGAGGGGAAGTTTTGTAGGGAAATGGTGGGTGGAGATATAAAGGGGATGCTAGATTTATATGAAGCTTCACAGCTAAGAATGGCAGGAGAAGATATACTTGATGAAGCTGAACAATTTAGTGGGAAGATGCTGAAGGAAATAACAAGTGCCTACAATGGAGCTGACAAAGCTGAGTTTGTGAAGAGTACTTTAGAGCAACCATTTCACAGAAGTCTTCCAATTTTCACTTGCAGAAACTTGTTTCATGGCACTCATGGCCTGAACGGATGGGTCAATGCCTTACAAGATCTGGCCAAAATGAACTTCAATATGCTCCAATCCACATACCAAACGGAGATTCTCGACACTTCCAAGTATGTGTGTGTGTATATATATATATATTTTCTCCTGCAATATTATATAGCTGCACAAGTTTCATTTTTTTCTGACATATATAACATATTTGCTTGCTTATTTTTCAGATGGTGGACTGAACTTGGTTTAGCGAAGGAGTTGAAGTATGCTAGGAACCAACCATTGAAATGGTACATTTGGTCAATAGCATGCTTAACAAATCCATCCTTATCAGAAGAAAGGCTGGAGCTCACAAAAGCAATTTCCTTCATCTACATACTAGATGACATTTTTGATATATATGGCACCATTGAAGAATTAACTCTTTTCACAAAAGCAGTTACTAGGTACATACATACATATATACACTCTTCAATAAACGTTGTCTACCATTTCTACAAAATAATTTCTGCAACAAGTTAAAAGATGACAGATAATACAAGTGCTTTGTTTGAATATATGTGTATGTATATATAGATGGGATATTGAAGCTACAGAAGAGCTACCTGATTACATGAAGATATGCTTTAAGGCACTCTATGATCTCACTAATGAAATCAGCTACAAGGTGTATCTGAAACATGGATGGGACCCCAGTTTGTCCCTCCGAAAAGCAGTAAGTATATACATACACATATTCATCAACACTACCACAATCATTATCCCTATGGTTTATATGGTTATTGTTGTTCACTGGTTTTGTTTTGTTTCTTCTTCTTCTTGTGCAGTGGGTGAGTTTGTGTGAAGCATTTCTGATAGAAGCAGAATGGTTTGCTTCAGGGAAGGTTCCCAGCGCAGAAGAATACTTAAAGAATGGGATAGTAAGCTCAGGAGTGCATATAGCAATTATTCACATTTTCTTTCTCTTAGGCCAATCAATCACCAAAGAATCAGTGCACAAAATAGACAACTCTCCAACCATCATCTCGTCCACAGCAACAATTCTTCGTCTCTGGGATGACTTGGGAAGTGCTGAGGTAAACACACATTAATTCTTTATTTTCACAAATCAACCTTCTCCAAAAAGTTTTTTTTTTTTTTGGGATGGAGCTTAGTAATTCGGGAGAATTACTGTGCAGTATTAAAAAACAATTTAATTACTAAAAATATCTCACAAGTGACATATAATAACAAGATATGATTAAAAAATAACAAAAAGTTGTATGTTGTTAATTTGTTGTAAAACTTTTTACCTCGCATGCTGGTTTCTTATTGAATGATTTTTAAGTGATTGGAATGATTATGTACGACAGCTAATAATTAAAACAATACTGTATCTCCAGATAACAAAAAATGGAATATTAACGTGTGGTCCTGCTTACTTAAATTGTGTGGTCTTGCTTGGCTGGATCTAAATTAATATGTGGGAAAATTTCACTGCACTTCATTAACAAATTATTCTTAAACAACCCCCAAATTTTCTAAAACTTCACTCGGTGCCCTAAGGCTAAACTGAAAATAAAATTTGTGGGTGAAAAGACAATTATGTTTTTACTTTACAAGTCAAATATGATTATTTATAAGATGAATAAGTGAAATTATAAGGTCATTTCGGCCATATATAAGATAATGAGCATATTTACAAGAATACATACTTTTTATAAGATACATGTGAGAATTTATAAGTCCAATACATGCATTTATAAAATACACATGGGAATTTATGAGACCGCTTCTGCGGTATACAAGACAAGGGAATAAATATCTTTTGAGCAAAAAAAAAAAAAACTTAATTTCAGTTTAATCCCATGCGTGCAATGAAATTTAAGAAAATTTTCGGGTTATTTGGGAATAATTTGCAATAATGAAATTTTTCCATATTCTGTGGACCCTGATAGATTATTTGATTTTTTAATGATTAGATATTGTTTACTTGGTACGGCAAACAATAATTCAAACAGTATACTGCTGTATCTCTTGATACGACAGAAGCGTACTTCTCAGGGGAAAAAAAATTTATCAGTTCATCAGATGCTGTAATTGAGTGAAGGAATAATAATAATGAATTGAATGTGCAGGATGAGAATCAGGAAGGGAGGGATGGGTCATATATAGAATGCGCAATGAAGAAGGAGAAGATGAGCAGAGAAAGAGCAAGAGAGGTAGTGATGGCTAAGATCTCAGATGCGTGGAAGAGTCTCAACAGAGAAACCATTTTGGGAGACACTTTCGCTTCATCTTTTACTAAAGCGGCTCTCAATCTGGCCAGGATGGTGCCTTTGATGTACAATTACGATCATAACCAGTCCCTTCCAAAACTTGAGGCCCACGTCAAGTCTCTGCTCTCCGATCATGTTCCTTTGTGAATAATTTATATCCACACGCACCCCACGAAAATTTCAAGCCTTCAAATTAAAGATTCTCGCTTCTCTCGTGGGGACATACTTCGCTCAATCTCAATCTTTGCGCCACGTTGATCCATGCTAGATCAAGTCTCCATGGTTAAGATTCATTCTATAAAATGATTATTATAATATTCAATGATAAAATATCATAAATAAATTTGTGCTTTAGATTTTTATGTGAATAGTTTACCATTGTAGATTTTTATATTATATTTAATGTTATAAAAAAACTTTTACATAATATTAAATCTCAATCATTGAAAATTGATCTAATAGTTGAGATACTAAATAAAGAGGAAGATCAATTGAGACATTCATTTTCTATAATATACAGGATTACTATCATTGTTTATTCTTATAATTTAATCAAATTTTGGTTTAGATCCTTGTACGTTTAAATAATTAGTTTTTGTATAGGAACCATATGTTCAACTCATATTAAGTACTTATAAAACTATAAGGATCAAAATCAACTATTTGAACAACATGGATCAAAACTAAAGCTGATCAAACAGTATGGATCAACAATGAAATTAGCTTTGATAAATAATTTTGCAGATTCATTGTGTTGAAACCAGCATGGTTATATTTAATTAATATAATCACTACTACAAAAAACGCTTTTAACGTCCCTTTTTTGGGCCTTTTAACGTCTGAAAACAGAGGGACATCTATCTAAGCGTCGTAGAAAAAACTATCAACAACGTCCCTAAAATAGGGGACGTCTTTTGGTCAGACTTTAGACGTCCCCAGTCGTTACTGGGGACGTCTAAAGTGTTTCTGAACCACTTTAGACGTCCCCAGTTTAAACTGGGGACGTCTAAAGTGGTTCACAAACACTTTAGATGTCCCCAGTGCATCTAAAATTTTTTTTATGGCCTTTTATATATACATCACTGTCCGGCAAATTTAAACTGCAGAAATTAGATAGAAGAAATATCGCATAAACCAGAATGGAAACAACAACAGTTCAGCACTATCTAATAAACATGTTATCCAACAATCTAATAGTATGTACAACAACATAACTCTAATTCGCACCTTGGAAATTCATCCCAAAGAACCATACACGCATTTGAGGCAAAACTCTGACATATTTTTGTAATTTAGTTGAATTTTGAATAATGTTAAACTAGACTAACCTAAGCCAAACCAAATTCATTCCTAAGTATCATTGTCATTTTTTTAACTCATGTCTATATATATACATCACCGTGTTGAAGTCTGCTGACGAAAAAAACAAGTATGCAATAATGACAGTCCATTTCCATATCAAGCAAATTAGAAGCAGATTAAAAGTATGCATATACAAGTTACTCTGTTTTTCCAGTTTCATAATCTGATTTAAATTAACATTACAAGCATTTGTTCAATCATTTGTATCCAAAGTTGTGGGAGTGAGAGACAAACCTGTGGACGACGGAAATGGAGATGACTCACGGTGCCACCAGCTAGGAAGACGATAGTTGTGAAAGGGAGACGCAAATGATGGTGCTCTCGTCAAAGAAGAGAGAGGGAAAAATAGAAATATGATTATGAGAAAGAGGAAGGCAGATAGGGAAGGAAGCACGGGAAAGGGAGTTGCAGCAACGAACTGAGAAAGAGGAAGGAAGACGGGAAAGGAAGCAAGGGAAAGGGGAAAGAGGAAGACAGCTTGGAACGAAGCTCATGAGGGAAGACAGAATGAAGCTTGGGGAAGGAAAATAAAGCTGCTGGCCTGCTGCTGATGGGATGGGTGTCTGACAGGCTTTTCCGCGTCCCCAGTCAGACTGGGGACTTCTAAAGTTCCACTTTAGACGTCCCCAGTCAGACTGGGGACTTCTAAAGTGGTTCAATTTTTTTTTTAAAAAAAAATTCAACCAGCGCCAATATTTCCCGCTAAATATTGAACTTTGGGCGTCCCTAATTTAAAAAGGGACGTCCTTTAGGGTCGTTAAATGTCTAGTTTGTAGTAGTGAATGCTCTAATATGAGATGAATATAGGGCAAATTGGTTAGATTAATAATTGATTTACTAAATATATGTTGAGTTTCAGCTCCTCGATCACTACGGCTGAGTTATTAGATAGTATTTATTTAAGAAGACCTCAATCTTTGTTTTCGAGTGGGAAATACTCGAAAATTATTGCGTGCTCTAAAAATTATTTGATGAAAGATCTCATGCTTGTTCATGACGAATTCACTCAGATTCATCCTCTCTACAAAACTATCGTTAAAGCCAGAAACCTTCTAATTAATACGGTGTTTGGTCCATTATTTTTTTGCAAAAATCACGCACATACATCAAAATATTTTTCCCAAGTTATTTTTTTGGTTAAGGTTCATCCATTAATTAAAGTATTTTTCTAAGCACACCTAATATTCTAAAAATTTAAAATAAAATATAATAAAAAGGAAATTGAATCCACTTCGCCATGGGGAAAACGCTGGAAGAGGGAATCAATGGAGTTAACGGATCAGGAATGAGATTTTTAGGACATTCTCTCATGGCAGGACTCCTCAAGAACCCAATTTTTGGACCTCTTCACACCCACATTCACGCAAAAATGAACAAGAGGAGCAGCGTGCAAGGGCATTTTCGGAACATCCATTTTCTTCCCCAAATCCCTTCACATTTGGGGAGACATTTTGGGGGGAGAAAATGAGGTGGCCCCACAGTCTTGCTTTTCTTCCCTTATCCAAATCGAAGAAAACTCGATTCCCCCCCCCCAAAATTTTCCTCCTTATTTTTCTTTCCTTTGATTTTCTCTCCAATCAAACAAGGGGTAAAGTATATGAACTAAAACTAATGACTTGAAATTATATAAACTAAAATCAAAGTTTGATCAAACTGTAAGGATTAACGACGACGACAAAAAACTAGGTTATTAAGAAGCGGAGGACGGATTTATTCAAGTGTGTGTTTGGCAGAGCTTTTCATGGGTTCAATTGGGCGTTTGGCAGGCCCAATTTGACTTATGAGGGTTTTTGGCTTTTTGGTTATATTTGGAAGCACCTTTTTCCAGTTGGGCTTATAACAAAAAAACGACTTTTGCTAATAAGCTCAAAAAGCCAGCTTTTGGAGCTTCTGCTTTAGGCATGAGAGTTGGTGAATATTTATTTACCATTATTTAATTTGAACAACCCTCATTATGTCCTCTATTATGTTCGAATTTCTCTCTCCCCTTTCTTATCAAATACTCCACTTGATTCCCTTCTTCACTTGTTCTTCTTGTTTCTAGGCGATTCCCAGAGGTCATCCATCTTCTTCTTCTTGTCGTTGATCAGACCATCTTTCCGGCCTCTCGGCATTATGGGTGGTCAGATGCCGTGGTCTGGTTTGTTAGTTTGGGTGTGAAGTTTTTTCTACTCTGGATTGTTTTCTTGTCGGCTGGAGAGGATAATGTGATAGTTGTTGGATCTGTAGTATGCAAAGGTTATGTCTCTTTCCTTGGATCTTTCTTGTGTCTTTATCATAAATGGAGGAAGAAGGAAGTGAAGTAAAGGAACTTAAAACAAAACCACATCCTTTGTTTATTCCCATTCATCCTGTGTTTCTTGCGTCTTTATGTAGGCATGCTTGTTCATGGTACTTGTCAGATCTCTGTGTGTGAATGGTAAAAAGCACATATTTTTCACCATTATTATTATGATGCAACAAGCAAGGCAAGCTGGGCCCTTTGAGGAAGCATGTCGCCCCAAGTAAAGGCCGGTTGATTAGATTAAAAAAACTTTCAGACTAAAATGTAATGGGGGTTAATCTTGAGACTTGATAGTACATACTCACCTTAAAAGGAAAAAGAAGAAGGAAAGGCTCTAGTGGGTTTGGAGATATTTACTCTGATTCCAACAAATATCAATTTTGTTTTCAAAGTTGAATGCAATGCCCTAAATTTTGCTTTGTATAGAATAACTTTATTCTAAAGTCTAATGCGCCTACATTGATACTGTTAGTGTTAAATGATGTAATTAATAAGGAATTGGTGGTAGATAGATAGTTGGTGGATAGTAGGTGGTGGTAGATAGTAGGCTCCCTCTATAAATACTCATGTAAGTCTTGTAAATGAAATAATCTGAAATATTTTTCATGTGCTTCAATGTAATTCTACAATCTCAACATAGTATCAGAGCCATTTGGTTCCTTCTTTTACCTGTGGTGGTTTCATTTTCGTATCACATGGTTTCAGATTTAGATATGAGTTTCGTCTTCTTCTGGCTGCACTCTTTTGATTTTGGTCCCTGGTGAGACCGTGTAGTGTTCGTCCCTGGTGAGACATCTGTTGTTGGTTTGGTCTCTAGTGAGATCATTGTAATTGGTTTGGTCCTTGGTAAAACCGTTTAATGTTCGTCTCTAGTGAGACGTTCGTTATTGCTTGGGTCCCTTGCAAGACCATTCGTTGTTGGTTTGGTCCCTGATGAGACCGTTTGGTGTTCGTCCCTGGTGAGATGTTTATTTGGATTTGGTTCTGCTGTTGCTGACTCTTTTGGGGTACAAACATGAACCTTTTAGTATGCAAAACCTAATGCAAATGATGAGTCAATTCCCAGTAGATATAGACAACAAAACTTCTAATGGAAAAGATGATATGCTCCATGAAGAACTTTCACACTGTGATGCTGCTCTTCAATAGATGCGGAAAGAGCTTAACTAAAGTTGTTGAAAATATGAATGCCATACAGGAAAGCTTCAAAGCTCGTCTAACAACTGAAGGAAGCCCCATTTTGAAGTTGAAGTAAGGGGGACGCTGAATAATGGGAAACTCTAAAACCCATCGATGCTTATAAACATAATGCAACCCAAATAGTAAACCCACTAAGGAGCCTCTTAAACCCAGTCTTCCAATCACCCAAAACCCATCATCATGCTCTCTGATTGCTCTCACTCTATAAAGCGACACAGATGTTGTGAAACCCGAAGCTCCCCAATCAGGCCCATCCTATTTCAAAACTTCTCCAAAAAATGCCATCTCTAACACCAGACCTACTCATTAAGAATCGCTTTCTGGGATTCTTAATCTGGCAATCGATTTGTAAAAGAGATGTTTGGTGTTCGTCCCTGGTGAGATGTTTGTTGTTACTTGGGTCCCTTGTAAGACCATTCGTTGTTGGTTTGGTCCTTGGTGAGACTGTTTGGTGTTCGCCCCTAGTGAGATGTTTGTTGTTGCTTTGGTCCATGGTGAGACCGTTCGTTATTGTTGTAGTCCCTAGTGAGACTGTTCGTTGTTTTTTTGGTCCATTGTGAGATCTTTTGAATGTTGTTGTTCCCTGGTGAGATCTCAGTCTTTGTTGATCAAGCTCTCTTGGATGTGTCTGAAGTTGTTGCTCAATTTAGGATCTTACCATGAGAAAGCATATTATTGGTAGAGGCTATGAATCTAGACATTATTTCCTTGATGATTAGTTGTTGCTCACATTCAAGCTGCTTTCAGCTTGAGGGGAAGTGTTGAGATTATAGAAAGTTTAGAATTAAGATATTAATTGAGTAATATTATTATGATTGATTATTTAGCATTTATTAGAATTAGATTTGAATATTTTATTATTATTATTTGATTTGATTAGGACAGATTCTAGAGTTAGGGTTTGTCCATTAGTTTGCCTATATAACAAGTTAGGTAGACCTTCTAATGAAAGCCTTAAATGGGACACGGGTTGAGTATCTTTGTAACAAGTTGGGCATGATTAATATATATGCTCCAACTTGAGGGGGAGTGCTAGTATTAAATGATGTAATTAATAAGTAGTTGGTGGTAGATAATAGTTGGTAGGTAGTATATGGTGGTAGATAGTAGTTGGTGGATAGTAGTTGGTGGTAGGTAGTAAGTTCCCTCTATAAATACTTATGTAAGTCTTGTAAATGAATTAATCTGAAACATTTTCCATGTGCTTCAATGTGATCCTACAATCTCAACAGGTACAATTTAAATATCATCAGCAAACACTTTGTAACTTAAATTTTTTTTATCAAATTATATATTTTGGCACCACATTTTGTAACTTAAATTTTTTCACTTGTTTATAATATTAAATATCATTTTTATATTACAATTATCACAAAAACACTTATACAATAGTAAATCCAAATAAGTTTTCATTTTTACAAAAGCACTTATACAATTGTCAATCTAAATATAAATCATATTACACAATTTGACTTTACCCAATCTTACTTTTACATAAGTCAGATTGCAAATAAGCCATTTTTTACACCGCTATCCCAAACACACCCGCCTCAATCTTGTTTACGAATGAAAAATACTCGAAAATTATTGTTTGCTCTAATTTGGTGATGAAAGCTGTCGTGCTTATTCATATCGAATTCCATCCTCTCTACACAACTGTCGTTAAAACCAGAAACTTTCTAATACGGTGATTGAACGATTATTTTTTAGCATATATCATGCCTATATATAGTAATATTTTACCCATATTATTTTTTGGTTAAAAATATTCCAATACCTTGAAGTATTTTTTTAATATATGTTTAGTATCCTAAAATATTTTGTGACGGATCCAATATCTTTAAGTATTTTTTTTAAGTGCATCTAGTATCCTAAAGCATTATTGTGATATAAATTTTCTCTTAAAGTATTTTCTGAATTTATTTTTTATCAATTTTGTTTTTGGATATCTTTATTACTTGTCCACAACACTTTCAATAATCATTTTGACAAGACTAAAAATATTTTCTAAACTTTGACTAAAAATAATCATTTTGATAATTACTTGTCCACAAGGTGCTTTAGGGTTTTGCTTTAGGGATAAACCACTAGGCGCACCTAATAAAATACTTATGGGTGTTGGATCAATGGTAACCCCTTTTATTTTAGTGTACGTGTGAGAACCATTTTTTCTTGCCTTGTCTACATGTATATCTCCGTTCATTCTTTTTTATGGGCAATTCAGTGATAGTGTAGCAACTGTAAATCTGCAAGATGCACAAACCTTTGGTACAAAAAAAGAAGCATAAATTTACCAAAAAAAAAGAAGCATAAACTTTTGACCGCTTAAATATTAGATTCTAAGTTCGAGCCTGTGTTAAAGAAGGAAAAAACCAGTGATATTGAGTAATCCCTCAAGTCCTAAATATAAGACATTGTTGATTTTTTTAAGAGATTAAATAAGCTAAATAAGTTACTTAATGATATCATATATTGTGTGTGATTAAATTATATATTATTTTACAAGTCAGAAAATTTAGTTTGAATAAAAAATGATAAATATAAATACTTTAAAATAATTTAATCAATTTCATTAATTTTCTTACAAACTTAACAACAGAGTCTTAATTTTTTTTTTTTTTTGTTAAACAGAGTCTTAATATTTAGTACCGAGTAATGTTATGAGTGTGTTTGGAACAACGATAGGAAAAATAAAGTTTCTCAATTTAGCGTTTGATAATTTTATTTTTGGTAAAAGCCTGATTGTGTAATGTGATTTATGTTTGGAACAACGATTGTATAAATGACTTTTGCAAAAGTAAAAATTGTTTGGATTGACTTAAGTACAAGTGACTTTTGTGATAATAGTAAGAGATAGTGGGTGAAAAAATATTTTAAAGGGTTAAAAACACCAAAAAATAGTTTTAAATAGTTTTTGGAACTGAAAAAGTACATTAAAGATAAAATTGCAATCAGTCTGATAACACATTGGGTACAGTTGAAAAAATATTTTAAGAGTTAAAAGTACCAAATAATAGTTGAAATTAATTTTTGTAGCAAAAAAAGTACATTAAGGGTAAAATTACAATAAGTCTGATAGTACACTGGACACAACTAAAAAAATATTTTAACTATTCTCACTCTCCCCAAAAGCTAAATCAGTAAAAGCTAAGAAATAGAGCTTATGACAAAAACTATTAAGATAGAATTAAATTCGATTGCTCACTTTAAAAAACAAACACTCAAACTTATTTTTTCAAATTGTGTATTGAGGTTATAGGCTGAATTTAGCGTTTGGGGTTCAAAACCAACCCCCCACCCAAACACACACTATGTCGGCTTCACAATGCATCATTATGAATGGGGGGTCCATGCATTCATTGTGGGGGCCTGTGCTGATAAATCGTTCAACAGAGTCACGTGTGTTGTTCGGGCCAATTCAAGTCGGCCATGAAGAAAAGCAAAAAGTCTGCCTCTCTTTCTTTTTTTCTTTTTTGCCAACAAATCTACAAGTCACAAAACACGGGGATTTTTCGGCCGACCATGTCTCATATCTTTGAATAATTAGAATAGCTCCCAACTAAGTGGAAAATATTAATTCTTTGGGGGGTTTTTATTTGTCAATAATATTAATTAAATTTAACAAAACTCGTTGTACAATTTTTTTTCTACACCACTCAAGGTAATCAAATCCGAACTAATCACTGAACCGGTCGGGGTACTGGGTTAAGGGTCAGCGAGTCAAACTAGAACTAACCTGAAATTAAACCAGTGAGTAATAGAAGATTTTAGGATTATTAGTATAAATCTTTTTTTTTTTTAAAAATCAAACCAGACAGGGTTATCGGACCGAACCGATCTACTACCAAGTTTGATGGTTTCCAATCCGGGGGTCTGATAAGCATGGTACCACTATTGCCTTGTCCTTTATTTATTTGTGTTATTCCGTGCAATATTAGGGTACTTCTTCTCCACAGCCACAAGAACTTGTCCCTGATAATTATTTTTATACAACAACAACACACACAAATTGTGTTTGTATACGAGTATTTTATTTATCTTTCATTCTCAAAAGCGCCTTCTCTCTCTGCGGGAGCAATAATTTATTAATTAAAGGAACAAATATGAACGGCTTAAGGTTACAAAAGGAAGTAAAATATTGAAACAACAATAGGGAGGGAAGCTTACATGACTAGATGGTGAAAAGTGATTAACATTAGTCAACTTCTAATCACAACTTTCCAAACTCAGGCTTTGGGGTGTTGAATCATGTTATTTATAATTTTTAAAAAATCTATCTTTATAGATTATATAAAGATATAGAAAATATTTAGGTGCAGATGTAAAAATTTGAGGTCATTAAGCAGGCACTAGTGATATTTTATAATGTAGGACTAGGTCGAGAGTGATTAGTGAACAGCTTCATCAGCCGCTATATATTGCATATTGGGATGCCCTACAAAAACTTTAATTTCTTTGTCCTTTTATATTTTTTTTTTTTTGGACAAATGTCCTTTTATATTTTGATTCGACTCATTTCCCACGTTTTTAGTTAACGTTCTTCTTATCCACCACAACCACAATCAATACATATCCTTTTGGGTTAGTCCATGTGTTCGAAATTAATTAAAGCAGCAAACAAAAAGTTAGTTATTGATTTTGACATTTTCTTTCATGTCTTTTTTAGTGTTTTATTTGATATTGTGAGGCTCATAAATTTTGTCAGATTAATTAATAATATGTGAAAATTTCAACTTAATTATGCTTATCCAATGTAAGACCCTATTCATATGAGTCTGCCGGTTCAAAAATAGGAGAATATATAATCCCGGTTTAGAAATTTTTTTAAAAAAATTGTATTAATCTTTTTAGTAATGATGTATTATGTTTATTTTGGACTCAAAATATAAGAAATTTTAATTAGGGATATGCACTGTGTAAATCAATAAAGAATAATTCCCCCAAAGAGCACTAAAAATATAAAATTTGTTATGAATATTAAATATGTGGATGTCCATTGACTTACATCTAGACCAATTTACTCTTCCAGTCAACTTGACATAAAGAAGAAAAGAAGACTTGATACAAAGCAAAAGCAAAAGAAGACATGACATAAAAAAGATATAAAGTAACCATGGTTATGTAACCAGGGTTAAATTCCTGACTCTATATAAAGGCTTGTAATCGATTGTTTCAAATGAACTGAATGAGAACTTTTCTCTAACTTCTCTCTAGAAATTCTATCAATTTTCTCTCTGAATCCTATCAATCTTCTCTCTTATCACATATACTTTTATAATACGTTATTAGCACAAAGCTCTAAACGAAGTTTGAACGATGGCAAACCTAGAAAAACTTGAAATTGTGGCTCTTAATATTACTGGGAAAAATTATTTATCTTGGGTGTTGGATGCGGAAATCCACTTAAATGCTAAAGGTCTGGAAGACACAATCAAATAAGGGAATCATGCATCCAACCAAGACAAAGCCAAATCCATGATTTTTCTTTGCCACCATTTGCATGAGGATTTAAAAATTGAATATTTGATAGTAATGGACCCACTTGTTCTTTGGAACAATTTGAAAGAAAGGTATGATCATCAGAAGATAGTCATTCTTCCAAAAGTTCATTATGACTGGATACATTTGCGCCTACAAGATTTTAATTCTATAAACGAATATAACTCAGTTATGTTCAGGATTACTTCTAAATTGAAATTATGTGGAGAAAATGTTACTGATGATGATATGTTAGAAAAAAACATTCTTCACATTTCATGCATCCAATTTGCTCCTGAAGCAGCAACATCATGAAAAATGTTTCAAGAAATATGCTGAATTAATTTCTTGTCTCCTTGTGGCTAAACAAAATAATGAGTTTTTATTAAAAAACCCATGAATCCCGTCCAACAGGCTCAACTCCATTCCCTGAAGTGAATGCAGTAACAAATGAATTTAATTGTGGCCGTGGCCGTGGTCATGGACATGAACGTGGACGTGGGCGTGACTATAGCAGTGGGTGTGGCCGTGGCCGTGGTCGATATCATGGTAGTTCAAATTCCTACCAGAAGTGGGAAAAGACTGATAAGAACCAAAAAGGGGAAAGCAGTAGGAATAATAAATATGATGATAATCCATGTTATTGATGTGGTGGTAAGGGACATTGGTCTCGTACCTGTCGTACGCTAAGATACCTAGTTGATATTTACCAAGAATCAATTAAAAATAATAGTAAATGATCAAATGTTGAAGTTAATCATGTTGATCATGCTGGAAATTCTGAGTATGGCGATATGGATAATACATATTTGGATGTTGCAGATTTCTTCATTTAAATTGCTATGTTATATTTAAAGTTGCTTCTATTATATGTATTAATTGTAATTATGTTTTTATCTTTCTTTTAATGAAGAATGAATCTTATTGGCATCAATCCTGAAGATTTATGTCTCGTTGATAATGCAACAACTCACTCAATACTCATACATGATAAATATTTTTCTTCCTTAGTAATATGAGAAGCCAATGTTCATATTATATCTGGTAGTATAAATTTAATTGAAGACTCTAGAAGAGCAAATATTTTGTTACCTAAAAGAACAAAATTATGCATTGATAATGCATTTTATTCTACGAAGTCTAAAAGAAACTTATTGAGTTTCAAAGATATCCACAGAAATGGATATCATTTAGAAACAACAACTAAAAATAATTAGAAATATCCTGTCATCACAAATATTGTTGCTCGTAGAAAATGCATATTAGAAAGTGTTCCTATTTTTTCTTCAAGCTTGTATTACACATGTATAAGTACAATTGAAACACATGCTATTGAGAACCAGAAATTCATCAATACAGACCAAAAGTCTACCAATGCAAGCCCACAGTTTGCTAATGTAAACCAAAAGTTTACTAATGAATTTAATATTTGGAATGGCCGGTTAGGCCATCCCGGTTCAATCACAATGAGACAAATAATTGAGAATTCATGTGGACATACCCTGAAGTATAAATAAATACCAAAATCTCATGATTTCTCATGTGCTGCATGTTCAAAGGGAAAGTTAATTATTCGCCCCTCACTAAGCACAGTAGAAAGTGAGTCTCTCAAAGGGAAAGGTAATTTATTATATGTTTTAAAAGAATTTAATTATAAAATTATAAAACAACTAAATGATAAATCTAAACCAATTAAAATGAGCTATTCACCTTCTTCTATATATCTATAGTCATCTATTGTCAAAACTCAAAACTCTCTCAAAATATTAACCCCAAAATTTTCACTAATAAACACAATATTATCCTCTTTAAAAAAAACGTGAAACAATATTTATAAAGAAAATTTAATAAAAAAATTATTTTAAGTACAAAAATTACCCTAAAAGTTTAAAACATTACATGTTGAAATCGCACAGCCGGTTTTCTTGCCAAATGACACAAAGGTGGGGTATTTAATAATAGCCCACCGACTTAAGTTAGGGCCACCTGCCCTTTAATTTTATTTATTTAAATCATATTTTAACCAATTTTTTTCAATAATTATTTGTTAGATCCCTTTCTCATAAATAATTATTTTTAATTATAATTACATTTAACAAATAAAATAAGGATACTACAGTGTGTGCTTGGGACTTTGGGTGGGAGGTGGGGGGCTCTCACCCTTGTCTATTGAGGACGAATTGACTACAACCACAGACAATTTTTAGTGAATCATGCACTATTTTTATGCATTAAAATATCAAAAACTTCCTCAGCAACGATAAATCACATTCACCCCTGAAATATCTTCAGTTCTTCACTTACTACTCATATAAGAATAAACTAAATGCAATAAAAAGGATTGTAATCCCATATTAGCAAAAAAAATTGAATTATGTTGTTGAAATTGTTATCAACATATTAATTAGGACCTAATTTGGAAAAATATATTTTTAATGAATGTTATTTGGATAAGTAATAATTGGGTATCCTTAGGGAACCTTGAGATTTGAAACATCTTAATAGACAAGTCATGTTGGGAGAGTTGCTTCCCTTGAATTTGAATTTATTATCAATTCACCAAAAAAATTTGCAAAAATAATAAATCTTAGGACACAAAAATGGTTTACATTATTAGAACAAAAACGCTTTACACATGTTTGGTTTGAAGAAAGATACCCAGAGGGGAAAATTGTGTCTCAACTAACCCTTTTCTCTACTTCCTCTCTATTTAATTTCTCTACCATTGGATTAGCTTTTAATTGTGGAGATTTTATATTATATTAAAAATATTATTGTAATATAAATATCAAATGATAATAATATTTTTAAAGAACAAATATCAACTATTAAAATTCAATCCAATAGTAGAGAAATTAATTGGAGAGGGAGGTTCATGGAAATACTCTTTTCCTCCAAGGCGCCAGCCCCCTGGTCTTTTCTCTTGTTTTTCCCCACTTTAGAGTAATTAGAAAATGGTAGTTTTTTTTTTTTTAAAAGAATAATTTCAAAAATAAAAGAGGTAATAATTATATTTTATTGTTTTCAATTGTTTTGGGCAAAAAATGTGTCTTTAATTAGAAATATCAATCTGTAAGCTTAATGCGTTAGTCATACACTCGCTTTAAACTAGCATATCCATTAGCGTGCTAGATCTTATATCTAACGTGTCACAACCCATATCAATTTAGAGTGTTGTACTTCTATCAATCATTTAACACACTAATTCATGTACTTACCGTGTTAACCACAAGTTATACATTTGTTTCATCTTCAATTCAATTTCCTCCTCTAACACACTAAGCCCTTGATCTGATGTATTAATCATCATCTTAAACAAGTAAAAGATAAATCCTAACTGATCATTCACACACACTCAAATAACATGATTAATTGAGTGTGTGAATAAGCAGTCCGGTCACAATTTGTTCAATCAAATTAAAATGACGTAGTTTTGATTAGTGAAATATTTCTAACTGCTAAATAAAAGTGAAGCGGGTGAGATCAGGGGCATTAACAAGGACACTAGACGAGGGGCAGCAAACTTCCTTCACTCTAGCTAGGTACACTTCAAACGTTGTCTATCATTCCAACAATCTTTACCGCAAGAAGTTAAAGATGACGGATATTAATTATTAATAGAAATGATATGTTTACAAACATACATACATATATATATCATTACACGAAGACATGCTTCAAGGCTCTCTATAATATCACCTAGGGGTGTTCATAAGCAGGGTTTGGTAGGGCGAAGGCCTTGCCCGATGCCCTGCCTGAAGGATCATTTGGCTGCATTTTACAGCTCGATGCCCGACCCTACCTAGTAGAAGTCCGAACATTTTTGGGCCCACCCTTGACCAACTTATTTATCAACCCCCCAAACCCCAAATTCAGTAGCAACATTTCCATGGCTACCATAAAAATGTTTCATGACATATATTTAATATGTTGGCTTATGGTTTTACCCCATACATATTTGAAGTGAAACAAGGCAAATATAGCAAAAAAGAAAACGTTTCAACATAATTATGTAAAACTTCAATATTAATTAAAGGAAGATAGGATAAAACAACTAAATTTCACATTGCACATAAAACTTTTATCCTATCTCAAAAGCCCTTGAGCAAACGCCACCATCATCCAATCAACAAAGGGAATCATATAAGAGCCACAGGACATACTAAAAGCATTGTGTAGACACTAATTTCAGGGTACTGACAACAATAATGCTTTCAATAAAGCACCCACAAAACTATAACAACCTCTCTCTATCAGGAGAAGAGTTCTAGGTCTCAAGCTGTCAATTTTTTGCCATTCAAGATTTGAGCCACAATAACAACTAAACCTGAAGAACAATATGGTCTTCAAATGTATTCCATAATTCTCCACTTGGAACATCCCAAAATAAGTCTACAACTTAAGTGTTGAAGTAAAAAAAACTACCATATGTCTTAACAAATAGTCAAATACCCATACTTGAAGAATTAAATAACATCCATAATCCATTAAAAATAAGGCATCAAAAAATTGTAATTAAAGCCTTTTAGTTGTGCAAGTGGTTGCATCAATCCCCCAAAATGGACAAAAGGATGAAACAACTGGAATTACTTATAAGTAAGCAAAGAAGAAAGCGTATAATTATGTACAAGAAAATTTATATTTACAGGTAAATTTTTAAAGGTTGAAAATTACCTACTTGGCAACTCATTCTTGTAAAATTATCCTTCAATCACCATTAGCCAACTATACCCATTACATTCTCTCTTCTCCAAGTGCAGCATATAGGGGGGAATAAAACAACAATTATATTACAAATTATGAAGTAATATCACTACAAAAAAAATGAAAATTAGCAACGGAATTTAGCGACGGAATTTCATTCGGTCGCTAATCCTTCCCTGATCCCTCACAAATTCCGTCACTAAAATTAGCGACGGAATCACATTCCGTAACTAAATTCCGTCCCTAATCCGTCTCTAATTCCGTCCCTAAAATTAGCGACGGAATTTAGCGATGGAATTTTTCCGTCACTAAATTAGCGACGGAATAGAGATGGAATCACATTCCGTCCCTAATCTGTCTCTAATTCCGTCATTAAAAATTAGCGACGGAATATTTCCGTCGCTAAATAGAGACGGAATTACATTTCGTCTCTAAATTCCGTCCCTAATCCGTCTCTAATTCCGTCCCTAAAATTAGCGACGGAATTTAGCGATGGAATTTTTCCGTCACTAAATTAGCGACGGAATAGAGACGGAATCACATTCCGTCCCTAATCTGTCTCTAATTCCGTCATTAAAAATTAGCGACGGAATATTTCCGTCGCTAAATAGAGACAGAATTACATTTCGTCTCTAAATTCCGTCCCTAATCCGTCTCTAATTCCGTCATTAAAAATTAGCCACGGAAATTAGCGATAGAATTTTTCCATCCCTAATTTTCGTCTCTAATCCGTCTCTAATTTCCGTCACAAATAATTAATTTTTTCAATAATTATATTTTTTTATAATTATAAATTTCTAATACAAATATTAAAATAAATAAATAAAATTATTAATTCAAATTTATTTTTGAAATTGAAGTTATAATATAATATATTTGAATTTTTAATAATATATTATATACAAATAAAAATAAAAATTTTATAAATGCAAAAAAAAAAATATCATAAAATGAATAAAAAAGATATTAATAATAAAAATTTAAGTAGAAAAATTACATAAAATAAAATAAGAAAACTAAATTCAAATATTTAATAATAGATTAAATTTTGTATTTCTAATTTTGTTCACAAAGAAAAAATATATATATATGATTTTGCATTTAAATTACACAGGTTCTTCTTAGCTCAACTGGTAAAGGCACTGGCACACGCGTGGTAGGTCAAGGCTTTGAATCCCAACTTGGTAACAAAATGCAACCAATTTGTGACTTAGACACGTGGCGCGCGATGGAGGGTGACACATGGCGGTAGACCTGGACACGTGGAAGGCGAAGGCGATTCGGTGGTGGCTGACGGGGACACGTGGCCGGCGATGGGTACACGTGGTGGCCGCCGGCGAGGGACATGTGTAGGCTCATTGTGAGGACATGTGGCAATTTAAATTATATAAAAAAAATATTTTGAGACGGATTAGAGACGGAAATTCCGTCGCTAATTAGAGATGGAAAATTCCGTCGCTAAATTCTGTCTCTAATTAGTGAATTCCGTTTTTAATTAGAGACGGAATTTAGCGACAGAATTTTCCGTCTCTAATTTAGCGATGGAAAATTCCGTCACTAATTAGTGAATTTCGTCTCTAATTAGAGACGGAATTTTCCGTCGCTAATTTAGCTACGGAATTTCCGTCGCTAATCCGTCTCTAATTAGCAATGGAATTTAAAATTCTGTCGCTAATTCCGTCTCTAATTTGGTTCCGTTGCTAAACTAATTAGTGATGGAAATTCCGTCGCTAAATTCTGTCGCTAATCCGATGTTTTTTTGTAGTGTATCTTTGTGTTCAGGTGTGTGTGTGTGTATGAATTTATGAGCTTCAGAACAAAAGCTTGTTAGAGCAAGCGTTTCACCCAAGAGGGGGGTGAATTGGGTGATACTAAAATTTTGTTGCAAATATAAAAACTTGACGGTGAATATAAAGCAATAAAGAGTAAGGAGAAATATCACCGAAGTGTACACCGAGAGTTATACTGGTTCGGCCACAACCACTTTGAACTACGTCCAGTCCTCAGAGCTTCTCTGAGAGTTTCACTATAACTTCCAAGATTCAGTGGGTTCTTGGCACCTCAGTACAAGCAAGTTCCTTTGTCTGGACACTCGCTCCCCCTTACAAGTTGTAATCCAATCCCAACTCAAGGTTCCACAACCTTAAGTTACCTCAATAACTAATATTGAGTTTGAATGAAATATCTCTCTCACAGAGTGAATAAGAATCACTGAAGTATAGAATTACAAGTATAATGTAAAACAGAGTAATGAACTTGATAATGCGTTCGTGTGTGTTCTTGTTTTTCTTCTCTGTTTGGATGTTCCCATATATATAGATGCGTTGGTAATGATTGTTGGAACATATTTCTTCATGCCCGTTAGAGCGTGTGCAGCCACTATTGACTTTTCCAGTATTTGAAAAATATCTGTTTGCGGTAGGTGGCATTTGAACGTTGCATTTGACTTTCCTTATTTGGTAAGATCTCTTCATTGTTTATCTGTGGATATGCTAAGAATAATAATACAATGAAAGGTTAATCACATAGGAAACAAATCAATGAACGTTGGAATGACTTCTCAAATTCTGAACTTGCATACTCGAGTAGCTACTCGAGTATTCATTAAAGTTTACTCGAGTACTTACTCGAGTATCATCGTGAAAGTATTGACAAACTACAAGTTAACAAGTGAACATTACATTACTCGGGTAGTGCATGGAGTAAACAAATTTACAAACCTTTGGGAATACCTGTTTACTCGGGTACATACTCGAGTATGGCATACTTTACTTCATAGGTTACTCTAATAGCAACTCGAGTAAACCCTCAAATAAACTTTAGGTTACTCGATGCTTCACTCCAGTAATGTTGGTAGGATTTCAAGGCCGAGAGCACTACAAGTTTTCTGACCTTGTTACTCGAGTACTTACTCGAGTAAACATAAATTTTCTGCATTGCTTACTCGGGTAGCAACTTGAAGTTCTGTGTAAATAACTGTGCATAGTACTTGATTACTTACTCGAGTAATCTAGTTTAAATAAGTGATTAAATACCTGCATACTTGAGTAGTGCCTCGAGTGAAGTGTCATAAAAAACATATCATGTTATTCGAGTATTACCTTCAGGTTTTGCTTACCACAGTGAGTTACTCGAGTAGCTCCTCGAGTAACATTGGCAGGGTTGAAAATGCAGAGAGCAACATATTTCTTGAAGCAGAGTAACTCGAGTACAGACTCGAGTAACGTTGGCAGGCCGAGAGTAACTGGAAGTTTTTACATGGTTACTCGAGTACTTACTCGAGTAACATTGGCAGGCCGAGAGCAACTCCAAGTGATTTACCCGGTTACTCGAGTAGCTACTCGAGTAACGTTGGCAGCTTACTTGAAGGTTGACCTTGTTACTTCAAGTTTTTCTCTCATTACTCGAGTACTTACTCAAGTAATCCTTTAGAAAACTTGCCAGTGATGAAGTTTTTCAGCTTTTTCTCTTGGCCTTTCATCATTACTCCAATGCTTACTTCAAGTAATGATTTGCCCTATTATTACTTTGTTCAAACTTATTTGTTTATCAAATCTTTTTCATACCATCCTTTGTTATCATCAAAACATGAGAGATCTAACAAAGCTTACTTGCAAAATCAGGATTGGAAGACAAATACAACATTTTGGGCAAAATATTAGCATACAAAAGACGAGGAAAATATTAAAATACTTATATTGGAGAGCAAGTAGATTTTAAGCTTCTAAATCCATATAAAATAACAAGACTTGTACAGCTGAACAAGGTCTCAAGTAAAAAATAATAATAATAAAGCATCTTCAAAGGTACATGGATATTTCAACCCCCATCTACCATTCAAATTCATCAGGATATATATATATATATATATATAAAGCCTCAGCTTGTTGACCATTAACGTTCGATGGAATAGGCACCTAAATTTTTAAAATTCTACTTTTCATTAGGATAACAAAGCATCTATAAAGTCACGTCATGAATAAACTGACATCGAAATATTTTTTCTAGAATATATAAAATTTTACAACTAATTATACAAATCAATTAATTACAAAAAAAAAACACACACACACACACACAAAAAAATCGTGCAGAACTACAGATAGCTAGATATGATGTTCTGAGAAATAAATATACACTACAAAAGCTTCAGATTATCATAGTGCGAGTGTATGGAACACCACAAAAGCTTCAGATTATCATAGTCACAGATCTGACTTTGAACCAAGCTCAGGAAAAAAAGATAACCAAAACAATGTTCTGAGAAAAAAAAGGAAATCAGATTAACCAAGATAATAAAGAAAGGATCTATCGATCTAGACAAATTACTCCGAGAATGCGAAAGGGAAGGGTTTAAGAAAGAAAATAATTACCTTAGGATTAAATGAGCTTCTCGCCAATCTTCAGTTAGAGAATAGCACAAGGTGAACACAGATGAGGCGCCATGGAGAGATTGAGAGACGATGACGAGCGGCCAGAGTGAGTAGCAGTAGCTGGAACCTGGAGTTGGAAGTGTTGAGCGTGAGGAAAGGGTTGGCAGTTGACGCAAATGGAGAGAGGGGAAAGGAAAATAGCCATTTTTCGTCCAACGGCTGCTGTTTGGTTCCCATTTTCTCCGAAAAATGATTTCCGGCAAGAGGGTCATCTTCCCTTATTCATAGGAAAATCAGTTCCCACCAAAAATGGTGGGAACCCATTTTCAGGCAAGCTTACAAAATGGAAGAAGACCAACTTAACCCTCTTTGACGGTGGTGATGATGTGGAGAGTTTAATGGAGTTGTTGTCACTGCAGAGGAGGAAGAAGATGTCGATGGTGGTGACGGAGAGGTTGACATGGAAGGAAGAAGAAGCCGACGGTGGGCTCTTTGTTGGCGTCACTGCAGATCCGTCAGTGCGCAGGAGGAGGAAGAGGGCGACAGTGGTGATGATGCGGAGAGGGTGACGGTCGGATGAGGAAGAAGAAGAAGTTGACAATAGTGAGGAACTGAGGATGTCAATTGATGGAGATGGGTTGATGAAATTAATATTATAATAATAATAATGGTAAAATGGTCTTTTGCCTATTTTCCTATCTCATTTTCTTCCAACCAAACAAAAGGTTTCCTATCAACCTATTTTCTTTTCCAGTACGAACCAAACGAGTTAGTGACAATATTTTCTCTTTCTTTCCATTCCTTTTTTATATTTTCCTTTCCATTCAAACCTCTTCTTTGAACCAAACGGGCCCTAAAGGAGCGGCTAAGGCAAATAAGAGAAACAAATAAAGGGAATGCCTCTACTTACTGCGTAATGGACGAGCAGAAGGAGCTAAAGGAGTTGCCTAATAAAAGTTAAAACATATAATATAATATAATTATATAAACTATTATATAAAATAATATTTACATCACATATATATATATATATATCTACCGGGTAGGGCCAAATGGTCAGGGCGGTGTACCCTGCTCAATGCCCGACCTTGCTCGTAAAAATGCCCAGCCCGGTTGTGTCCAATTTTTTTCGGGCTGCTTCTTTTTAGGTATGGCAGGGTGATTTTTTTTTGGGCTAGAGCGGGAGCACCAGGCACCCGGCTTTATGAACACCCCTAATATCACAAATGAAATCAGCTACAAGGTGCACTTGATGCATGGATATGGAAACCTAGTGGGTCCCTTCATTGAAGTAGAATGGTAGTGCTAGTTTGAAGAGAATGGATGAGAAAGGAGCAGAGGGAAGATTTTTTTTTTCTTTTTGGAAAATCCTTAAGAAAAAAGAACTTTAAAAACACCAAAACACAGAAAGTTGCTCTCAATATTTACAAAACTAGAGAAGTGTGATGGAATGATTTGCAATTTTTAAAATTAAATAAAAATGACAAAAAGGAAAAAGGTATGAGTGGTCAATTTTAAATGGGAAGTTATGAAATTCATGTTAGGACTTGTTAAACCCTTATCTAGTGTAGGAATAATACTCCCTCTGGTTCAAAATGTAAAAGGCAAACTTATGAGGGGTGTGATTTTTTTTAATATAAAATCAACTTTATTTTTGTCTTATCATTTAATGTTTTTTCCAATTGTGAACATCCCATTTTGTCTTGCCCTACTCAAAAATAATAAAATATTTAAAAATGAAAAAATCCTCCTTAATCCTTGCATATCTAAATTAATAAGCAAATGTCATTGATGGCTATTTGATTGTAATTGAAATTTGAAAAATAATCATCATTAATGGTGGTTGTCTTGCAATTGAGATTTGTAATAAATAACAACAAATTTTAAAATAATTTATCTCATTAATGCTGCTTGATATTCTTTTTTTTTTTTTTTTGTGACAGAAGGGTCAAGCCCCAGAATTACACATAGACCTTATGTGGGTATAAAGTTCCTACTATATCAGCGTTCAATGCTTCTCTGACTTCCTCAGGCGGTTCATTCCAAAACCTTCGATCTTCACCTATTACCGCACATAATTTTGCCATTATATCTGCACATCTATTACTTTCATGGTATATATGAGTGATGGAGATTTGCCAGTCTCGCTGTAACATGCTGAGAATAGGATTAGAAGGTAGGAAGCCTCCCACGATACTCTTCCCTTTGTTTAAGGCTTCCACCACCATCTCTGCATCACATTCTACCTCAACTTTATGAAAGCCCATTTCCCAGCATATCTGCATCCCTTTACAAATCGCCCAGGCTTCTGTTGCTTAACTTGAACATTTAGTTAGTTTTTGTGAGAATCCTCCAAGCCACTCCCCACAGTCTCCTCTTATTACTCCTCCACAGCCAGAGTATTCTTGTTGCACCGTCATGCCATCCACGTTTAATTTGCACCAACCTACTAGTGGACTTTGCCATTTTACCAACCTCGTTTCTTGTCTCTTGAGAAGATTCATTCCTCCTATCCACTTGTTCCTATAGTTGGGTAGGAACCTTGTCACACACTGCTCTGGGTCCGTTGGCCTTTGGTAATGCTACTTGATATTCTGATTAGGAAATTTAGTGTGGAGTTATTATGGAGAAAAAATAGAAATTAAAAAATACAAAAAAAAATTCTTATTTATGTTGATATGTTTAAATTAGGAAATTATACTTGTGGGAAAAATATAAAAAAATTTAAAAACAAAAATACAAAATAAAAATATGTTGATAGGTTTAAATTAGAAAATGTTACCTTCTTTTATTTGTTTTCTTACTTTGACTTTTGTTCTTCCTTCTCCTTCTTTTCACCTCTATATTTTTTCCTTTTCTTTTATTTTTGAAATTGGCCATTCAAGTACTTTGATTGTGTGACTCTTGATCTCCATAAGCTTTTTGTTGGACCATGTGCTCAATTGTGAATATTGGCATGGCATTGCAGAGCTATTAAACCACGATTTGCATTGTCTTAATTTTTGAAGACAGCATGCTTCTATGCATGCTTTTAAAAACCAGACCGGACCGGACGGTCCAGCCGGCCAGACCGTCACCCGGAGTCAGCAACGGCTCGTTTATGTCATAAGGGCCGTTTTACATGTTAGGCCGTTTCAAACCGGAGAAAAACCGTTTTTTGGCCGGAACCCGCTTTTTAGCCGGAAGCCAGAACGGCTACGCAATAACCGGACAGCTAAGCTTGTGGTAAGAAATGGGCTAGAAAAAAAATCACTGAGAGATGCATGAATGAGTGTCTCGCAGCGCAAGGAGAGAGAAAAATCAAGAAGAGAGATAAGATCCTTGAGAAGATGAAGAAAGGAGACGCAGAGAGAAAGAGAGAGCTGAACAACATACTGTGGTTTCTCCTTCTTCGTCGAGAGCAAAAACACGAGTTACAGAAATGGGAGGAGATGTTTTGAAAAGCAGAGAGAAAAGAAACATGGGGCGAGAAAACGAAAAAGTAATGCAACGTGTAGTCTGAACTCAGAAGGGTGAAAAGCTATTAAAATAATAAAAAATTGCTAAAAAGCTTAAAGATGAAAGAGTCTAGCTAATAGGATAGTAGATTGCATTAATTTGTTTCAGACTTTCCATTTTTTCGTGCTTTGTGAGATGTGACTTTGCCAATCCATCTTCTATTTAGCTCTTAGAAATAAAAACACGACTATATTTATATATTTAAAATTAATTTCTTCCATATGTAATTTTATGATTTTTTATCTTAAATTCTATAATATTAATTTTAAAATATATAAAAAATTTATAATGTTGCTAATGCTATATAGTGTTATTTTATTATAACTCTCATATATTAAGGTGTTATTATGTTAATAATTAAACTTATTATGAATTTATGAGATTCATCCTTAAACTAAGGATGGAATTGGAAGCTCTGGGATTGGAGTTGACAGTCTTAATTTTGGATCTTTTCCTCAAACAGGTAATGATATTTATGATCCAAATTCTTATCAAGAAACTTATACCTGGATCAATTAAAAGTCACCAATGTTTGATAAGTCATGAAATCATTATGGTCTAATGCATTTTGTTAGGTTGATTGTTGACTTAGTGTTCTTCCTTCAAGCATATTTTGTGACCTATATAGTTAACTTCCTATCAAATTAGACCACTAAAGATTAATTATATAATATATATATATATATATATAAAATTATAAATATATACGTATGTAATATTTTTAAATTTAATTATTACGTCACCGGTCTGACTGAACGGTCCAACCGTTCCAACCGGTTGAACCTTGACCCGCTGACCTTTCCGGCTCGATATCTGGCCCGGCTTTTAAAACATTGCTTTTATGTGTGGAAGTCTCATCACTACATGATACTTGGTTGACACCATGGGCCTGTTTGGTACAATGGAATTAATTTTGATGGAAATGGAGATGGAGATGGATATGGAAATGGAAATGGAAATGAGGTGTAAAAGTATGTTTGGTATGTCATGGAAATGAGATATGATTTTTAGGTGAAAAGACCAAAATGTCCTTCAAATTTTTTTTTTCCAAAAAAACATCATTCAGAGAAGCCCGGAACCTTCTCCTCCCGAAAACCTGCACCATTTCATTTTTTTTCAAATGTTTGGTATGTCATGGAAATGAGTCCTAATTTATATGTGAAAAGACCAAAATGCCTTTATAATTAAAAAATAAAAAATTCCTCTCCTTTGAAAATTTTAGGCTTATAGTATGAAATTCTAAAGGAAAAATATATTTTTTTTAAAAAATTGAAACCCGGACCGGACCTGGAACCGGACCGATTCACCGGCAGGTTCACCGGTTTCCGGGTTGGACCGGCCGATCCGGTCCGGGTTCCTGAACCTAGGTCTCATCATAGAAAGGGCAAGGTTGGAATTGAAGACATGGAATTGCAAATCTTAATTATTTGGGTGGAATTGAGTTTGATGGAATTGGCCCCATTTGGCTTCCATGTGGAATTAAATTCCATGAGCATTTCTTTGTACCAAACATGCACAACTCATGGAATTGAATTCTAATTCCAATTCCATGCCTTCAATTCCACCATACCAAACAGGGCACATGGGTTTTGGAGGATGTTTGGAAGACTAAGATTGACAGATAATATAAGCTCACTCAAATATTATCTTTTACTTTGATATATGTTATAATTTATCATCAGTGAAGTAGTGAAGTGATTTTGTTGGTTTTTATGGGAATCAAATTATGGCGTGTCTCTTCTAAATGAGAAAGATGATTTTGAATACATATTTCCATAAGTGAAAATAAAATGAAAAATCTCTCTTTTATGAAAAGTAAATAAAATTGATTTCGAAAGAGATATATGCTATGTGAGGTTTTTAGAACTTTCTCAGGCAAAAATCGGTTATTTTTCCATATGAGATTATGAAAATATCCTCTGGTAAATTATTCTAAGAGCCTTCCAAAAATATTTCTTTTCTTCAAATTAAATGGAAGAGTTATTTTCATGAATAATAAAAAATACAAACCAATAAATAAAAACAATTCTCAAATAAATTAAATAAAATTTTTTCTAAAAGACCCCAACCTATTGACACACATTTCTAACCTGAACTATATGAGCTTTGATCTCTCTAAAGGATATGTAGGCCATAGATCCCCTTCTTAGGTCAAGTTCGATTTTGTAAATAAATATATTTTTCCTTATTTTCTTTTTATAAATAAACATTTTTTCTTTAGTTTTCATTTTATTTTTTTTGTAAATGTTTTTTATTTTTGGGTAATTATAATAAAATTAAAGGCTATATTCATTTTTAAATAATTGACTTAGAGTAACTGTTCTTATGAATCGGTACTATGGGGTGTCTAACACTTTTCCCATGCACAATTGACTCCCTAATGCTACCTGGTTTTCAATTTTTTAAAATAGGTTTCCAAAATTATTTTATTTTAAAATTTTAGTGTCGACTCCATATTTTTTAAATTTCAAGCGCTACACCAATTTTACTCTTAATTAATTATATTTCCCTCTCATTTCTTTTTTCCACTCATTCTCTCTCATTTTTTTTCCTTACTCATTCTTTCTCCCACCCACCCTTTCCATAAATAGGGTTTTTTTAGGAAAGCAATTTATTTATTTTTACATATTTATTATCTTTAACTAATTTTAACTAACCTTTTGAATTACGGAATTTAATTATTTATCTCTTATATTTTGAAATGAAGGTAGCACATCCTTGACTTGTTATTGTCGCCGGTGGTCAATTTTAAATAGGAAGTTATGAAATTCATATGTGAACTCATTAAACTATTGTTAGAACTTGTTAAGCACTTATCAAGTGAAAGAATTAATACATCATTGACTTTTCATTGTCGCAAATGGTTAATTTTAAATGGGAAGTTGTGAAATTTATATGTGAACTTATTAAACCTTTATTAAGTGTAGGAATTAATACATCATTTACTTGTCATTGTCGTAAGTGGTCAATTTTAAATGAGAAGTTATGAAATTCATATGTGAACTTGTTAAACAAGTACCACTCTGGTTCTATTTATAAATGTTTTTTTACCAAAAAATTTAGTCCTATTTATAAGTCTAATTTCAAGATAGTAAATGTATTTTATACTTTTTTACCCCTATTAATTGCAATAAACAAAAGGAATTTATTCATGTTGACTTTTGGAACCAATTATAGATAAGGGCGAAATTGGAAATTTAGCCCATAATTAATGAGTTAATTAATTATCCTTGGTATGTGAGAATTAGTTAAAAAAGACTTATAAATAATACTTCTTTATTTTTGTAAACTTAGAGAGCATTTTTGTCATTTCTATTTAATTTCAAAAAGGACAAATCAGTCCCTCACACCTTTATTGCATTACGAATATTGGGAGCCATTTCTATCTTTCAATATTTTAAAATTTCTTCTTCAAGGATTTTCCCTTTCTGTTTTTATACAGTTATTGTTAGGTTTGAAAGAAATGCTACAGATTCTGGTATTATTTTCCGGAATATTTTAATGAGTTTGATTTTTTTTTAAAAAATAAAAATTAGGGCTAACATTCTTAATAGAGATAAGGTGCAAGATAATAAATTAAAATTTTTTAAACTAAATTTATTATCTTTTAAAAAAATTAAACTTACAAAAATCTCTCCTCCCCTCATTTACTAATCGCACGATGCGCGAGGCTATTTACACCAGTACAAAAAAGGTGTTTTAGACCAGCCCATTTAGACCGGTTGTAGTGGATGCAGGTCTAAAAGAAATGCGCGGTGGCATTTTCGTTATTATAAACAAGTTGGGAGACCGGTTATTATAATAACCGGTCTAAAAAAGATTATTTAGACCGGTTCTATTCTAACCGGTCTAAAAAACTTAGGGATTTTATTTTTTAGACCGGTTGCTAAGAGAACCGGTCTAAAATATATATTTTTTAGATCGGTTAAGAGGATAACCGGTCTAAAAAAAATGTTTTTAAGACCGGTTGCCTAACAACCGGTCTTAAAAGTGGACTTTTAAGATCGGTTATCCTCTTAACTAGTCTAAAAAATGTTCCCAATTTACTTTCGACCGTGCCTCAGCTCACACTCCCGCCTTTTCCAATCTGAAATCGGTCCCTTCCATTCTGAATCACCCAAGCAAGTTTGTTCCCAATCTTTTCTCTCCTCAGCGCGAGTCCCCGTCCCTTACCTTATCCCATTCTGAATCGAGTCTGTCGTCGCTCTTCGGCCGTTGTACTGTCGTGGGTGCTCGTGGGTGCTGTCGACGAACATACCTTATACATTGCTTCAGCTGCTCGTGGGTGCTGTCGTCACCGCATTTCTGGGAAATCTTCATCTTCAATCTCTTTTTTGAGGTACGTTCCTCCTCTGTTCTGAGAAAACACCATTATGTTCCTCCTCTGTTCTATTGTTGAATGTGAATGCACATTAGGTGTTTGATAAAATTTTTGAAATGAGAAATTGAAGACATTTATATACGATATAAGCTGTCATGTCCGTGAGGTTTGTGATTGTCTGTAAGCTAAGCTTCAAGTTCATATCTAGTTTGCTTCTAGTACCTTTTTCCATTGCCGATGTGTATACAAAGAGATCATCCCACCTATCAAAACCAACATGCTCAACAGTGATATTTTCACTTTTTCTGGGAGAGAAGTTATCTTGTCATATTTTCTGGCACCACTTTTTTGGTTGTTTGGCATATAAATGTTCTTAAGACAATAGAATTAGAAAACCAAAATGTCAACTTGTTGTTTTATGCCTCAGCTGGCAGAGCTTATTTTGAAAATATCATTTTCATGTAGCAAGAATTGGCAGGATTCTTTCCCACATAGTGATTACTGCCTGGAGATGCTGTGTTTCTAGGATAACCATGACAAGTGTATGTATTTACTGTGGTTTAATTGAGCATTGTCTCCAAACAGTCCTTAAAAGATTGGGTGCACTAGTCTCCATTGTTTATGTTTGTTGATCTTGGCATTGAATAAGACACACTATGCTTTTCACTGCAATTTGCAGAAAACAGAACCTCCGGATAGAGCCATAAGCTTTATTGCTAGCTATATGTTTTTCCTATTTTTGGCCTGTAATTTTCTTTGGGTTTGTCCTAATCTTTTGATTAAGACAAACAAATTAAAAAAGGTGCAAACTTGACAAAATGTGAGTGCAAGTTTAGTAGGTTTTGTTTATGATGTGATGATAAATCTTGTCTTGTCTCTTTTTGCCATAAGAGATACCATAGCCAGCTTTCTGTTTTCTTCTTCTTCTTGATTCTGATTTCCTTTTTGCTAATCTTTAAACTTTGTTTCAGTTAAAACACAAACACATCAAGAAGTCAGAAATTAAACCAAAAGTGACTGAAAGTGTTGATAATATTCATATGCTGCTTCTTTCTGGCATTAAATCAAGCACATCATATTCTTCACTTTGTAATTCTGATTTCCTCTTTTGTTTGTTAAAGTCAAAACAGAAACTCATTAAACAAGCCATAAACCAGAGCCAACAAGTCACTAAAAAGCTAATAATTAATTAATGGGTTGTGCCTTCCCATGAGATGATCATCAAAATCAAATGCTGTTTCATTGTGACACTAAATCAAACACATTACACATTCTTAAAATATATTGTTAAATGGGGATGACTCTGCATGTATCTATTGCTTCCATGCATCGATCTCCCAAAGACATCACAACAACTCGAAATAAACACCACCTTAAAATCACAGCAAGCCTCACGATACATAAATATATTACTCTATTGTTTATACCTTTTTATTTTGTTTATACCTTTCCAAACATGACGGGGTAATTAGGATATATATGCGTTTAGTGAATTTTTCTTTATAAGGTTGGAATTGTAGGAAGCTATGCAAATGGTCCCCCATTAACTTAGTGACATGCACTTCTTTTCAAATAAGTAAAAAAGTCAACACTCTTGTTTATGCTTGAAGAAAAAAGATGACCCATTCTCATCATACTCCAACCTTTTCCAGGGGAAAAAGTAGAAAACAAAAAAAAGTGTTAGAATATATGGATCGTAGTTGGATACAAGCTAAACGGACGAGTGTTGAATATGATATTGGGGTGAGGGGTTTTTTAGACTTTGCAAAAAGAAATGCCGATGATGATAGTGGGATGTTTTATTGCCCTTGTGTAAAATGTTTGAATGAGAAGCGATTAAGTGCTGCAGATATATATACACATTTAATTTGTTAAGGGTTTTGTAAGACGTATGTAGTATGGGTATGGCATGGTGAACAATTAGAAATGCCAAGTGCATCTCAACAGGGGGAAGTGACTTGTGATGATAATGACACAGATATGGATGATCGGATAGAGGACATTATTCGTGATGTAGGAGAAGAGGCTTTTGAACAATCACATGCATATGGTAATATGTGCAGTGATGCTGAGAAGCCGTTTTACCCGAGGTGTAAAAAATACCAATTGCTGAATGCTGTATTGAAATTGGTAAGCTTGAAAGCACGGTATGGATGGAGCGACAAGAGTTTTTCAGAAACGCTTGAGGCCTTTAAAGATATGCTTCCTTATGATAATGTGTTGCCTTGTCGATACTATGATGCTAAGAAAATACTGTGTCCACTAGGGATGAAGTATAAAATGATCCATGCTTGCCCTAATGATTGCATATTGTATAGAAAAGATCATGAAGAGAAGGAGCAATGTCCGATATGTGAAACTCTGAGGTATAAATCAAATAAGGGCCCTGCAAAAGTGTTGTGGTATCTTCCAATCATTCCAAGGTTCAAGCGCCTGTTTGCTAATGAAATTGATGCCAAAAATTTGAGATGGCATGCAGATGAGCGGATTTCCGATGGAAAGCTTCGACATCCAGCTGATTTTTCTCAATGGAAAAAAATCGATCAATTATTTCCTAGCTTCGGTGAAGAACCTAGGAATCTCAGGCTTGGGCTTAGCATAGATGGTATGAATCCTTATGGTAGCCTAAGTAGTATACATAGTTCATGGCCTGTTCTGTTGGTAATTTATAACTTATCTCCTTTGTTATGTATGAAATGAAAGTACATTATGTTGTCTATGTTGATTTCGGGACCAAAGCAACCCGAAAATGACATAGATGTTTACCTAGAACCCTTGATTGAAGACTTGAAAGAGTTGTGGGATAAAGGTGTCGATGTTTTTGATGCGAACAAGAAGGAGACTTTTAATATGTGAGCAATGATCTTTTGTACTATAAATGACTTCCCTGCATATGGGAACTTGTCAGGATATAGCGTTAAAGGCCACAAAGCTTGTCTGATATGTGAAGAAGGCACATGCTACCATCAACTTCAACATGGAAGAAAGACGGTTTACCTTGGCCATAGGCGATTTCTAAGACAAAGCCACCCTTATCGTAGATTAAAAAAAGCTTTTTTCGGTGGCCAAGAGTTTGAAGATGCTCCAGAGGCATTGACTGGGGAGAAAATTTATGAAAAGGTGAAAAATATCAATACTATGTTTGGTAAGGCATCAAAGAGTAGAAATGAGAAAAATATATGGAAAAAAAGGTTCGTCTTCTTCGATCTTCCATATTGGCGCAATCTTGACGTCAGACACTGTATTGATTTCATGCATGTGGAGAAGAACGTATGTGATAGTATTGTTGGGACACTGCTCAACATACAAGGAAGTTCTAAGGATGGCGTGAAGGTAAGATTAGACTTGCAAGAAATGGGAATACGAGAAGATTTACATCCAAGGCCATACGGTAATAGAACTTTTTGTCCTCCAGCTGCTCATACTTTGTCTAAGGTTGAGAAAAGAAGCTTTTGTGAGTGTTTACATGGGGCTAAAGTTCCTTCAGGGTATTGTTCAAATTTTAAAAAGCTTGTATCGATGAAAGACTTGAAGTTAATAGGGCTAAAGTCTCATGATTGTCATGTCTTAATGCAACAACTACTCCCAGTAGCTATTTGAGGCATTGCCGAATATGATCTTCAACACATATTGACTAGACTTTGTTTCTTCTTCAATGCCATTTATTGTAAAGTCATTGACACGGAAAGATTGGAGGAATTGGAAAATGAAGGATATATGATCTTATGCCAGCTTGAGAAGCTTTTTCTTCCTTCCTTTTTTGATATCATGGTACACTTGGTTGTTCATCTAGTGAGGGAGATAAAGTTGTGTGGCCCTATCTATTTCCGGTGGATGTACCTGATTGAAAGAACTATGAAAATACTAAAAGGATATGTGAAGAACCCCAATCGGCCTGAAGCATCTATTGTTCAAAAATATGTTTCTGAAGAAGCTATGGAATTTTGTCAAAATTATTTGTCAAATGTACGACATATTGGCCTTGCTAAACGTCATGATCAAGAAGGGGGAAGAAGCGGGGTAACAGTAAAGAGCATGATGCTGATGAATTGCAACAAGTCCACTTGTACATCTTGAACAATGTTGATGAAGTTCAATATTACATGAATGCCCATAAAGAAATTGTACGGAAACAAAATAGTCGAATGACTGAACAAAGGTTAATCAGGGAGCATAACAAAACTTTCGCACATTGGTTCAAACAAAAGGTTGATGGAGAAGAATGTGTTTCTGATACAATAAATTGGTTAGCACGTGGTCCTGAAGTTGATGTCATAAGTTGGACTTCATTTGTGATCAATGGTTATACCTTTTACATGAAGTCCCTAGATGATAAGAGCACCGTCCAGAACAGTGGTGTTATATTAGTGGCTGAATCTATGCACTTCTCTAATTCGAAAGATAAGAACCCTACATTGGCTGCCATACCTTATTATGGGGTGATTGAAGAGATTTGGGTGGTTGACTATGTTAAAATTAGATTTCTCATTTTCAAATGCAAGTGGGTTGATGTCAATAATGGTGTGAAGATCGATAGGTTAGGATTTACATTAGTAGATTTGAATAGTAGAAGTTTTGGAGATGAACCTTTCATTATGGCAGATCAGGTGCAACAAGTGTTCTATATCACTGATCAGGCAAATAAAATGTGGTATGTAGCTCTCCAAGAAAAAAGGGTCGTTGATATTGACGAGAAAAGTCACTCAAATTATGATCTTCTTGAGACTCCTTTTTCCAGGGGTCTACCAGAACTAAACGAAGAAGATGAAGCAGATAATGCGCACAGCACAAGAAATGATCATCACGAGGGAATATGGGAGGATATCTCTTTATGATATTACTTTGACCTTAACTAACTAAAGTAATTATGATTATGATTTATATCCGAAGAATATGTTTAGTTATTTTATCGATATAGTCTTCACATGTCATAGCTTAGGATTTATCTTTCTTTGTTGTCGTTACAGGCAAATGACGAATCCCCAGCGTCCTAGTGCAGAGGATCAGCCACCTCATACACCTCTGAGTCAGCCACCTAGTGCTAGGAGAGTCAGCCAGCTAGTGTTAACCAGGGCGAGCCTAGCAATGCTCCGAGCCAGGGTCATAGTGAGCGCAGTAGCCAGTCTGTATGGAGGGGTAGACGTGGCACGCGGTTGACAGATGTTTCCCTTAGTCGGAGTGCAGGCCAAAAGATACTGATTGAGTTTGATAGACATTGGAAACCAATCGGGCCTAATGCACAACGATATAGGAGTTTCGTCGGCCTCCTTGCACGTAACAAGCCGAGCATCTTGATAGAGGAGTGGAGAAATGTCGATGCAAAGGTGAAGCAGCATATTTGGGACACTATTCAGGTATACAATTCTCGTCTGTATGTAATTAATTATTATCAAATGTCACAAATTTGTCACTTACTCCTTTAATGCATGCATTTCAGCTCACTTACGACGTTGCTCAGAGTGAGACCTTGTACAACAAGATGATGACGTATTGTTATGAGCGCTGGAGCAAGTTTAAGACAAATCTGACCAACAATTACATTCATATTGAGGTGAAAGATGGTCAGCCTCATCCTAATCCGTGCGACCAGTATACATTTCTTGATCAAGCGACGTGGCAAGAATTTGTTAGGCTTCGGACTACTCCTGAATCTTTGGTTAGTTGACTTATTTTTTGTTTTATTTACTTAGCAATTATCTTAATTGATTCTAACACTTTCCTTTTGTATCATTTCTTATTCGCAGGCAAAAAGCACAAGAAAGTGGAAGAAAGAATGATTGCCCTCATACAATGTCTCGTGGGGGTTATGCAAAGGCTGAAAGAGACTTGTTGGCGGCCAAACGGAAGAGATTGGAAGAAGCATCTCAATCCGATCCTTCTATTCTTCTTTCTCCGCCTTCTTCGATTCGTCGAGAAGAAAAATGGCAATTTGCCCACCAAAAGAGGAGTGAGACTTATACGAGTGAACAATCTCGTATAGTTGGTGAAAGAATTGTAAGTATATATCGTTATTGTAATAAATTATATAAGAAACGTACATTATTACTTATGTTTGTTATTTTGTATTATGTTACAGGATGAACTTAGAAAACAACAAGCTGAGGGCTCTTTTAAGTCGGAGGGCAGGAATGACATTCTAACAGTTGCTACTGGCAAACATGAGCATCCAGGCCGTGTCAGAGGAGTTAGAGGAGGGGTAGGGATACGGGATTACTTTGGAGCCCCCGTACGCCATTCCTCAAACATTATGACTAGGGAGGAATTGGAGACTATGTTGGCCATTGCAAGAGCAGAAGCAAAGGCCGAGGCTGAAGCATCATTTGATGCACTATTAGAGACCCGGTTGAGCAAGATGAAAGAGGAAATGATAGTGTTTATGAGCTCAAGACAAGATACCAATGCTCCCCAGCCACAATCGATTGATCCTAATAAGCAGAGCACTAAAGGTAGTTGTTGCAACATCGGGCAGTCATCAGAAGGTCCTAACCCGGAAATTACTAAGCTTTGTGATCTTTTTGTCGAGGATCCTCTGAGACGGTTAGTTGCATGGGGTCGTGTGCATAACTTGGGATCAACTGTCCACCACCGACAAATAGAAGGTGATCAAGTCCGAGTGTCAGTTGATGAGGTGATTATTGCAGATGCACCTGTCCCTATCCCTTCTGATGAATTCAAGATCGTTAGCGATGTCTTGGGTACATTCATCTTGTGGCCAACGAACCTTGTTTCTGGTCGAGCCGAGGATAGTCCGATCAAAGCCCCACCAAGTCCAGCTCCCTTCACTCAGCAAGAAGTTTCACAGCCTCCATTGAATATCATGCAACAAGTGATTCTGATGGCATATGATACATCCTTCAAAACAAGTGAGTGGCCTACGGATTCAGTTGTTGGACAGTCAGGAGTGACATGCTATCTTGAGAGGGATGATTTGATGTCCCTGGTAGCTCCTGGACAAAATCTTACGATTGGGATTGTCCAACTGTTCTTAATGTAAGTAGCTTCTGCAATTCAAAGTAAATATTTTAAAAGTTTCACCGTTTACCTTTTATTTATGTGCTTGCGTTATTGTAGGTACATGCATCGTAGGTTGGTCTCCTCTGGAAAAAGCGAAAAATTTGGATTCTTATGCCCCCATCACATCCAAGAGAAAGGGACCACTGTTGCTACTAGACATAGATACTTGTCAGAGAGGCTTAGTGAAACTGGAACTGAGTGTTTCTTGGCTCCATATGTGCATAGGTAAGAAACAAATTGATATTTTATAATTTATATAATGTTTTATGTTTGCTTAATATTCTTCTGTTTTTTTCAGTGATCATTGGCAGTTGCTTCTTCTATGCAAGAGTAGTTACACTGTCATCCTTTTATGTTCCCTCCACTTCAAACCAGGGAATGATTTGAAAAAGACTATGAATTCGTTAGTTTTCTTGCATTCTTACCTTTTGTATGCAAAGTATATGGAATTTGTGTAAAACCAATAACCTTTGTCATTGTGATGATCATAGGTCTATGCGGACATTCCTACACAGTGCTTGTGATAAGTATATTCGTGATTTAAAAGACCCTACATGGATCATGCCAAAGGTTAGTACATATGGATTTGTTTAAAGAATGTAATAAGACATGCCTTTATATTTGTTTTAATGATATCATGTTTTTTCTCAGAGCCGTAGGCAACCAAAGGGGTCCAACTTATGTGGTTTTTATGTTTTGAGACACATTTACAATATTATCACTCTAGGCACGACTGATTTTACTAAAGAGGTAAATTTATATTTCAGAACTTTTGTTTTACTTTATTGTTTTTAAGTTACTAAGTCAATTTTTCGTCTGGTTTTGGTGTTACAGATGTTTGATCTTGCTGATCCCTTTCCAGAAGAAGATATTGATTTCATTCGCACATGTTGTGCTGAATTCATCTATGAGCTATTACACAAATAGTGAGTTTTTGAATCCAACGTTACATTATACATTATTGAATTGTGATGGCTGTGTCCTGGTGTTTTTGTATCTATATGATGGATTACTTGTGGCAAGATATTACTCCTAGAATAGGATTCTTAATGAATCATACTGTTGCTTGATTATTTGGGTTTTTGTACAGGACATAATTGACGCCAAGGGCTATTTGAAGCAAAGAGGAATTGAGGTCAATGTCATTTTGCTTTTGTTGGTTCTTGCGTGTTTGCTCTATTTCATTCTCAATCCGATCCTTAGACAGAAACTTCATGTTTGGGTTTTTGTACAGGACATAATTTACACGTTTTTTATGGCATGTTCATTTCTTTGCTTGGTTCTTTTCCCAGAAACTTCATGTTTGGTGTAGGCAACCAAAGGGACACTGGGGACTAGGGAAGGTACAATCAACTTCAAAAGAAGAAGCTTTTGTTTTACTGCTGTCATTTGGTCATCCTTACCATCTAATGGCCAAATGAATCATCAATGTATGACTGTACTAGCTTGTATGAACATTAATTTGTTGCTGCTATAGACTGTACTGGCTTTTGAATTTTGAAATTGAAATCAGTGATTGTTATGTATTGTTGTTTTTGGAGCATTCTGTGCGTGTACATATAATAAAAGGGACGTTTTTTTAAAAAAAATGAAGCTTTAAGACCGGTTGTGGTCACAACCGGTCTTAAAAAGAAACTATCCCTCTAAAAGAAGAACCAACTGATATGTGCATTCTATCAGAAAGTTCAATTTTAAAACACCAAAAGAAATTTCAGTTTATACACATTGGATGTGTCCAAGTGGCTGTCATCCCTTTGGTTAAAGCTGGTCTTGATGTCTCAACATTAGTGTGAGTTAGAGATGGTAGACATGAAATCTTTTCAAGATCAATTTTTGGAATGGTTGAAGCAGGTCTTAATGAAGGACCAATCTACTTCAATTGTTTCCCAAATTTAACAGCTTCATTGCATGATGATCCTGTTATTGAGTGTTTAAAATTAAGTTTGAAATTGCATGGATTCCATATGAAACCTGGAGTTTCACCTGTAGCTTTGGTTTACAGGATCCAGTATAAAGTTATGAATTCGTCAACTTCAAATGTTAAAATGTTTCCTCAAGGGAAAGAAACATGTCTATTCCTAATAGATGCTACGAGAACAAATGTTAATATTCCAAAACCAATAAAATGGGAAGATATCACTCTTCCAGATGACTGGGAAATGACCAAAATTGCTCCTGTTATACCAAAACCTGTGAATAATTCTTACAATATTATTCAAAATATACCAAAACCTGTGATACCAGCTAATACCACATAATGATCGAAAAAACTAAAGAGACAGAAAGGGAGAGAAGTAGAGACCGATCGGAATCGTTAAATTAATGGATGTAGAATGATAATGTATGCATAAAAAGATGAAGATTAGGAAACTGATATATTATTGAAGATTAAAACGTTACAAACATAAAGAGAATTACAGAAAAAACAGGAAAACAAACAAAGGTTTATCAACCTTAGAGGAGGGAGGGAGAGAGAATTGAGTCGTCAACACAACTCGGGGTGCCTAACAACTGAAGTGAGGTGCCATTTTATAGGCGTTCGCATCAGCTACTATGCACAAATTTACTTTGAGTAAAATTACTTTAACCGGAGTAGAAAACATGTTACTCAGGTAAAAGTACTTTTACTTTTGCTTTTACTTAAAGTAAAAGGCAGTTACATCATTTTGTCTGCTAATTCAAAGTAAAGGTACAACTTTTACAAAAGCAGAGAATCTTTTGAGTCAGCAAGTCTTGGACGGATATGCCGACAATTTTGTTTCGGAATCAATCTTCGCCGAGGCTAATGATCTCATCATCCGATTCATGTCCAAAGTATCGGGCCGGGTCTTCAGGATCTGATTCATCCGATGATTGGGCCGATGGACTTGACTTTTGTTCTTAGGTTTGGAGAAGCCCAAGTATTTCATGCAGCTGCTCAGTTAGGGCCTGCTTGTCAGTTGCCGAGGCTAAGCATGCTGTAATTTTTGCCTTTTGGTTAAGAACACAGCTGATTCGTGATCCCCCGCCATTAAGGATTTTGGATTTCTTCTGAACCACTTCTTAAGGTTCGTTTCTGACACATTGTTTATGTGAGGAAACTTTGCCCACCATTTAACAGAAGAGGTTCTTTGCAGCATTGGGAATAATTTTTGGAACCTTGAAGGACCATATTTATAGCTCCATTTGAAAACCCAGGCTAAACCAAATTTTGAAAAATAATGAAGATCTGCTGGGAAAGGATCTTCACTAAGATTGATTCGACTTTTGAAGTAGTCAAACCCAATTTTCGCTGTAGTTGGTAAAATTTCTTGAATAGGACCAAAATAGTCCCACCATTGGTTGAACCACAGTGGAAATTGGTATTTTATTTCCAAGTCATACGAAAACATAAAAAGCCAAGTATGACTAAAACTTGGGTTTTGGTACCAGAAGGTACACCACCATGCATCCAAGTAGTCCCCGTATGTGAAACCAATTGGATTTGTTTTTTTTGTTGAAAACTTTTTTCTTTTATTGAGGTCTTGGCCCCAATCTTTTGGTGATAAAAACTTCCTGAATCTAAAAGTAGAATAACCATGGATGCTTTTATCATCAGGATGATTTTTATCCACAAAGTGTCTTATTTCTGTAGATTCCGTATCTACAAGAATAAGCTCATAAAATTTTTGTGTTTTCTCCAGAGATTTTGGAGTAAAATGAAATCCTTTCGGATAAATTTTTGCTGCCAAAGTGATAGGATTTTTGTCACAGAAACCTGGTTCTGTGTGGAAAAGGTTTAAGACCTTTTCTGGTTTTAACACAAAAGTGGTTTGTGTTGGTTGAGAATAAATGGCTAATTCTTTTGAGGTCGAACCAGCCTTAGAAATTGTTTGGAAAGTTTTTTGGATTGCCAAAGCAAGGGACTCTGGATCCAAGGTAAATGGGTTTAAGGCTGTGGGTTGTTGCATTTTTGTAACATCAGCCCATGTTTTAGTTGGCAATATGGCCAAATTTTGATTAGCCTGTAAGGCTAAAAGGGTTTCAATTGGAAATTCATAATGAGAAGGGTCCATTATAGTTCCAATAGTTTTTGGGGAAAATTTTTGAGCTGGTTTGGTCCCTGAAGGAGACCCCTTTTGGTGGATCGAAGATCCTTGGGTAAATGACCCCTTTGACATTTTGATTGCAGCCTTAAGTTGGGCTGCTTCTTCTTTTGCGATCCTTTCTGGATCTTCTTTTGCTTGGGCTTTGGCCCTTTGCTTCTTTTTCTTATCTCGATCACTCATTTGTCACCTTATTTCGCCTGCAAGAACTCTCTGGTTAGAAAGTCTGGTAGGGAATTTGAAGCACCTTTGATAAATTCAATTTCAAAATCAAAGACACTTAAAATTGCTTGCCAACGGGCAAAAATTTGTTTTGATGCAAGATTTTTGACATCCTTTTGCAAAACATCTTTTGCAGCTTTGCAATCGACTCTTATTAAAAATTTTTGATTTAGCAAATCACTTTGGAATTTGTTTATGCACAAAACGATTGCCAAAATCTCTTTTTTGATTGTGGAATAGTTTTGTTGAGCTCTATTCCAATGTTTTGAAGTAAATGCAATGCAATGCTCTTTACCATCAATCTTTTGTTTAAGAATGCCACCATAACCTATGTCAGAGGCATCAGTTTCAACAATTTTGAATGCTTGTGGATTTGGGAGATACAAGCATGGAAGGTTTTTAACCAAGGATTTGATTTTGATAATTACATTAGTGTGATCATCAGTCCAAGGGGGAGGAGTTTTTGAAAGACGCTCATGAAGAGGCTTAATGATATTGTTTAGGTTAGGAATGAAATCACCTACGTAATTCAAACAACCTAAGAATCTTTGGAGTTGAGTTTTGTCCAGAATTTGATCTGGAAATTTATCGGCAAACTGGATTGCACGATCAATTGGAATAATAGTTCCTTGGTGTATATGATGACCAAGAAATCGGATTTTTGTCTGGAAAAGACTAATTTTGGTTTTAGAAACTGCTAGGCTATTGAACCTAGCAACATCTACAAAGATTTTGACATGTTTAAAGTGTTGATCAATTGATTCTGAGAACACTAGAACATCATCAATATAGACAATGATAAATTTTGTAAAAGGATTGAAAATTTCGTTCATAACCTTTTGAAATTCTGAGGGTGCATTTTTTAATCCGAAAGGCATAACATTCCATTCATATTGCCCAAATGGGACTGTGAATGCAGTTTTATACCTATCCTTTTCTGAGATTTGGATTTTCCAAAAACCAGATTTCATATCAAATTTTGAAAATATTTTGGCCTGATGAAGGCGATTTAACAAATCTTTTTTGTTAGGTATTGGATACCTAATCCATTAGAGAGCTTGGTTGAGGGGTTTGTAATTGATTACAAGCCTTGGGGTTCCTCTTTCAATCTCAGAATTTTTGTTCACATAGAAGGCCGCACAAGACCAAGGACTTTGACTCTTTCTGATTAAACCCTTATCAAGTAAATCAGAAATTTCTTTTTGGCAATGTTCCAAGAGTTCTTGGTTCATTTGAATTGGACGAGCTTTCGTTGGGATTGCTCTTTCATTAAAATCCTTTTCATAAGGCAAATCAATTATGTGTTTTTTTCTTTCCCAAAAAGCATTTGGAAAATCAGAACAAATTATGTCTTGAATATTTCTCAAAACATTTTGAATTTCCGCTTTTAGAAAAGGTTTCTCCAATTGGTTTTCAATTGTTTTATAAGAAACTTCTTCCTTTAAGAAATTGATTTGACTTTCCTTATACTCAATTTGAATTATAAATTTTGTATAAGGTGGATCAACAAGTTTGAAGAAAACCCTTTTACCCATAACATCCGATTCAATTCCTTCATCATACGTTAAAAATGGTTTTAATTTACTGATGAAAGGAGACCCAAGAATCACATCTTGAGATAAAACTTTTGCTAGGATAAAAGTTTCTTCCATTTTAACACCATTGTTTTCAACTACTGCATTTGAAAGCTTATAGTTGACATTTAATGGAGATTTGTTTGGTCCACAAAGTTTTTCTGTAGTTTTCTGAAAGAATTTTGTTGGAATTAGACCTTCTCTGATACAGCTCAGAGCTGCACCAGTATCCCATAATGCTATTGTTTCTAATACAAAGGTATTAGCAACAATAATTTTAACTGGCACATGCCATTTCGGGACTAAAACTCTTGATATAATGTTCAAGAAATTCTCAGAAGGTGTTTCATCATCTCGTGATGAGTTTTTAACTTCTTCGACTTTCTTTCCTTTATCAAGACTTTCTTCCTGAATTTGGTTTAAAATAAGAGAATGGAATTCCTGAGTATTCTTCAGGTTTCTTATCTCTTCTTTTAAATTGCTTATTTCATTCTGAAGGTCAGAAATTGAAACAGGTTTTGGATTAGACTGAAACCTTTTGATTATTTCAGAAAAATCATATTTTGTTTGCAAGTTTTTTTGCAAATATTTTTGGTTTGGTTTTGTGGAAGAAGAAGAAGAAGCAGTGCTTTCTCTTAGTTTATTGAAAAATTTAACCTTTTCTTCATTTGTTGGAAGAGAGTTAATTATTTCAAAAACCAAATCTTCTTCAATAACATTTATTTGTAAACTGTCTATCCCGGGACCAGTTAAGACCGATTCCTTGATTGGGTCATCAAAAACAGACTTTTCTGATTTCTCAGCAAACTTATCAAGACAGTTTATCTGAAAATCATCTTCTTCAGATGAAGATGAAATGTCATCAAGTTGAAGCTTACTTACTTCGCCCTGAAGTTCGTTCACTTCTCCTTCAGATGATGATATTTCATATTCTTCTTCAGAAGAGGTTTTTTCAATCAAAAGATTGTTTAATTGTTGAAGGACTGGTTCTTCAAGTTGTAAGGCATTAATTCTTTTATTAAGCCTACAATATTTTGTCATGTGGCCTTCTTTACCACATCGAAAACAAACAATTTTTCCTTTAGGAAGATCCATAGGAGGTTTTGTTTTGAATTCATTTTTCAAATTTCTAGGTTTGTTTGTTTTTGGTTTCTTCCAAGGTTTTCGATATTTTTTATAATATCTTTTAGCCTTGTATTCCTTATCTTCGTGCTTGTTTTTGGGTTTTTTAGACTTCTTACAAGTACGAAAACCAAATTGTTCACAGAATGTTCCTAAATCTTTCCGATTTGATACTTTTTCTTTGGCAAGTTGATGTTGAATTTTATCTTCTTGACAAATTTTTAAAGCGGTTTTTTGAACAATTGCAATTAACTGTCCATATGTTAAGTTTTCGTAATGGATTTGACCATCACCAGTTTGGTTTCTGATTTTTTCTCTGATCTTATCTCCTAGAGACCTAGGAAGACCGGCAAGGAATTTTTCTTTCCAGATAGGATGATTTCCATCTTCTCTAGCCATAACTCTCAGGAGGAAATTATCTCTATACCATCTAAAATTGGATAGAGTTTTACATTTCAAATTTGACAGAAGATCTGCCGATTTATCCCTCCATAGTACTGGATCACCAATAAAGTGAGCTATAATGTTAACTATAAGACAGTTAACAGCATCAGACATTGGTTCACTAATACTATCTCTGAGAATTATACCATCTTGAGTGGTTTTTATGGCTTGCAAAATTTGACTTTTTTGTTCATTTGTGAGATGGAAATCCCACCAACCTCTGAGTTGCCCAGTAAAGCCAGAGATCAATATATGAATAACGTCTTCCTCTTGACAATTATTATATATTGCATAGGCATTGCTGACCATTGTCATTTGTTGGCATATTTCCAAAATATTTGTTTCAGATTGTCCATCTATGTTCCAAACATAGATGTTGTTTGCATTAAATTGTCGAAGAGCGGAATCCCTTTCTTCGAGCATTATATCCGGAGGAGTGGCTCTCGGATAATACAATTTTGTTGGATTTCTCCAACCTTCTTGTTTTATTTCATGAATTTTTTGACAATCTTCACTTTCACTTGTTTGATTATCTCTTACAACATTTATTGTTGAAGATGTGGATTTGGTAGGTTGAGGAGTTTCTGGAATTGTAATCTTTTTTAATTCTTCCTCAATCCTTGTTTGAAGATTTTTCTTTTTAACACTATTAGCAACATTTACAGGAATAGTGTATGGTTTAAAAATTGGCTGTGTACTTGTGGAACTAGGCAAGATGTCTTTACTAGTTTCATTAGTAACAGATTTTTTCAAAATATGTTCTCCAAGAGTTTGAAGATAAGAATTTGTATAATTGTTTTGTTCAATAATGTTTTTAACATCATTTGGACTTATCTCAGATCTTGAGTCCTTAATTTTGAAAGGGGAAGCCACAACGGTGACTTCGCCAATTTTTGTACCAGGGACCTGGTAAGATTGTTTTGGAGGAAGTTCAGATTCAACTTTCTCTTCATTTTTCAAAATCCAAGAAGCATTGACCTCTTCATTTTTCAATCTTACCATATGTGAAAGATGAGATTCAACTTTCTCTTCATTTTGCAATTGTTCAAAAAACCGCTTTAAAAATTTGTCAAGAAGATAAAATTCAACATCAACTTGCCAAAGAAAAAGCATCAAATCGGAAAGATTTAGGAACATTCTGTGAACAATTTGGTTTTCCTGCTTGTAAGAAGTCTAAAAAACCCAAAAACAAGCACGAAGATAAGGAATACAAGGCTAAAAGATATTATAAAAAATATCGAAAACCTTGGAAGAGACCAAAAACAAACAAACCTAGAAATTTGATAAATGAATTCAAAACAAAACCTCCTATGGATCTTCCTAAAGGAAAAATTGTTTGTTTTCGATGTGGTAAAGAAGGCCACATGGCAAAATATTGTAGGCTTAATAAAAGAATTAATGCCTTACAACTTGAAGAACCAGTCCTTCAACAATTAAACAATCTTTTGATTGAAGAAACCTCTTCTGAAGAAGAATATGAAATATCATCATCTGAAGGAGAAGTGAACGAACTTCAGGGCGAAGTAAGTAAGCTTCAACTTGATGACATTTCATCTTCATCTGAAGAAGATGATTTTCAGATAAACTGTCTTGATAAGTTTGCTGAGAAATCAGAAAAGTCTGTTTTTGATGACCCAATCAAGGAATCGGTCTTAACTGGTCCCGGGATAGACAGTTTACAAATAAATGTTATTGAAGAAGATTTGGTTTTTGAAATAATTAACTCTCTTCCAACAAATGAAGAAAAGGTTAAATTTTTCAATAAACTAAGAGAAAGCACTGCTTCTTCTTCTTCTTCCACAAAACCAAACCAAAAATATTTGCAAAAAAACTTGCAAACAAAATATGATTTTTCTGAAATAATCAAAAGGTTTCAGTCTAATCCAAAACCTGTTTCAATTTCTGACCTTCAGAATGAAATAAGCAATTTAAAAGAAGAGATAAGAAACCTGAAGAATACTCAGGAATTCCATTCTCTTATTTTAAACCAAATTCAGGAAGAAAGTCTTGATAAAGGAAAGAAAGTCGAAGAAGTTAAAAACTCATCACGAGATGATGAAACACCTTCTGAGAATTATTAAGACCGGTTGTGACCACAACGGGTCTTAAAAGTGTGACCTTTAAGACCGGTTGTGGTCACAACCGGTCTTAAAAGTGACTTTAAGACCGGTTGTGCCCACAACGGGTCTTAAATGTCTGACCTTTAAGACCGGTTATAACAACCGGTCTAAAAAATAACAGATTTTTTAAACCTGCTGTATCAAGACCTAATATAGAACCGGTCTAAAAAGTCATTTTTAACCGGTCTAAAAAGTCATTTTTCTACTAGTGTTAGAGTGTGTTTGGAAGAGCGGTGAGAAAAATAGAGTTTCTCAATTTAGCGTTTGGTAATTTTATTTTTGGTAAAAGCTCGATTGTGTAATTTGATTTATATTTGAAACAACGATTGTATAAATGAATTTTGTAAAAATAAAACTTGTTTGGATTGACTTAAGCACAAGTGACTTTTGTGATAATAGTAAGAGAGAGTGGGTGGAAAAATATTTTAAAGGGTTAAAAACACTAAAAAATATTTTAAAATAATTTTTGGAACTGAAAAAGTACATTAAGGATAAAATTGCAATTAGTCTGATAACACACTGGGTACAGTTGAAAAAATATTTTAAGGGTTACAAGCACCAAAGAATAGTTGAAATTAATTTTGGTAGCCGAAAAAGTACATTAAGGGTAAAATTGCAATCAGTCTGATATCACACTGGACATAATTGAAAAAATATTTTAATCATTCTCACTCTCCCCAAAAGCTAAATTACCAAAAGCTCCAAAGTTGAGCTTATGCCAAAAGCTATTTTTTCAATCTAAAGCTCAATTGCTCATTATGATCCCCAAACATTCTTTTTTTTTTTTTTTAAATTGCCTATTGGGCGTTTGCTGGCCAATCCAGCGTTCCAAACACACACTTAGACTGGAAAACAGTGAGCCTTTCTCCGATGGTTGAAATATTTAGACGACAACGAGATATAAAAAGAGAGATTTGTTCATAAAGACTTCATTGAAAAATTATTTGTTAAATGAAACTTGAAAGCATTTAAAGGAAGATATTTTGTATTCGGGCAAGATTGTTTGAACATAAGAAAAAATCTTTTGCACATAGAGAAGATTGTTTGAATACAAGGGAAGATCACATAATGAAGATATATTAAACACATAAAAGATTGTTTGAATACAAAGGAAAAGGAAGATCTTTTGCATACGGAGAAGATTGTTTGAATACAAGGTCCCATTTGATAAATAAATGTCTAATAAGAATTTATGGACAATTTTCTCATATAAAAAAAGTCAATTCAAGGACATAGAAACCACTTATACTTGGACATAAAAAATATGCTCCATAACTACTGCAAATGCAAACAATTACTTCTCTTATTTCCGTAAAATATAGTATACGAGGGAGATGGTTAAGATCAAGATTATTAAACTCACCGATTTAAGTAAACTCATAATAGGAATATGAACTTAAATTGTAAACTCTTAAAAGCTTATATTTATCAGTAAATAGTAGGTAAAAGTATAGAATAAAATAATTAAAATATGAAAAATGAAAATAATTTTATTTAAGTATATTTCAAATTTATATAATTGAAATTAAATCCATGAAAATTGATAGTTTATAATACTCAACCAATATTTTAAAAATCGGACCAAATATTGAGCTAAAAAGGTTAGTGGGTCATTGTCTAAATGGTCATTTCGGTTAGATTGTTTGGTTGAACTGTCACATAATAATTAAATAAAAAATATTATATATGTATATAATGATATAAATATAAAATTATTAGATATATATATATATATATATATATAAAATTTATATTAATATTAATAGTATTAAATTGAAAAATAATACATACACACACTGACAATATGTATTATAAATATATACAAATAACATTTTATTATTAATTTTTTTCATGAATAAAATTTTATTATAGGTTAAAGTATACATTTAGTCTTTTATGTTCACACTAAGGTTCAATTTAGTCCCTTAAGATTATAAAATATACTTTTAATCCCTTAATCCTAACACCGTTAGTCTCATTAAATGGAAAATGTTGGCTAAGCAATTAAATAAATCATGCTTAAATTTTAAGAATTTAAAAAGAAATTCTTGTATATGTTAATTGACTAATTAAAAAATAATATTTTAATAACTAGAATTATTGTCTCATCTTCTTCCCACGGCCTCACTCTCTTCCATTATATTAATTATTTCTCCACTCCAATGTTCCTTCCATTTTCTTATTTCTTTCTTAGTAGTTAGCACTTCTTCTGCCTCTAATCCTTTCTTCTTGGCACCCCTTCCATTTTTATACTCCTTTGTTTATTTTAATCAACTCCAAGAAATCAACATGGAACACGGATTTATAGAGCTGACCAGGATTGGAGAAAAAAAAAAGTTATAAGAAACAGTCAAAATAGCCAAACTGGACAATGAAATAAGAAGAATGAGGAGGTGGCTGTGGAATAATGAGTGTCAGAGAGAATGATAGAGAAAAGGACAAAATATTAATGACATGTAAATTAAAGATTTCAACAAAATTAAAAAAGATAATTAGAGACATGAATGCTCTTAAAAATGAAAGGAATATTAGAGTGGAGAAGTCATTAATGGAGAAAAGTGAGGAGTGTGTATAGGTGGGATTTGGGAAAAAGATGGGGGCTATAGCTGTGATTATTAAATTATTTGGTTAGTTGGAATATACAAGAATTCATTTTTATATTTTTAAAATTTAAGCATATTTTATTTAACTGTACAGTTAGCATTTTCTGTTAGATGAAACTAACGGTATTAGGATTAAGGGACTAAAAGTACACTTTATAAACTTAAAGGACTAAACTGAATCTTGAAACAAGCATAAAAGACTAAACGTATACTTTAACTTTTTATTATATGATAGTTTATTAAATGTTTTTTTCCTTAAAAGTATATAACAAATATTTAAAATTTTTCTCCCCCAGTTACCGTCACTCCATCCGCACCATACATTTATCATTAACTTATTTAATATTCATTGTAATAATTTATTTGAAATTTGAGGGTGAAAATCAAAATGCTTAGTCTATTCTCCTAAGTTAATCATGGGCTCTCTGATGACATTTCTTGTTTTTTTTTTTTTTTTGTTTTTTTTTGCCAAAATGAAGTTTTACATATGAAGTCGTCAAACCTAATTAAATGCAAAAAGGCAGCGCGAGTTTATGTATAAGATCATACGATTTTGTAAGTTAAAAATTTTAAAACGATAAATTCAAAGATTGAATTCAAGAGCTCAATCGAATTTATAATTATACGAGTTTAAGGATGAAATTAAAAGAATTTTAAAAGTTAAAATCGCAAAGACGCAAAACTCGGTAAATCGAATTAATCGAATTTATAATTATACGAGTTTAAGGATGAAATTGACAGAATTTTAAAAGTTAAAATCGCAAAAACGCAAAACTCGGTAAATCGAATTCGATGGTGAGTTTAACAATAATGACTAACCTCCCATATACGTGGAAGGGAATGGACAGCTCATTGGCTTCTTCATTTACGAAGGCCTCTCTCAATCTGTTGGCGGTCGATGATGGTGCGAGTGCGACGATTGATTTCCCATATTCCGATCATATTCAATGCCTTGCGAATTCCAATCAGACTGGAGGCCCTCGTCAAGTCTTTGCTTTTAATTGTTGGCCAAAAAATGGTTTTTTATTAGGGAAAATCATTCTCAAGTCCTAAAGAACTAAGATAATAACAAAAAGTCCCTGAAAAAAGTCAAATATCAGAAAAGTCTCTAGGGACTTTTTTGTGATTATTTTCTAAAGTCAAATGATAAAGATGCCCCCATAGAAATTGCAAAACGGATGGCACAGAAAGAGGAGGGAAGGCACTGTTTTTCTCATTAATGAGATAGAGAAACAGGGTGAAAGGTATGGGTTGGAGCTGCAACATTGAAGGGATCAAGTGTAGTGTTAATGTCCTTGGCAAAGGATAGAATTTGCAGCCTCCATCTACTGGTACAAAGGTAGAATAACAAACTGATTTTTTTTTCTATATGAACGTTTGATGGAGTGAGATTGAGGGGTTGGTGCTTGAGCTTAATAGTGGACTAAGTGGTAGGAGGTAGATAAGTAATGGTATGATTTTGCTAAAGATATTATCTTGACCATTGTAGTTGGGGTTTCACTGATGTTGGGTTATGTTAATGTTATAGTGCTCTGTTTTTTGGGAAGCTTACAGAGGCAGTGGTATGTTTGAAGTAGGAATGGTTGAATGTCATAGTGGTTGTTTGTTGTGAAAACGCTGATATGGAAAAAAATTGTTGTTAATTTATGCAGTTATAGTTGTTAATACAAAACCCGTGCTTTGTTTTTATAGGCAATGTAATAGAGGGAATACTATGATTTTGGGCAATGTAATAGAGGGAATACTATGTTTTTGGGCAAGCTAACAGAGGGATGACTTTGTTTAAAGTGGGAGTGATTGAATGTGATTGTGCTTTGTTTGATTACAAAATGCTGATACGATAGTAAAAGAAGTGTTGTTAATATGTGCATATATAGTTGTTAATATTGCTGTGGCAGTTGTTAATATGAAGTTCATGTTGCATATTGTCATGAAAGATGGGAACTAGTTTGAAGAAGAATCTATTCTGTTTCTTTCATGTGGGGGAAAGTTTTTAAATGGCGGAGCAGATGAAATACAATATGTTGGTGGTTTGGTAAGAACAAGATGCATAAAGGAAGGTATAACGCACAAGGAGTTGCAACGAATCATATCATTTATAACAGGAAAAGAAAGTAATGAAATTCAATTGAAATTCAAAGTTTCCCTTAATACATCAGCATTTGTGGATCTTGTAGATGATGAAGTTGTGAGATCATGCATTGTGAACAAAGGTAGTTTCTTTCAGCAATTAGAAGAAGTTGTATAAATGACTCGACATGTTGTTAACATATGCTTAAGAAGTTGTAAACTAAGCTAGTTATTGTGTTAAACTTATTTGTGAACAAAGGTATTCATCCAGGCACGACTAAAATAGTTGTAAAAAGGACTCAACATAATGTTAAAACATGCTTAAGAAGTTGTAAACTAAGCAAGTTGCTATGTTAAACTTATATGTGAACAAAGGTAGTTGCATGCAGGCGCAACCAAAACAGTTGTAAAAAGAGCTGAACATATTATGAAAACATGCTTAAGTAGTTGTAAATAAAGCATTTCGCATGGTTAATATGACAACACATTGTTTCAAGCAGACATGAAGAAGAAGTTGCTAAATTGACTGAACATGTTGTTAAAACACGTTTCACGCGTTGTAAATAAAGCATTTGACATAGTTAAACGTGTTAAAAGATTATTTCAGGCATACATGATGAAGAAGTTGTTAAACTGACTGAACATGTTGTGAAAACGCACTTCACACATTGTAAATGAAGTATTTCGCATAGTTAAATGAGTTAAAAGATTGTTTCAATAGACATGAGGAAGAAGTTGTTAAACTCACTGAACATGTTGTGAAAATGCGTTTCATGAGTTGTAAACAAAGCATTTTGCATAGTTAAATGAGTTAAAAGATTGTTTTAGGCAGACATGAGGAAGAAGTTATTAAACTGACTCAATATATTGTAAAAACATGCTTCACGCATTGTAAACAAAGCAATGTGTGGTGGCTAACTTTGTGAACAAGGGTAGTTTCATTGGGACCTGAAAAGTATTTTGTAAAACAAAATGAACAAGTTGCAACTCAATCATAACTTGAAATTAACGCATTGTCTAACAAGAAGTTGTCAAAATGACCAATCAAGTTGTAAAAATGCCTCCTGAAGTTGTAAATATCAACTTGTCACCTACACAAGGCCATGAACAAAAAGCATTGTATGATTGTCTTTCCTAGAACAAGGCTTTCTCATACAAGGACATCATGTTCCCAAAGGAGCCACAAAATACCAACATATCTACATAACATGAAGCATTTCGTACAAAATAACATCATAACTACTACATGTTTTTCTTCCTCTTCATTTGTTGGTTGCCAGCTACAATAGACAACACCTTTTGTGCACGTTTGTTCTTCTCATGTGTCACAAGCCACCATAAGGAATCGACCTTCATCTGCCGAATTTGTTCATGAGACAACTTAGGCATGGTATACCCCTTTTTATCATGTGCAGAGCCATCCCAGCTGTATAACTATGATAGAACATGGACATCACAATAATCACTGCAAACAAAATGCCACATATACAGTTGTAAAGTTAAAAAAATGAAATCAAACAGACAAGCTAAATTTCAAAGTCATGAGAAACAGAAAACAAGTAATACTAATGTATCACATTGGACATGCACTTTTGCCCGGTTCACTTCATTGGGTATGTGTTTTCCTTTGCCAAATACTTTGGGTTTAACTCTTCCAAGTATGTTAACGATGCAATCTCTCTACATGAAGAAATAACTTTAGTCATGACACTACACAACAATGACAACAACACAACGACCATTTACAACTTCATATGTGTAATTAACAACATAGTGCATATACTTAAGTTGTAGTGCTTATGCACTGGCTTGCCAACCGTTCCTTGGCATGAAAATCTTCTTGTTGCTTTCTGCTTAGTCTCTTTGTTTTAGTTGTCTGGTGACCCCCTATAAGCAACAATATGCGCTAATCATGTCTAATCATTAATTGCTACGAACATGACTTTCTACCCATAACACGTGGCTGTATGTTATGTAATTATAACAACAGAGGGAAGTTAGTTAGAGTCCAATACTAAATATGAGGAAAACTATTTTTTTAAAAAAACCACGCAATAATGACAACATTGAATGTAGAAGTTCAAACTATACTAAGATTAAAACTACATAGTCAAAATATCTAAAGCATCTAACTTTAAAGCGACATCACCAGGAATAAGATGAGGACATGAGATTAACCGAAACACCACTATCGTAATGCAGACCACTGTCAACTCACATTTCAAAAGCATACAAACAAGTATACAAAACTAGTACGCACGCACCAGTCTTCATGATTAAATGCAAGTTTATATAGCAAAAATTCAATTCCATTTCAGCATCAGTCAGCCCCCCCAACAGAAAACGATTTCATATAGGGAAAATCACCCACACCTCCCAAGCATTGTTAAGTTCATGTGCAACTAATTTTGCTATCTAATTCTAATCTCAAACTAGTTAAATAATCCAACATTGCAATAATTCCTTTCACTCACCTTCTCTATTCTATTTTGCCTAATTTGCGGAGGAGCGATGACCAACGCTGGGTGTTGGGGATAGCGACGGGCCGTTGAGCTTCAAAGGAACGATGGACCCTACGGCTTTGGAGGACCGATGGTAGCTGGTTGTTGGGGGGACCAACGGATCCTATGACGTGAGAGGAGCGACAGACGCTGCAGCTACGGAGGAACGATGGTGCCTTCTCCACAGGAGGAGTAAGGGATATCGACTCGAGTAGAGGAGCGACACACTCTGCTTCGACAGGAACAGCCCAAGAGCCAGAAGTAGAGAAAGTTTTAAAATGCTTCATTTTTTTAATAAAGGTGAACATGCTCGAGGCCCACGGTTTTGAATGAAGGATAGTTTAAATTCTTGGGGACATCTTTGTCATTTGACTTTGGGAAATAATCATAGAAAAGTTCCTAAGGGCTTTTCTGATATTTAACTTTTCCTAGGGACTTTTCTGTTATTATCTTAGTTCCTTGGGATCTGGGAGTGATTTTCCCTTTTTATTATTATCCCCACAAATTATGATAACCGCAAACTTCTTTTTCAAGATTGTGAGGAAGGGACCAGACAAGGTCATATCATATTTATGGCCTTGGATTCTCCCAATAATTATATGTCATAATGTTGTCCGTATGTGAAAGAGAATATATCTTCACATGTGTTTTATTATCATAATATACTAGAAAAAAAAGACATATAAATACCATTTGAATTAGAAATCTCAAAAAAAGTATGTTAACATATAAAAATGACAAAAAGGTGATATGGTAAGAATTTGAGATTTTGAAGTTGTGTGTTTTTACTA